>CANSZD010001453.1:0-326763 GCA_947648045.1 Beta corolliflora
TTGGCCAATAAGGTAACTCTAATCAGGTTTTCCTAAAAGTCATATTGTAGCACAAGTCTACTACTCTCTACCTTATGTTCACCTACCTCCATATACGCAAATGAAAAATAAATCCATGATATGGAGATGACACTGCCTGCCACTGTCAGCATTGTCCTTATTAGGCAACTCAAGTTACACGGGACAGGAAAGTTCTCTAATTAATAATTGTTGTGATGTTTTTTTGTATTCCTTTGCATCTAGCCACTTACAAGATGAAACTGCATTACAATTGAACCTAAAGACCTTCTGTGATGATCAAGATACACAACAATCCAGAACAGATAGAATTCCAACTGCATAACAAACTGATTTGCAGGCTTTGTGTTGCAGCAAAATAAAGTATGGGTCACCTTTCCTATTATGGTATGCACTGTTCTATTTTTTAGTAAAAAAACTAAACCATCCTTTTAACACAACATCTGCACAGAAGAATACACTCATTTAGGTGCATTATGGTAGCTGAATTAAAGCCAAAATAGGATAATATTTTATGAAGATTTGCCAGCAACTTGTGAGTGCTGACTCATTGAGTCTTTAAATATATGTATAGTGAAGAAAAAGAAGCTTCCTACTATTAATCTTACTCCTCTTTTTTCATTTATGTCACACTCTACAGTTAGCTCAAAGAGTTCTGAGAGCAAATAAACCATCTAGATTGGCATCAGAAGTCCACCTTGTAAAAATTGACTCCATGACCCCATATTGTTCCTTTCTTTCATTATCCATAGCATTCAACATATATATAATAGTGTCCCCAATAAGCAATCTCTCTCTCTTATGTAAGCACCTTTTTTTTTTCACATGAAAATCATTAATAAAACTTCTAATCTGTCCATGTATGTCTGCAACTGCACGGATTAATACGTCACGTAACGCGCGTGCATATATGATCCATTGAAGAATTAAAGTAATAATAATCTTTAGTGGCTGTAAATACATGAGCAAAGTACTACATAGTTTCATGGCCATAATCCACATGTTTTCCTCAAATAACTTTTTCTGCTCATGTCCACTACTATCTTCACCTCCCTATATAAGACCTGGTTGCCCACTCCCCTTCCCATCTCATTTTGCACTACTTTTAACTCTCTAAACCCATTTCATTTTCATAATCATTTCCCGTTCAGCTACACTTTCGAATTTCCGAATATTTCATTCTTCTACGACTTCAATCTAAAACCATGCAGTCTAATGAAGTTGCAGGACTTCAATATTTAGCTCCTTCAAACCAAAATTCATACCCCTACTTTCCTGGTATGTCACAGAATGATATATCCCCATTGCAAATCAATAAATACACCAACCTATTATACAATCTCCAGATTGGACCACAACTTCAAGAATTCACTCCACATCCATCATGTTTTAGCAGCAACTCGACATCTGATCGAAGCTGATGAGCAGCAACTGACTATTATCAATGAGAGGAAGCAGAGAAGGATGATATCCAACAGGGAGTCTGCACGTCGATCACGTATGCGCAAGCAGAGACATTTGGATGAGCTCTGGTCCCAGGTTGTTTGGCTCAGAAATGAGAATCACCAGCTCATTGATAAGCTAAACCATGTTACAGAAAGCCATGATCGCGTCCTTCAAGAGAATGTTCAACTCAAAGAAGAGACTTCAGAACTTCGTCAGATGGTAACTGACATGCAACTCAGTAGTCCTTACTCCACTCTCAGAGATTTAGAGGAGGTTGCAAATGCAGCCTACCTTGGAGAGGAATCACCAAACTAGTCCAAAAGTTCCATTGGGTTCGCTACTGCCTCTAGGACGACTATGATTTTAGATTTTTGTTTCCATTTCTACCTCTTTATTGGGTAAGGTCAATTAGTCATTGTCTATGCCTTTTTTAAGCTAAGCTATATCCCATTCAAGAAAAAGTAGTGCTGGCAAGAATACATCTAGAGCATTCCTGCCACTATCATACATATAATGAATTGCTACCTGTTCGATCTCCGGTTCTATGTTTAACTCTTGTCAATAAAATCTGAGTTTAACAAAAGCGCTTTTGCAGATAAGTTTTGTACATATAACATCCAAGTTGGACACCCTATAAGATAAGTGTCACATATTCCACAAAAACATAATCATGTAGACATGTATATCTGCACCACAGAAAATTAAACTGTATTCATGATTTTACTGACCCATATATTCTGCACAGCAGGAACCATGATCTGAAGTGTTGGTTACATTGAATCCCCCATCTGCATCAAAAACATTGATAAGTATGATATGAATTGATATCTAGCGAGATTTAAGCTCAACATTAAAAGAATTGAGGATAACAGAAAAATATTACTATGAATTTTGAAGTATGGTCATTATCATATCAGGTGTTTAACCCTGATGCAGAGATGGTCGCATGAATGGTATTATGTGCAAGTAAAGCACTAGTTGAACAGATACAAGCAACTAGGTGGTGGGGTTTCTGATCCTCAATAACGGAAGAGTAAATTACACTTACATAGTTAATTATCTCAATAAGGAGGAGGAGGGGTTGGTCCATTTCAAAGTCGGAGGTTTATCATAATAGGAGTAGCCACTCTAGCTTATCGCGCTTATCGTGCGGTGCACTTTTATCCTCTTTCTCCCGTGTGCGACAACTCACCTATCACACCTAAACATGGCCACATGGGGTTCAGCACTACCATTTTCACTATTCAAAGGAAAATCAATAATACCAAGTCAATAGTTTATAATAATTTATTTATCTATAACTGGATTTACACTACTAGCGGACTTCCTCCGTTCACTTTTAGTTGTAATATGTTTGACTACTACTTGGCTAACGCATAACTTTAATCTTCGTATCTCTAAATATATATATGTAAAAATTATAAAAATTAGATATTGTGAAAATATCAATTTGAGATTAATCTAATGAGATCGCGCATTTGTATATTTTGGTTTTACATATAAATCACCAAAGATTGTCGAATGCAAGTAAGTGAATGTTGCAAAATCTCAAATATTGCAACTAAAAGTGAAAGGAGGAAGTATATGGGTATAGAGATTTGGATGATGAGTCGAGTTCGAGTTTGAGCTAGCTCGACTCAGCTCATGAGCTTTAGCCAGAGTTTTATCCGAGCTTTGACCAGGAGTCGGCTTTGGCCAGGAGTAGATTTCGAGTAAATCCATGAAGTGTCCATATTAAAAAACAGCAATAAGGTAGAAAAATGTTGAATTTAGGTATTTTCTTTATTGATAATTGGGTATTTGAGACTTCTCACGAGTTTTCGAGAAGTCGAGTATCGAGTTCTTTCCAACTCACTCACCAACATCTCGAGTCGAGCTCGGGTTCGATTCGAGCTCACTCGAGTAGATCGCGAGTTCTGCTTCGTCTGCATTCTTACCTTTATATGGGTAGATGAACAAAGTAATTATCCTAAAACGTTATCCCAAAGTAAACATCTTGATTGACTATTATAGGAATATATAGTTTAAAACACTGCACCATTCTTTTCCTAGTGTTAAACCTGATTTACTTTCTACAAACATTCAGCCTCAAGGAGAATATACCAGAATCATTAAGTAGGCCGTTTTGATCTAGAAATTAGTACTATATAGTAATATTGAATTAGCTTATGGTAGATAGCAGATTGCATTAGTAAATTTGATAAACAGAAAACAGATTTCGCAAATAACATATTGTTTAGTCAAATACTTCCTATTGGGGATTCAATCTAGTCCAGTGTTTGCAAAGGTGCGTCGTGCTGAAGCCCAAAGCGCTGCTGCCCAAGCACTTAAAAAGGCGTAGGGTTTATTTTGTTCACGCTTATTTTCTTATTAGAAAACTATAAGAACAGTGCGGAAAAAATAAGAGAAGTTTAAAAGAAATTAGATAAGTTTAGCGAAAATAAGGTGAAGATAACATCCCAAAAGCTCTCAAAGGAGCAGTGCCTGCATTAATTTCCATTTCGGCAACTTGTTTTTAAAACCCCAGTAACCGAAGAGTCGAGAAAGGCTGCGTTAATTTGGTGATTTCTCCAAGCAAATGGGCTACTCTATCCCTGGTTGAAGCTTTTGTTCAAAAGGACCCTATCATTTCTTTGTGATTCTTTCCATAATCGTAATATAGTCTTTGCGTTATTTTGGGTGTCCCAAAATGTTGTTCTTTGTTTTTATTTTTTAATTCACAATTCCGCTTGATTTCTAAAAATCATGCAACCAATCATTTATTTGCTCCTTGGAAATAGTTTTTTTCTTTGTTTATTGAACCTAAGGGTTGAATTAGTCGTATATTTAATCTTCTTTCGCGCGTTATACACCATTCTCTCTCCTAAAATCGGCTTTTCCCACAGCATTAATTGTTTATCATTCATATTCCACTTTTCCTTAATTTCGTAAAAAATGAGAAATAAAGCACTATATTATGGGACGGAGGGAGTACGCTTTTGTTTTTTAAGGAAATTAATTTGATAGTTCTTAATAGCAAATCATGTTTAATAATGAAAAGAGAAATAAGGGATTATAAGTTGCACCATTTTTTTTTTGGCATTATTTATCGACCAACTTTGTTAACTTATCTCGCATAATTATATAAGAAAAAACATGAGTCGATTAAGTGCTTGTTAGATTATTCTCAATGCAAGGATTCAAAATATCAATTTGTTATAATTTTTACTTATACGAAATTAGAAATATTGACGTTCAAAAAAGCGTCTCGGCAAACGTGTAAAATAAAATGATGCAATTAAAAAAATTAAGGAAGTATTTATATATGAGGATGAGAGAATACTGGCGAGAATTTTTTTTTTGATAAGGAGAACAAGCTTAGACTAACACCCTGGTCCGGTGGGGTTTGGGTTGGGGTGGTGGCAACAAGGAGAAGGTTGTATGGCGGTGGCGGCGGCAGGTGGTGGCTTAGTGGTGGTGATTATGGAGGAAGAAGAAGTAGAGGAGGGAGAAAGAACAAAAAAAATATTGTATAATTAGAGGCGATATACGATTAATATGACTAATATGTAATACAAACTTTAGTATGCAAGATGTTGTTGGTTTCATCTCAATACTAGCCTACTATGCACGCGACGCATGCGTCGATTCTTTAGGTCTGCTTCTTAAATTTCATCTAAATATAATTTTGAAAATGTAATTTATAATCATTATAGTACAAACTAGCTTAATTTATAAAGTGTTTAGAAATTGTGATGAACATTTAGATGTAAAGTCTTATAGTCAAATTAAATTTGTAAAAGTTTTTTTTATTGAGTAACCAATTTTCTCATTATGTCAAGTTACTTTGTTAATGCTTATTTAGTTTATTATTGGAATTTTAAGGAGACATCAATACACACCATGACCCCATCTCTAAATTAAGAATTGATGTAATTGTAGAAAATCTGAATATGCAATTATATATTTAGCTAATGACAAAAAGACTTTTTATAGAGGGACATCATAGCTCCCCTTGGCTTATATAGTAGAGATATATCTACAATAATATTTCAACTTTTCATAATCTTCACAAATAGATTATTAGAGATATTAAAATTAATGGTCAAAGTTATGTATTATTCAAGTGCATTGTGATTTGTTTTCCTCTTATACTTATTATTTAAAATTATAGAGAGTGCCCATATTGCTTCATACAAACAGGTTGCAGGTGTAATAACTAATAACCCTTCTTTATCAGCATTATTAGGTTAATTAGTACTCCCTCTATTTCTTTTCAAGTGACCCATTTTCCTTGTTTAGAAACGTCAAAATAAGGGACCCGTAGTTCAAAATGGGCACAAAATTTTCACCACTTATTCACATAATTGCCACCCCACTTTTACTTTACTTAATTAGGGACTTATACTTTACTTAAAATAGGTTCAAACTTTCTCTTTCTAAACACCTTGATATTAGCCACTTTCTCCCACTCCAATTATAAAAACGAATAAAGTACAATATTAGCGGCGGAAGACCTAGTTTAATCGGTGCATTAAATACTACGGTACTTTTAGTAAGCATACTCTCATGTAACTAAGCATATCATACATTAATATCATGTGATGAAAGCGGTTGATACCTAGTGGGTTTGCATCACCTTTAATCCTAAAGGCTACGGGATCGAAGTCTCACCCCCTTACAAAGAGGAAAACCCGATTTCCCTCTCGTTACAAGGGATTTCAACTTGACTATTCAAAAACAATATTAATGTGGGTGAAGCATAATAGTTAAGCATAGTTACCATCTTAGCGTCTAACTCTTAATTATAATACATAAACGTCATAGTTCATGTTATATAAAATAGTAAACTGCTTCTCATTCCTCACTTTGCTATGCCATTCACCATCCCCATCGGTACTCAAAATATGGAAAACAAACCATCATGAGTCAAGGCCAACAAGCGTAATATTATAAAATCGTAAATTTATTTCAATTTATTTTTCAAAAACCAATTTTTGGGCTGCTGCCTGCCCGTGTTCTTAGTAATTAGTAAATAAAAATTATGTAAAATCTTTTAAAAATATTTATTTCAATGGGTTTTCTAAGATTGGGTCCAACTTAAGTATGGAATCATATAAACTTTCATTTTGTTTAGTTCCATTTGGATCCAAACTTTCTCAACCGAATATAAACCGAAAAACCAAATTACAAAAAGTTCGTCCAAATAAAACTACAGTATAAAAAAAACTAAACCAAAATTTCTAATTTGGTTTGGATTGGATCATATTTTTGTTTTTATCTGAATAACTTTGTAACGCCCCAAAAATCCATAACCTTAATTACTCATAATTGATAGCGGAAACATAACTTAAACTATGGGTTATAGGCCCACAAACAAAATAATATCCTTAAATTAGTTTCTAAATTATACAAATTCTCTCAACTAGAGTAGTAAGGATTACTCCTAATACATAGTATGATAAAAAAATTCCCAAATTATACAGAGTCACTTCAACATAATCCATCCATAGCATCCATGCCATAACTGAACTTGAGCTATCTTCATAATATTCGAATAATTACATAAAATAGAAAAAAAGGAAAACTAAGAATAGTAACCTAAAATGAGTGGAAAACTTCGGTAACTTTACTCTAGCCCGTAAAAACGGTTTTAGTTAGTAAATATTTTCACACAGTAGACACATACTACATCATTTTGGTAATTGTTCGGAAATACTGTCAGAAAACATAACATTGAATAGTCTACCGGCAAGGACCATTTACGTGATCTTAGTTCATTGGCAAGTACAGGTTTTGGACAGAACAGAAACATTAACATTCGACCACTCTTGGTCCTTTACATCGTAAACAAAATTCCTCCACCTGTAACTTGCCCATTTACCAGTTCAGTTCATAACTCCAAGTCAGCAGAACCATTCACATTTTATAAAACTTGCATATATTGATATTCCCGAACAACACCCATAAATCATAAATAATATACATAGGATACACATCGCTTTCATAATTCACATATAACATTCATGATATCATATACATCACACTTTATAGCATATCGTAACATGATTAGTATCACATAGACATACATACATATACACACGGTCATATTCGTTTATAAAGTGTTAAACATGATATATACGAGCAATCACATGTAATGCTGATAGGTTGTCGTACACCTGTCAAAAATAATTCCTGCAAACCTTCTAACAATGTAGTAGGGTAAGTAGGGTCGAATCCTGAGAGAGATGGTCGTTTTACTCTAGCTTCTAAGGTATAGAGAAACTAAACAAAATCAGGAATATTGAATTAAAGTTCTAAACTAATCAAACTACGAAAATCAAACTAAAAAGGATTTAGGGCAATGGTTTACCATGTTTATAACTATAATCTATCAAAATGTCATCAATGGTTCAATGAATCAGATATCTAGAGCACGTGTTAATCCTACGGTCGGGCCTTAACGCTCTCAAATCAACATATGCTAGTACGGTCGCTCAACATAATCAGATTTGCTAATTGTAGGCAAGCCTCTAAAGAGTACTATCTCTCGATCTATGACTCGATATTAGCAATATTTAATCAGACAATTGATCAGATTGCAAGATTAATAATATAAACACTAATCAATTAGAAATAACAATGACTAATGAAACCATCAATAAACATCCATCAAGAATTATAGCATATAAACATGGATTTCCAAACCCTAGAAAATAAACTACTCAATCATGAAATAAATAAAGAAATTTAAATCAACAAAGAAAAGCATGATCAAAGAAATCAATGAAAGAAAAGAGATGAAAATTATAAACTCATGAATTAATGAAGAAAAGAAAAACTAGGGTTTGCCATGAAAAACTAGAGAGAAAAGGAAGAAGGAAACTAAAGCTAAACCTAAAAATACAAAATATAACGTCCGAAAAGAGGAGGTCTAGGGGGAGAGAGAAGACCTATTTATAGTTTTTACAAAACCGGCTAAAAAAGGCAAAAATTAACCTTCGGGAAAACCGCCTCGGTCGGCCAGGGCAAAAGCCGCCGGTCGGGCGACGTTGTTACGAAACTACGACAAAAAATGGAATTCCGCCCGGTCAGCAGGGCGGAGCCGCCCGGTCGGGCGCGCAAGCACTTTGGAGCCACTTTCGCCCGGTTGACCGGGCAAACATGCCTTGTACTCCGAAGAAATTTTCAACTCGCCCGGTCGGGCAAAACCGCCCGGTCGACCGGGCGGAAAAACTGTGATTTTGCGTCAACTTGTGAAGGCTGTATCTCTCGAACCAGAAGTCCATTTGGGGAGTGTGACCTATCGTTGGAAATCCCTTCAAGTCTAGTTTCCAACCCAACTGGAATTTCTTGATTCTAAGAAGCATATCAAAAGTTATGATCAGAAGAGTATACATGACTCCTTTTTCACATTTCTTCTAATGATTTTCCGCTTCGTTTTTCGCTCAAACTCGTGCCAAGACATATCCTTACTATCCTTATGCATCGTAGCTTCTTTCCAAGTGCTCCTAATCCTCAAGCATAGCTAAATATACTCCAAATACGTTCTCATTACCTGAAATTCATCAAAACAAGAAAACATACCGAATAGGAGTAGAATAACATAACTTAAGAATATGATGCAATAATGAACCTAAAAATGAATCTAAATGCTCTAAAATGCAACCTAAATGCACCTAAAAACTAAATATATAAATGACTTATCAAACTCCCCCAAGCTAAACCATTGCTTGTCCCCAAGCAATAAGACATAAACATTGGAAAAGAAAGACGACCTACAATATAGGACTACAACGGGGCTACACACTCAGCGAAAACACCGGAGATATAATCACTACACAAACCAAGCATCGAAACAATCTCGAACAAAGCCGCATAGCATGTCATGTATTGCAATCGACTCTCCAATCATACCACATACCATCTCTCCCAAGTTGGATTTAACCAAACTGACGGGACCTCACTATAGTCATATGCGCTCAAATCTCTCATGTGTTTAAAGGATAAATGATGACACTCAACCTAAAACAAGTCAACTCGGATGAAACATATACTCTTTAACTTTGACTTTTTTGACTCATTTAACACTCAACAATACAATACACAATGATCAAGAGGACTTTTAAGGGGGTTGCGATGGGGTGAGGTTAAAGGTATGGAATAATTTTGGAATTGTGGTGGAAAAACCAAGAAGGGAGAGCATCATATAGCGAAAACATGACCAAGAAAGATCACAACAACTCCACGCAACAACCAACGATCTCCAAATATAATCAACAACCTTTTTCACTCAAGAAATTCAGTCATAACCCTTTTTTATTTCACTTTATTCACAACTTTTTTTTTTTTCACTTCTTTTTTTTTCTTTTTTTTTTTGAATTTTCTATTCAATTTCAAAGCTCACCAAACATACTTTTCCATCCTTCTAAACCATAAATTGAACACTTTAATTCAATACAAACCAAACCAAAACTAATACTCGTTCCCCCAAGCTAGGGTTAGGACAAATATCAAATGAGGCCAATGGCTTGTAATGTAGGTAGCAATCAAACATAGTCAGAAAGCTCAGCGGGGCTAGAGAAAGGATAATATGAAAACAAGAATAACTCTGAAGCTAAGATCATGAAATAGAATGCCTCAATCATATCAAAATGTATGCACTATCAAATATCAAAGAGTACCAAGTCAAAATCAAGATCAATGCGACAACTAAGGAACTAATCACACATGAAAAAAAAAAACATAAGCGACACGAGATACTTCGGTTTATAGGCACGAAGCTCACTTAGGTTAGGGCGTATGCATAGTAAAGTTAAATCGAGCCAGAGATAGATCAATCAATCTTACCACAACCAATCAATTGCGAAACAATCATGCTATGAAGAATCATGAACAAGATGAATGATGCTCAAGAATTGTAGTAAAATATCAACAAGGTTCTCAAAAGTGTTAGCAATAGTCCGATAGATGCAACTAAAATGACACGAAATCTAATATGAGATGAAATAAACTAATGCAACTAAGAAAGCGGTACAATTTTTTTTGGTTGCACGTAAACTCCCACTCCTAGTGGCGGTACAAAGCCGTGCAACATCCTACGAAAGCAATGAAATCTACACTAAATGCAACTAACATGTGCTAAGTAATGATGACGGGACATCCTCCCCCAAGTTGAATGACACATTGTCCTCAATGTGAACAAAGAGGAATGAAATGAGGGAGAGGTACAACTTACAAAAGGGGTGGGTAATCAAAGGGAGTGTCGAAAAGCATCGACACCTCCACCACAATCGATAGTTGTAATGAGGCGGTGAACTTAGCCAAAAAATTGGCTATGCTTGTACCTAGCAAAGATGTCATCACATATTAGCAAAGTTAGTCAAACCAAAAAAAATAATAAAAAAATGAAAAAAAGTCGGGTTGCCTCCCGATAAGCGGCGATTTAAGGTCTTGCATGACCATTTAAGACTAGTAGATCACTCATAATAGTTCGATGCTCTAAGAAGCTTATCATACGTTCCCGCAAACAACTCGAGGCATATTATATAAGAATGAAAAGTAAAAATGAAAAAAAATAATCCTAAAAAATTACTAAAACTACAAAAAGAAAAATCAAAGGAAAAATTAGATTTACAAGAAGTAGAAAAAGAAAAATCGTTAGTCTTTTTACGGGACTCAAAAGAAGGAAAAGAAACCAATTGTACATTATTTACATTATCATGAGAGTCATTCAAAAGGGGAGAAAGAAGGAACGATGGAGGATATAATAAAGGGGAAGAAGGAATAAGATCAAGTTTTTTTAGAGAAGGGAACATGAGACTCAAAAACGGTATCGGATGGAGCCGACAAAGACTCATGTATTATCTCACTCTCAACTTTAGACTCATATGCGGATGAAAAGTTTATAGAAGAAGTGTGAGACACTTCACTCTCAACTAAGGATTCGTCGACATAGAGACACTCACTACCAACTTCACCAATTACACCCTTACCTTCTACCAAACTATCATGAGTCATATCAACGCCTTTCTCCTCCGGAGTATAATTCTCAACACCAAAATCATCATCATCAAGTATAACTTTGTTGATTAGTAGATTGTTGCACAACAAGTAATTCAATAGATTTCGCTATGTTTTGATAATCATGAGCTAATTCATTTAAATCTTCATCTTTGTTTAACCATATACTCTTTCATCATGTTAAATAGTTCTGACGCTCGATGTTTCGGGTTGAAAATAATTATTCACTTCGAGGTTGATAACATTGAGTATAATCGAGGCAAATAAGACTCATTAGGGTCATGGGAATATTCATAGGAATTCATGCACGGATTTTGTAAATTTTGACAATTATATGATGCATCATAAACATAATCATTCGCATTATAATACCCGGAATAATCACATTGCCCTTGATAATTAGAAAAAACACCCCCCTCGAACTATAATTATTCCACTCCATGACAACACACTAAAACAGGACAAGGAGAACAACAAAATATATATATTCACAAAAAGAAAGAAAAAAGAAAACTATATATATATGCGGTTTAATTTCACCAACAATAAAAACTAAATAAAACTATACCGTCTCCCCGGCAATGGCGGCCAAAATTTGATAGGTTGTCGTACACACTATCCAAAAATAATTCTGCAAAACCTTCTAACAATATAGTAGGGTAAGTAGGGTCGAATCCACGAGAGAGATGGTCGTTTTAATCTAGCTTCTAAGGTATAGAGAAACTAAACAAAATCGGGAATATTGAATTAAAGTTCTAAACTAATCAAACTACGAAAATCAAACTAAAAAGGATTTAGGGCAATGGTTTACCATGTTTATAACTATAATCTATCAAAATGTCATCAATGGTTCAATGAATCAGATATCTAGAGCACGTGTTAATCCTACGGTCGGGCCTTAACGCTCTCGAATCGACATATGCTAGTACGGTCGCTCAACATAATCGATTTGCTAATTGTAGGCAAGCCTCTAAAGAGTACTATCTCACGATCTATGACTCGATATTAGCAATATTTAATCAGACAATTGATCAGATTGCAAGATTAATAATATAAACACTAATCAATTAGAAATAACAATGACTAATGAAACCATCAATAAACATCCATCAAGAATTATAGCATATAAACATGGATTTCCAAACCCTAGAAAATAAACTACTCAATCATGAAATAAATAAAGAAATTTAAATCAACAAAGAAAAGCATGATCAAAGAAATCAATGAAAGAAAAGAGATGAAAATTATAAACTCATGAATTAATGAAGAAAAGAAAAACTAGGGTTTGCCATGAAAAAACTAGAGAGAAAAGGAAGAAGGAAACTAAAGCTAAACCTAAAAATACAAAATATAACGTCCGAAAAGAGGAGGTCTAGGGGGAGAGAAGACCTATTTATAGTTTTTACAAAACCGGCTAAAAAAGGCAAAAATTAACCTTCGGGAAAAACCGCCGGTCGGCCAGGGCAAAAACCGCCCGGTCGGGCGACGTTGTTCTGAAACTACGACAAAAAATGGAATTCCGCCCGGTCAACCGGGCAGAGCCGCCCGGTCGGGCGCGCAAGCACTTTTGGAGCCACTTTCGCCCGGTTGACCGGGCAAACATGCCTTGTACTCTGAAGAAATTTTCAACTCGCCCGGTCGGGCAAAACCGCCCGGTCGACCGGGCGGAAAAACTGTGATTTTTGCGTCAACTTGTGAAGGCTGTATCTCTCGAACCAGAAGTCCATTTGGGGAGTGTGACCTATCGTTGGAAATCCCTTCAAGTCTAGTTTCCAACCCAACTGGAATTTCTTGATTCTAAGAAGCATATCAAAAGTTATGATCAGAAGAGTATACATGACTCCTTTTTCACATTTCTTCTAATGATTTTCAACCGTTTTCGCTCAAACTCGTGCCAAGACATATCCTTACTATCCTTATGCATCGTAGCTTCTTTCCAAGTGCTCCTAATCCTCAAGCATAGCTAAATATACTCCAAATACGTTCTCATTACACGAAATTCATCAAAACAAGAAAACATACCGAATAGGAGTAGAATAACATAACTTAAGAATATGATGCAATAATGAACCTAAAAATGAATCTAAATGCTCTAAAATGCAACCTAAATGCACCTAAAAACTAAATATATAAATGACTTATCAAATGCTAGACATAAATGTTACCTTAAACGCTAATTCCTTTCCTTTACTCCTTAAGTATCGAAATTCCTTAACCTCCAAGGATCATCATTCACAACCGCCATAAAATCATAGCTTTCATAACCAAACAAATAGACTTTGGGTTTCATGAATTAGGATTTAAACAAAAAACAGGAGGAGCGTATAATATTTGGCGGCAATAACGAGAAAACTTCCGGAGGGTCTAACTCCAGAACTCCGAATTGAGGGCTGTTTGGTTGGTATTATTTTGGGCTTAGAAACGGATTGAGGTAACCCACTCCTTTTCTATATGTTTGGTTGGGTTGTCCATCTTTTTCACTCCCTTACTTGCCCAAATCGATTCCTTTATTTTGAAACCCTCCTTCCACTAGAGGAAACAAATTACGTTACCTTCCTCAAACCCTTCACCCCCTCTACCCCTCTCTCCCTCCTCTCTTTGCCTCTCTTTCTCTATTTTCTTCAAAGTTCTTTGTGAAATTCTTCAAAGTTCTTTGTGAAATTCTTCAAAGTTCTTGCAAAACTTTCCAAATTTCTTTGCGAAATTCTCATGCAAAACTCAACACATATCTTGCCAAGATTTAAGTCGTGCTATGATTGACCCATGACTTTTTCAATTTCTTTGCGAAATCCTTCAATTTTATTTGCGGAACTTTTCAAATCGCATTTTATAGCACCTTTTGGTTTGTTCATCTTGATTGAATTTCTTAGGATTTTTTAGAATTTAAAATAACTTTTTTTAGAATTTTACTGAAAATTTTTGTAGAAAAAAAATATTTTTACAATTTCTCTGAATTTAATATAATGTTTGAGTTTTTTTTATGAAATTATCTAAGATTACATTTTTTCATATTTTTTTTTTTTTTGATTTTATAATAAAAGTAAAGTTAAAAAATGTGAATCCATTCATAAGGTGAACCAAACAATGAGTAAAGGAATCTCTAAAAGAATGATTTCATTCAGGAGTTAAAACAAACAAATGTTAAAGGTAATATATATCATTGCCATTCCACCCTAATATCCATTCCATTCGTTTCCATTTTTTTGGTTAAACCAAAGCGACCCCTTAGTGATTTTTGTGTCTAAATTCAATAACTTTTCGAGATCTACAACTTTTATGAAGAAGGCATGGTCAAATTCCGACAATAAGAAGAAGATATTGGGGAAAAAGCGATGCGACAACATAAAATCAAAGGAGAAAGAGAGTGGGAATTTAGGGCCATTCATGAGTACTCAACAAGAAGAAGACACATTAATGAAAATTCAGATTTTTATTTGGTGGTATTGATGGAGGTTGTAATTTCCAAGTGGGTGAGAAATGGTGAAATTAACCCACTATTTATAGGAATTTTAGGAAAGGAAAACATCATTAAGAAATTGGAGGCTTAATGGTTAAGAATACTTGGTGATCAAGGATTCAAGGTCTTCTAAAATGCTTGGGAAGCAAGGAGATGGAGCTTGAGCAAGAAGATGAAATGTGTGGTCATGGTGATTTTCCATTTTTAGGAAAATATTAAAACTATATACTATATTATAACAAGTAAACTATTGCCATAATAAACATTACTTTTGAAATAATTAATTAAAGTAAATATATTTTAGAAAATAACCTTAACCATGATGATTACGAAAAAGTTTAAGCTAATAAAAAACATTAGTAGCTAATAAAAACGAGATTAAGGTTCGGGGTATTACAAACTTTCAACCTGGTAAAGGAGGGAGGAGAGCCTAACATAAACCGTTAAAAACAACATAACGAGAAAACAAAATTCTCAATGTTGCCTCGATATAATTATCTTCGAATCATATTCATCCATATGAGCATTTTCTTTTTGGTATCTTAATGACGAATATGATAGAAGGGGCGTCTCCCTTAAACATAGCATCGTCATAACATATAGAAGGCAACCACGTGAGGACATTTATTCCTATAAACAGAAAGTGATATATATTAATATTACCAAAATCATCATATGTGGTGCTACCAGATAACATATATTAAACCCTCACAAATCGAAGATGGCGGAACCCACTTTAACGATCACAATCTCTAGTTGAATCGGTACACTTGGTTCCACCCGTACATGATTAACTCGAATAATCGTCACTAGTCACTCCTTTTAAAACGATTAATACATATATTTTCTCAAAATCTCTAGTGTACTACCACACAATATCCAAAGTCGAATTTGAATTATTAATTATTCCTAATCTATCTTATATCTCATATATGTTTGGCCTCTTCTTTCTGATGTCGCGTCTTACAAACTTATATATGACTATACGTCATGTAAATCTTATTTAATTACTCGGGGCGTCACCTGAGTTGATATTTAAAAATCGTGGAAATAATAGAGGGTGACAACTGACAATGGAGTATATCTTTGATCATGTAAATGGATGAAAACCTAACTAAAAATAATAAAAAAACTCAAAAGTCTAAAACCACCGACCCAAACCCAAAATCTCTCCAGCTATACAGACTCCATTAAACAATAATTTATTAAACTTCTTCTTCACTCTCACTCTCTTCCTACACAGAAACCCATACCTTCTTCATCTCTTCTGAGATCAGTAACAAAAAACCCAGAACCCAGAACCCAGAAATAAATCTTCCATTGAAGAAGATCTTCAAAGAAGGACAACAATGGCGGTTGCTGGGAGAGGAGGACGAGGTGGGTCCGGATCCGGGTCGGGTATGGCAGGAATACGAAGTATAATGTCATACCCGATCTTCGTTTCCGTCATTTTCTCTCTCCTCTTTCTTGCTGCTCTTAAGCTCCTCTTTACCTCTCCTTCTTATCCCTCTTCTTCAGATCCCGTATGTTTTTCTTTACTCTTTTTTTCTTTTGATTTTGTTTGTATCTATATATTATTGATTTACTTTGCAATTGTTTTTTTTTTTCGTTTTGTTTTTTATGTAATTGACATTGAATTGCTTGTTTTTAGCTTGTTTAATTAGCTTCTTGAATAAGTTTTTCCAAGTTTAGAACCAGATCTTTGTTTGGGATATTTTGTTGATTTATTTAGGGTGTAGTGAGTGATAATGATATGTATCAATGATTAAATTGAGCTTTTTTCAGTTATATATGGTGTGTTTGATGGAAATTTCTTTAGTATTAAGCTTGTTTTGCTTTATTTTAACTGGTGGGATTTTGTTGTTTTAAGTTTATGAGGAAAATTTGGCTAAATTAGTTGGATTCTTTGTTGAAGGAGATGTTAGGGTTTGTTTTCCTCCCTTTAGTTTGGAAGAATTTAATGGAGTAATGTGAAAATGGCATTATAGTTGTGTAAGATAAGAATGCAATGTAGCGTGGTTTGCGTGACTCAATGTCGGCATGGTTCCATTTGTAGACATAAAGGTGGGTTTGCTTATGATTTAATTACTTAAACAGGACATGCCGACAACGGGGAATGCATATATTCATAGGTCATTTCTAGCTTTGAAGTCAGATCCACTGAAAACCAGGCTTGATTTGATTCATAAACAAGCCCATGATCATATCATGCTTGTTAATGCCTATGCTGCCTATGCACGGAAGCTGAAACTTGATAATTCACGGCAGCTTAAGCTGTATGATGACTTAGCGCAGAATTTTACGGAGATGTTGTCTAAACCCGCCTACCGTGGTGCTTTGTTTGAGACTGAAGGCACCGTGGATGAGGATGTCTTGAGGCAATTTGAGAAAGAAGTGAAGGATAAGGTGAAGGTTGCGAGGTTGATGATTGCTGAAGCTAAAGAGTCGTATGACAATCAGTTGAAGATTCAGAAACTGAAGGACACTATATTCGCAGTTCATGAGCAGTTTGTTAAAGCAAAAAGAACGGTGCTTTGGCAAGCTATGTTGCTGCAAAATCTGTGCCCAAAAGTTTGCATTGTCTAGCTATGAGGCTTGTTGGAGAGAGGATTGCCAATCCGGAGAAGTATAGGGACGAAGAGCCGAAACCTGAGTTTGAGGACCCAACTTTGTATCATTATGCGATATTCTCAGAAAATGTCATAGCTGTATCAGTTGTTGTGAATTCAGTGGTAAAGAATGCAAAAGAGCCGTGGAAGCATGTTTTCCATGTGGTGACAGATAGGAAGATTGTTGCAGCAATGAAGGTTTGGTTCAAGATGCGACCTGCCAGAGGGGGAGCCCATGTTGAGGTGAAAGCTGTGGAAGAATTTAAGTTTTTAAATCCATCATATGTGCCAGTGCTTAGACAACTTGAATCAGAAAAGTCACAAACACATGATTCTGAGAATCAGGCAGAGAATGCTACTAAAGATCTCGGCAACTTAAAATTCACAAATCCCAAATACTTGTCGATGCTGAGTCATCTCCGGTTTTACTTGCCAGAGATGTATCCTGACCTGCATCGTATGGTGCTCTTGGATGATGATGTTGTGGTTCAGAAGGATTTGACTGATTTGTGGAACATCGACCTTGATGGTAAGGTGAATGGGGCTGTTGAGACATGCTTTGGGTCATTCCATAGGTACTCGCACTACTTGAATTTCTCTCATCCTCTAATTAGGGAGAACTTCAACCCCAAAGCTTGTGCTTGGGCTTATGGGATGAACATATTTGACCTAGATGCTTGGAGGCGTGAGAAATGCACAGAGCAGTACCATTACTGGCAGAACTTGGTATGATTGTGTCTCCCTGCTAAGCTTCGTATTTTATATTATCTTTTTAATTTTAATTTTCAAATGTCTTGAGCTGGATTCTTTTTGACTCTTTCTCGTATGATGTTTCTAGAATGAAGAATCTACCTTGTGGCAGTTAGGAACACTTCCGGCTGGCCTGGCCACATTCTACTCTAAAACAAAATCCTTGGACAAGTCCTGGCACATCCTTGGGCTTGGTTACAATCCAAGTGTGAGCATGGATGAGATCACTAATGCAGCGGTCGTTCATTTTAGCGGGAGCATGAAGCCTTGGCTCGATATTGCCATGAATCAATATAAGGAGCTATGGACCAAGTATGTGGATAATGACATGGAGTTTGTGCAGATGTGCAATTTTGGCTTGTAGACGTTTATGATTCTTCTGAATCTTCTCTTCAGCAACAAGGTAACCGGAAAGTGTTATATAGTCAAGAATTCATCCGAGTTACTCATACTTGTCAGATCTCCTTGCAAGCCCCCAAAAATGTCTAGTTATGCTAACTCCCATTCTTTTTCCTATTGGTCCTTTTGTTTTCTTGATCTTTTTCCATCTTCCATCAGCCACAAAGGTGCTCCTGTTGGCCTGTAGTCAAACACCCAGTTTGGGTAGTTTATATACAGAATGTATTCTTCTATGACACTTAAGGTGACTGGATTAGCGATATGTAGACAACAATTTGATAAGTGATCAAGATTACACGATTGCTCTTAGTTTTTAATTGTATCTATAGTTTGACTTGGTATATTGAAGATGGTTTACAAATGGTAATCCTTTTGGTGGCATGTATCAGTTGGTGAAAGAACTAAGGAAATACTTTTACTAGTAATATGAGTATTGCATTATTATTTATTCCCATCACGCTCGTTTCAGAGCTAGGAATCCCACTTGCTTCGTCTTCTCCAATTTTTTGTAGATTCTATCAAGTGTAGGTTATCATCCTCTTTCATGTGTGTATCTCTGTCAGTTCAGTGTGTAAAACTTAGGCTGTTTTCCAGTTCACATTGTTTATATAATTTTTTTCACGTGTTTGCGTTGAGGTAGCCATTGGGCCTCGTCTCAAGTCTCAACCCAAGCCATTCCATCTGGTGGGTGGGTCGTACTTCCTAATATGTCAACCCGGATCCATATGGTTCACCCTAGCTCAGCCTGGTTAACCAGATTATGTGTAAGCTAAATATTTTGACCCACCTGGACCGACCTGGCTCTCATGTTGGCTGGCCCAAGAGCTCGAGACCCGGCCCACCTGCATAGC
Organism: Beta corolliflora; assembly: GCA_947648045.1. Lineage (NCBI taxonomy): Eukaryota > Viridiplantae > Streptophyta > Magnoliopsida > Caryophyllales > Amaranthaceae > Beta > Beta corolliflora. The sequence goes on from CANSZD010001453.1 coordinate 19,533, forward strand.
TTAGTGTGCCAGTCTTGTGTTTGGTTTTCCGATTTAGACCGCCTCTTGATCCAGCCTGGTCCACCCAGTGGCCTTATGGCCCACATCTTCTGTCTGCAACTATCAGGACTGCTCAAGCCTCTACACTCGTTCGATTCTAAAAGCCTATAAACTTCGTCTTGTGAGACTGGTTGCATGAAGTACTAACAGAATCGGAGGACAAGGCTTTGGATAACCTTAGGATTGTAAAAGAACCACTGCCTAGTATTAATCCCGCTAGGCTGGATTTAGGGAGATTGAAATGTACGTAGACTTATCCTCTGAACTACCCTCGCTTCATATATTACTTAAGATTATGCATGTCTGATGTCTAACAATAGCTTCTTCTTGTCCTGAAACGAACATCCCGAAGGATGCATCTGATTCTTCATCCCTGCATCAGTTCTGTTTTGCTGAACCTTCCTTATCAGATATGCCTTGAGTTATTAATTCTCCCATGTTACAAAGTAAGCTGCATGTGATTGTTTTAACTGAGAAAATTGACATGTAACTTGTACAAAAGAATATAACAAGAGAATATAACTCTAGAAGTTAGCTTTATTGTAATTGAAGCAATGCTATCATCCTTTTCACTTTATTAAAATCTCTGGCTATGAACTATGATGACTTGTTTGATCAAGGCAGCTTCAAAATAAAAGTGTGCTTACATTTAGACATTATCTTTACATTGTTAATTTGTTATCACATTCTAGTGAACACTTTTCTCAAGCTCATTCTTTCAAAGGGTTCAAAGAATATCTTCTCATGATTCTCTCTCCTTCATTCCTTCCCCTTACTTTTTCTTTTCCTTTTTTTAAATATTTTTAAAGATCTTGTAGATGCTGAAAGTTTAGTGGTGCAACATTTGTAAAGTTGCTACCAAATTACAACACTTCATAGTACTTTGATCTTATATTATACTCCAATATATCTTATCCCATATTGAGTACCAGATTTTCTGTTGTCTGAACTTTGAAGATGCTTTTATTTTGAGCCAGGCTATTTACTCAACCGTTTTCTACCAAATAATTGTAGAGTGACGAGCATGTCTTACTAACAACTTTGAAGAGTGAACTGAAGACCATGGTGTCCTCACTCGTCAAAGGCCAAGTGGCCAACCGGACTATGTACAAATGTTAGATACAAGATGAGTACTTACTAATATCTTCTCCATTCGTTTTAAGTGGCGTGAACTACCATAAAAAGTTATCGCATAAAAGAGAAGTGTGTCGCTAAAAGCGAGAGGAAGTATTTGTACAAATGTTGTATTTATAGGTAGGGTGCATTTAGTTAAATCTTAAAAAGATAAGTTTTCGAACCGCTTATTCCTAATTAGGTCTATAGTGGACCTTTATCAACATTTATGTTAAAATAATACATAATGAATATTTATCAATATGGATGATATATCCTAAGTACGGGATTAAAATTCACCAATATAATTGTACATAGTAGTATATCAAATAAAGGATGAATATTTACCAACATATTTGTACGAATGTTAAACAAAGGATGACATTTGGCAACATAAATTTGGAAATGTACAAATCAAGGATGAACATGTATCGTTGTTTAAGTGAACTTGAGGATATTTATAGATAGGAAGATGTTAAACACAGAACAATAAACATGTACCAAGATCCACATTAGTAAAGTGCACAAGCAAAGTAATCAGGGAAACCCAATGCAGTAAGCAAAAATCAAATTAATCAGTACAATAAAATCAATTCGATAAAAATCATTTAGATTTTAGAGTGAACATTGTGTTATTTAAGATTTAGGATTACTATTCTGTTCTAGTACAACTCAGAGTGGGTAGTTGGGTGCATGGTAGGGAAAGTGGCCGAAGCATGAAAACTGATTGAATTTTGTTTTTGCAAATTGCAAATCCTGCCCCCTGGAAACTGCTCTTCTACTTCTAATTTTCCATAACTAGTCTTATATCATGCTACGTGTAAAAGCGTAATTTTTTGTCATATATAATAGAGATAAAGATACGATTATCTTAGTTTTTTGCTTAATTACAACAGGTATTTAACCTTCATTTTTTTTTTTTCCTTTTTTTATTTTTGGTGTCACATATGTTAGCGCTTATATAATAGAGATTCTACCAACATTGACCTCCATTACCTTTTGTTGCAAAAAAATTTATCATACACCGGAGTGTCACGGTGGCGCATGGTACACCTATGGTAATTTTTTAGTCTTCTTCATTTAAAATCATCCGAATGAGCAAAATGGTACTAAAAAGAAAGTTCGAGCAAATAAGTAAAAATAATTAATCTTAAATGTAATAGTATCGTACATCCGTCAGAAGTGTATAATGAATGAATTTACTTTATTCTGCAATTCTAATAGTAGTAACTAGTAGTAAACTAGTTGTAATTTTGGTCATCAATTTTCGCTTTTGTACTTTTTGAATTTGAATGATGCATTGATGCCTAAGTTTTTATAATGGATTATATTTATAACATGAAATATTAAGAGAATATCCGCAGCATAAATAACCTGTGGGAGCCCAATGAAATGTTTCCAACTTAGTCATAGAGTATAAACAATACCACCCACAGATGTCTCCCATCATTAACAGTGTCTTCTATTTAAGGTTCTTTTTTTCTTCCTTTTTTGGTCAACTTTTCTTCTCCCTCATCATCTCTTCATTTTCGAGTTGCCGCGTCCCACTAACATAAATAAAACAACGAGAGAAATGAGTAGGTTTTGATTTGTCATTTTAAAGAAAACCACAGCAAAAAGATAAATATATACCAGTCATACGATGCGAGTTCATATAATGTAATGCACCGGAGGACCTATTGCTATACTTTTTGATATTTTTTCACACTTTACTTTTCATATTTTTTATAGGATATCAATGTTTTAAGACCAGGATTTTTTGGTTTAAACACTTTATGTTTCTTGATTTTTAAAAGCAATCGCTTTTGTTTTTTTTTGAAATGAGCCGCAACGTTTTATAAAAATTTTGGTTGCGCAAACCTAACTTCAGTCAAATCCAGGGCGTTTGTGGGGCGCTTTTTCATTTTCCCTCCTAAATGTTGCGTGAAATGACGTTTGTATCCTTGGGTAATAAAACCCTTCAACTAAATCCTTCATCTCTCTCATTCAATTCCTTCGTTTCGATTTCATCTCTCTCACTTGCTTGATCGAGAAATTCATCCTCTCTCTTGTCATCATCTACACATTTTCATCTTCTCTTTCGGTCTCATCGATTAGGGGTTTTGCAACTCTATCTCTCCTTTGTCATCATGGAGAATTACGCAATGAGAAAGGGAAAACTTTTATGGACGGTAAAACAAGAGCATGGTGCCCAAAATAGGTAATTCAGCGTGCTTTGGGTGAAATTACCTTTATCTTCATTAAATTAGATTTTTTTAATTCTTTGGTTTGTTGGATTCTTGTAATGGTGCTTAGAAGCCCTAATTTTTTAATTGCTTGTTGATGTTAAAAAATGATTCTTTGAAATTTTTGTTCAACACCACCAAATTTTCCACCTTTGGCTTAGTGTCTTGAATCCTTGCGATTTCACTCTTTAAAAACGTTACTTCATGTGTCAACAAATGACCACCTTCTGCCACTCCTCCCGATTCTTGTCAACCCATCCAAAGAATCCACACCCTTCTCTTCCCGGTATGAAGATCGATAATTTGCGGGCATAGAAACTCCTCCCGGGATTGTCATGCGTCCATGACTTCAAAATCTTAGCGGGAATTCGACAATTGCATTTGGTTGCCATAACCCTAATTGAACAATTAACCCAAATTAAAATAAGTAAATAAACCCTAGAATTGCAAAATTGCCCAAAATTGAATGCCTAGAAATGAATGTAACACTTACTTGATTTGAAGGATGTCAGGAATTGTCAATTGAGAGTGGAATTACAATTTTTCGTTCGAAATTTTGGAGTAGCAGCTTCAATTTTGGGGTGTCGGAAAAATAGCAGTTGTGAGAGAGGAAGATCCGATTTGGGGATGAAGAGGTTGTTATATAATAGCATAGGTGGGCCCCACAAACGTCCGGATTTGCGGAAGTTAGGTTTTGGGGTGCGACCAAAATTTTTATAAAACGTTTGGGGGTTCATTTCAAAAAAAAAAAAAAAAAACAAAAGGGGGATTGTTTTAAAAATCAGCAAACATAAGGGTGTTTTAACCAAAAAATCCTTTAAGACCATATAGAAACTCAACTCGTTTAGTAGAACATCCAGTCTAGTTTTAATATATATTTCTATTTCATCGTTCTTTTCCTTAATACTTAGATAAAAGATATTAAAAGTCAAATGTATGTATACGATCGTAAAAAAGTGTGAAGCAGTTTAAATAACACGGAATCAAGTAGTACTTGTTTGGTCACTTGACAAGTTTTTTTACCTTTGATCTTAGTGGTATTGGGTTCGAATCTTACAAGTATGAAGTTTGAGGCGGGGATCCTCTTATCTTCCCCGATGCTCAAGAATCGACCGCAAATATCGGACCAAGAAATTGTGAGAGTTGAGGTTTGGACAAGATCTTCTTTTTATAATTAAAAAAAAAACTCGGAGAGAGTATTGTAGAGATTAGAGGGTGTATTATAGAGAGTACTATATAGGTAGAGTTTATTTCTTTTTTTTTTTTTTTTTTGAAAGAAGTCCCAAAAGACACTATATTTCATTAATTAAAGCCATACAGCATCTATAATTGACAATTAACGATATTGAAAACAGATTGAACAAAATAAAACAAGAATTAAGCTTGGTGAAGGGTTGAGAATCCAAATACATAGATATAACAATTCGGCATATTCTCGTTTTGTTGTCTCATACAACTTTTTGAGTGGATCCGTCGTCGCTTCATAATTTTGTGGGGAAGAAAATTCTTGTGTTGATTTAAATGTCGAATCCGATCAATAAGCATCAATCGTAGCCCCGCATAGCTTGGAGACCACATTAAACGCAAATAAAATCTTGTCTTTCGAAGGAGTTGGAAAAACCATGTCTTTCGAAGGAGATCGAAAAAACCTTGTCTTTCGAAGGAGAATAACCCTTTCTTTCGAGGGAGACATTATTATAACCTAAGAAACAAAAAAAACTTAAAAGAAACAAAGATTTAGGGCTTTCCACCGGTAAGATCCGATGGAAGCCCCTTCAAAATTGACAATGGATGAGGCTAGGGTTTAGAAGAGAAGAGAGGAAGAGGAGGCTAGGGTTTTTTCGTTTCATATATAAAACCATATTGTAGAGTTTATTTCTAAGATAACTCTGAATTAGAAGTGAACTAGTAATTTTGCAAATTTACATCTGTTACCTCTTAAGTGATTTACATCCTACTTATTATGTACATTTTCAATAATTTATCCTACCTGGTACGAAGATAATATTCTTGTATTCTATTTGAGGATCCTCTAGAAAACAATAATGTAACATCTCTTTTAAAATAGATTAGAACCAATGCAAGTGAAGGGAAACTCGGAAAGTGGCAAAAGCCTTCTTCGTGCTCCCTCTTATATATATATATATATTTCTTTTAAAATGTATAGTACATTTTATATTTGCACATTGTACATTTTGTCTTTTTTGAGCAAAATATGTGACAGTTGTGTAGAAAAATGTGTTTGAGAGCGGGATAGTTTTGATTGCTTCCGAAAGCACCTAAAAATTTATAGAGAGCGGGAAGAAGGAAAGGAGGTTATTGTACAAGTATGGAGAATAATTGTGTTAACTTAATTAGGTTAACCTGGCATTATATAAATATATATAGGGGCGAAGATCGCATGAGAGAATGCTCCTTACATGAGAAAATGAGAATGAATCTCAACCACACAATTGGATTAGAGTTACACACTTGTTCATTAGAGTTATATCCCCGAAAAATTTTTTGAACCCAAAAAAAAAAAAAAATTTTTGAATTTTTTTCTAATATTCTTTTTTGGAGTTACATCACTTTTTCATTAGAGTTACATCACTTGTTCATTAGAGTTATAGCGCTTAAAATCCATTCTCATTTCTCATGTAAGTATGCATTCTCATATGAACTCAATATTATATATATAATATATATATATATATATATATATATATATATATATATATATATATATATATATATATATATATATATATATACACAATCTGAGACGACCTAATACGATTAGATTTCCTTTCTATACGGTGTACATACAATATTACACTAATACACCCCCTCAATCTTTACGGGGTGAAACAACGGATAGATTGGAACGATGTTTAGTAAACAAATTAGTAGATAGACCTTTAGTAAAATATTAGCAACCTGCAACTGAGTAGGAACATGACGAACCATAAGACCTCCTTTGGCAACTATTTCACGAACAAAATGGTAATCAACATCAATATGTTTGCTTCGATCATGATGAATTGGATTAGCAGTGAGATAAGTAGCAGAAACTAGGGGTGTTCACAAAAAACCGAAACCGAAAAACCGTACGGAAAATCGAAAAACCGGTCAAAATGGGCGGTTACCGAACCGGAAATTTTGGGATTAAACGGTACGGTTACGGTTATGATTTTTGATCGAACGGTTAACCGAAAAACCGAAATATTTTTTTCTCTATTTTATTTATTGTGAAACATTTTCCAACAACTACATTAATTCTAATATTTGTTACTAAGTAACAACAATTAAAGGAAGTATGAGATTATTGAAAAAATTTAGTACTAATTTAACAGTATAATTATGAAATGGAGTAAATTCTTAGTGTTATTATGTTTTCTATGGATTTATTATCATAACATATTTTATATTAGAGTATACATAATATTATAGTATATGCACACAAAAATAGAAAATATATATTTACATTAAGTAAAATATAATAGTATAAATTGAATATCGGTTAATGGTTAACCGAAAAACCGTACCGAAAAACGGTTAACCGCTTAGGCGGTAACCTGTCTAAACGGTTACGGTAACGGCTCGCAAAAAGGCGGCCGAAACTTTCGGTTACCAAACCGATATGTTGTTTCGGGACGGCTAACCACCCATGAACACCCCTAGCAGAAACATTATCACAATACAATATCACAGGTCGTCGAAGAAAATAACCAAGATCAGGAAGAAGTTGTCGGAGCCAAATAGATTCGGTAGTAGTGTACACAACTGCACGATATTCAGCTTCAGTGGAGAATTTAGAAACAGTAGGTTGCTTTTTCGAGCGCTAGGAAATCAAGTTCTTCCCAAGAAAAACAGCATACGTAGTAGTAGAATGACGAGTATCGGGACAAGCCGCCCAATTCGCATCGAGTAGGCAATAACAACGATGAGAGGATAACTCGTTGCTATGTAAGAAAAGACCAAACTCCAAAGTGCTTTGCGAGATATTACGAAAATTCTTTTCACAACATGAAGATGAGTAGTACGAGGAGCACATGCATAAGGCGAGACACCATATTAACTGGCATAAGCAATATACGGACGAGTCATAGTTAAGTATTGCAAAGCACCAACCATACTACAATAATCTGTGGGATCAACAAGAAGTTCTCCATCATGAAGAAACAATGTAACTCTAATGGAGATGAAGTTTACGGAGTAAATCAGAAACATACTTATTTTGAGACAAAAATAAACTAGATGGAGTACGCCTACGACTGAACTCCTAAGAAATAATGAAGATCCCCTAAATCCTTCATAGCAAACCGAGAAGAAAGAACGAGAGATGAATTTGTGAACAAGAGCGAGCTACTACCGGTAAGAACAATGTCATCAACATATAAGATAAGTATAATGAGATGACCACGGAATTTGAGAGTGAACATGGATGTGTCACTGCCGCGCATTGAAACTAATAGATAATAAGAAGTTGTTGAGCCGAGAGAATCAAGCTCGAGGAGCTTGTTTGGGACCATAAATGGACTTACGAAGGCGACAAATATGTGTGGGTTTAGATGGGTGAACAAAACACGGAGGTTGACGCATATAAACCTCTTCATGAAGAAAACCATGAAGAAAAGCATTTTTGACATCTAATTGACGAATAGGCCATTTAAGAGAAACAACAATAGTAAGAACTAAGCGAACAGTAGTAGGCTTAACAACAGGACTAAAGGTTTCAAAGTAATCAATACTCGCATCTTTGGTGATTTCCAAAAACAATGGATGATCCATACAAAGCGGTCGGTGACCCATGGGTCAAAACAACAGGCCCTTGACTCGGTGGGGAGGGTCGGGCATGAGTGGCAATGCCACGGACGGTGGTCGCTGGGGGATTTAGCCATGAGCATGGGCTGGCCACGCAAGTCAACGAGTTGAAGGGATGGGGAGACACACACGAGGCGTTGGTGGGACTCCAATCAACAATCAAGGCCCAGGGAGACGTATAAGGCACGAAGGGCGAGAACCAACAAGATGCTAGATAGGGAAATCTATGTTCATGAAAAAGAACACGACGGCTGATATAGACTTTGTTGGTGACAGGATCAAGACATCGATAACCTTTATAATCCACGGCATAGCCAATAAAAACACATTGCTTTGACTTAGGTTGAAGTTTGTTGATTTTAGAATCCATGAGCAAGGGAAAACACGCCTGACTAGAAGTTTTAAAAAAATGATATGAAGGAGGATGATGAATTTTTTTTTCAAAAGAAGAGACACCCCTAGAACCGAGCTAGGCAACCTATTGATGGTAGAAGTGGCAGTGTACGAAGCATCGACCCAAGATTACGGAAAATCGGAATGAATAAGCATTGTACGAGCCATTTCAATAATGTGACGATGTTTGCGTTCATGCAACACCATTATGAGCTTGAGTATGGGGACATGTCTTTAGAAAAACAATACCATGGTCACAAAAATGTTGGAGAAGAGGAGAATTATCAAATTCCCTATCTCCATCACTTTGGAAAATTTTGATTTTGCAGTTAAATAAATTTTCCACCATCTTTTGAAACACAAGAAATTGAGAGTGAGCATCCGATTTGCGACGTAAAGGATGAATTCATGAATATCGCGAGAAATCATCAACAAAAACAACATAATATTTATAAAATTGATTCGACAAAACGGGGAGATTGCCAAAGATCCTTTGTGAATTTTATATAATGGATAAGGAGAATAATGTTCAAGTTGGTTCAAAAGGTAATCGATGTATTTTTCCTAACTTACAACCAACGCAATCATCAAGAAATTTTGAATTACATGAGATAGACTTATTTGAACATAAAGATCCTAAAACTCTAGATAAAGTATGACCAAGTCGAGCATGCCAAACATCTCCAGACTCCTTAGTGGCTAGCAAAGCTGGAACAGGAGACTCATTGGTGACAAGGGTGGGTTGAATTGGATAGACACCTTGCTTACTGGATCCCCAAAGCGGGAACCTCCCCGTTGTCTTGTCCTTAACGAAACAAAGTTTTTATCAAAACACACAACACGATCATTTTCTTGACACAACTTGTTAATTGATAATAAATTATGTTTTAGGTTAGGCACATGACAAACGAGAAGATAAAGTAAGAGGACGGTGGAAGTTTTTAATGTCAATGTTCCAACACTTTTAATTGGGAGAGATGTACCATTTCCAACTACTGATAAAACTTGACCCGGTGTAAGGAAGAATAGCGAAAACTTACCATCTGAGGAGTCATGTGAGATGCGGTTCCGAATCGGGATACCAAAGGCGAGTCATTTGCTTCACCACCAATAGACGGTGCAGCTAAGGCTCGAGTGACACTATCCGAGGAAGAAGGAACAAAGCTAGAATTGAATCGTTGAGGACAATAAGCAGCTTGATGACCTGGAAACCAACAAAGACCACAAGTATCGGAAGTAGGGGTAGAGCTTAAATTGCCACTTGGCGAAGTATTCCCTGCTGAGGACAGACCATTAGTAATAGAATCAATGCAAGGCATACTAGAAAATGACAAGTTAGAATATTTACTCATACCATTTTGACGTCCCCGATTAGCATTGTTATTGTTGTTACCAGACCCACGAGCACTAGATTGACCACCATTACCACGATTGTTATTGTTTCGACCATTATTACCCCCTTTATTCTTATTATTCTTGCCCTTATTTCTGCCACCAGAATTATGTTTAGCGAAGAAGAACCGAGAACCCCGAGATAGTCGAGCGACAACCAAGGCATGATGAGAGGATGAATTCGACCCATCCTTGGAGCTTTTAATACGTTGTTCATGAAGCAGAAGCTTAGGGCGCAAGTCATCAAAACTAAATGGAAAAGGATAATGAAGCAAAGTGGTAACAATGTGATCATACTCATAATCACGATCCAAACCAAACAGAGTGAACTGAACTAAATCTGGATTAGACACAGGACACTGAATTGCAGCAAGAGAATCAATAATTACTTTGATCTCACGTAAATAACCATCCATAGACTGAGATTCAGTCTTTTTAATGTGAGACAATCTACCCTTCAATTCCACAGAACGAGCCATACTTGCATGCATAAAGCGAGATTGTAACCGATTTCAAATATCCACAGAAGTGTGCAAATCATGAACATCAACAAAAACATCGCGAGATAAAGTAGCAAAAATCCATGATTTGACTTGTTGATCAACACGAAGATATTCATAGAAGTGCACATTAGGAACGAATTACCATGTTCATCAATTACGATATGGACGGAATAGAAACCCGATTCATCAACAAAACCAAGCAATTGATGCGAAAGTAGCGAGCAAGTAAGTTGCGTTTTCCATAGAAGATAATCTTCGGGGGAGAAGAGAGTGATGGTTACTTGATTCGTGAGATTGGGGCGGAACAAGCTGCGGGAGACTAAAAGCGGAGCAACGAGATAGAAGTAGATGCCGTGGGGATGCCCATAGAATTGATGCGCAAGGGTCGGGTGTTGAAAACCGGACGGAAAACGAGGAGAAGACCTCGTGGGAGTGTTGTACGGCGGCAAGGTGGACGGCGCACCAAAGATGGAGGTGGGCACCGTCGGCTGCGGGGTAGAGAATCTGGCAGCGTAGGCCCTAGAGTGCAGCAGCTGTAGTTGTGAAAAACCGGCAGCACGCTAGCCGAAGGGTGGCTGGTGCGTGAGAGCCGCGACACAGAGGAAGGCAGCGGAAGAGGAGGCCGAGGAGGCGTCCATGGTGGAGGAAGAGAAACCGAACATGGAGGAGGAAGAGAGGAAAAAAAATTTAATTTTAACCTAAGCTCTTGATACCATGTACAAGTGTGGAGAATAATTGTGTTAACTTAATTAGGTTAACCATGACATTATATATATATATATATATATATATATATATATATATATATATATATATATATATATATATATATATATGACGACCTAATACGATTAGAATTCCTTTCTATCGGTGTACATACAATATTACACTAATAGTTATATATGGAGTATTGACGAGTTGACGACCCTATATTATGTGATTGATATAATGGGATATGTTGTCAGCTCGATTGAGTATTTTAGTATAGCAATTTTATTTTAGGTATTCAAGGCAAAGTTTATAAAATTCAAGGGCTGGCGTTTAAGAGCGAACCTTAGTCAAAAAATAAAGAATGATCAGGAATGGCAGTCTAAAGTAACTTAACATGCTCATTGTTTAATAAGTTGTTTCTCTAGAATGTTGACATAATGTTGAGCGATTCCACTTAAAAGAACCCAATGGAACTGTGATATCATATGTGTCGCGAAAGTTTTTAGTTTTTGTGCCTTTTCAGCTGTTGCACTAGTGTACAAAGATGATAGTTGGAAATTACTACTCACTCACACAGCTTTGTGTTAATTTGTCTTCTAACGATCAAATTAAAAGAATTTATATTAATGAATTGCTTGATATTGTGCTTATTGTCAACTCTCTTTACAATCTAATTGACATATAAGTCACCACTAACCATGTTATTTATGGTCTCAACTAATTAGTTAGTGTAGTTGAGATCACACGTGTTAGATGGTTACGTGCTTGTCTAGTACTTCAACAAGGTATCAAGATTAACAAGTTAGTGGGCCCGGGCGATGCCCCGGATTATTAATATTTTTATGTCAAAAGAGAGCATCTGATGTTGCATAGTTCATTGGTTAGAACTTTACTATATTATTAATATTAACTTGAGGTCACGTGGTCGAATCTTGTACGAAACATGTTTCTAATTTTTTAATGTATGTTGATGACATGAAACGAAACAACTAAAGGGACAGTGCCACGTGGCGTGTAGGCTTCTTTCAAAACGTCTTCCAAGGGAAACTTACAACTTTTTAATAGAGAAAATTGTGGATTTTAAATTTTGATAGCTTGTTCCTTTGGCTTAATTTTTTTCAGATAGTACTTTGATTAAATAAATGATCATACAAAATAGAACATTTCACAAATCAACTCAGTTGAGATGTTTTCAAATATTGGTCATATGATGACATAATGAGAAACTAGAGTTCAACCAAAAGGCTCGAAGATTCATGCATGTTCAAAGCTTGCTTTTTAAATTACACTAATGACTTCAACCAGTCCTTTTTTCAGAAATGGTGAATGATAAAAGAGAACTATTGTTTTTAACTTGAATCTCTGACAAGTTGCGAGAAGGGGCTCTTGTATTTTTTATACTCGTATTAACCTTAGTTAGAAATGATTTTTATGACGAAAAAAATTGGGCTCTTGATTAATATTTAAAAAATTTATAAAGTATGATAAGGAGACCTAACATCCAAAATTCTCAAATAACAATATAATCACACATTAATTATATATAATCAAGAATATTTAAATAGTGTACATCACCAACAATGAAAAATTTGTAATATTATTATGATAGAAAGATAGGAGTAGTATTTAGCTAGTGCATTCATCATACACCCGGTGTACCATGAGCATGGTACACCCAAGGCTATTTTTTACTCATTTGTTCATTTGGAACTCTACCTATTATGTGATTATGCTCATGAGGAGGTTTTAAATGAGCAATGAGCAAAAAATAGCCTTGGGTGTGTAACAGAATGATAAAGGGTTTGAAAAAGATGATTACAAGATGAACAATGAATCTTCTAGGCGTGTTGGGACACTTTCCCAAAAGCAATATTCCTACCCTACACTGAGCACGGGTTACAAGGAATTCACTTCCGAGATACAAAGAAGAACAACGAAGATCACGCTCGTTATGAAATTCGTAGAATGAGAATAAGAAATAAGAATTTGATGCAATGAAGAAAACTTGTGCTTATGGAACTTAGAGAGAGTTTCTCTGGTTTCTTTTCATTCACATATCTTGGATAATGATCATTAGAGCCTTTGCAACGTATTAAAAGAAGCAAAAAACACGGCAATAACCGTCACTCGAAAACCGCAAACAAGTGAAGGCAAGCAGGGAGCTTGCGCTCCTCAAAGGAGCGAGCGCTCCTTCAAGGAGCGGGCGCTCCTCCACCCTTTCCTTCATTTCGCGTTTGTAAACCGAGTTCCTGCCGACTTTGTGCGAACGCTCCATCCGAGCGCGCGCTCTCCCACTAATGTATCACGTACATTAATCAACTCTCATTTACACGTTACTTCAATTCACGACACCTTATCCTATATGACTTAACGTAACGAACCATGAAAACCAACACTCCGATACTCTAAATATCCAACAATCCTCCCCCATTTAGAGTATCTAATTGTATAATTAGCACATACATCATTAACAACAAATACATCTCATGCATAAATGAAAGTGTATAAAACTTGAACTTCCACATAGTACAGTACACATTCCAAGTATCCGTATCCAATTGGTGTCGATAACGATTGAACCAATTTCAATACATAATGGAAACCCGGAGATACTATACACACAAGATAAAGTACTTAAACTCATTATAAACCGACACATAAAGCCTTGTGTCCATATCTATTCATAAGTGTATCAAAGCTATGCCCCAGTAGCTCCTTGAAGCGGCTAAACTTCACACTTACATAGGTAGATCTCTAAAATACATGCTACTGTGAAAAGCACAAACAAGAGACCTATTAAGTTATACAACCTCCTTATACAACACAGTGATAGAACTAAAAACAAGGATGAATAAAAGTTCTACAATCATCCAAATGAAGGAATTAATCTTATTGAACTTAGGACCCAACGTCATATTGGGCGTTAAGTTAAGATTCCCTCATTCGTGACTCTCGAGGGGCTCCAATCCTAAACCGATTGCCATCCTCTTTACGTTATCTCTAGCCAAGGCCTTTGTAAAACAATCCGCTAGATTATACGTTGTACGTACATAGTCAACAGTGATAACACTATCCTTGATAAGTCCTTGGATGTAACTATGCCGCACACCAATGTGTCTTGACTTACCGTTATATACTTGACTATATGCTCTTGCTAAAGCAGCATCGTTGTCACAATGAATCGCTATCGGCGATATCGGTTTTGGCAACAAAGGAATCTCAATCATGAGATTTTTTTAACCACTCCGCCTCTTTACTTGCGGAAGACAAAGCGATAAACTCCGAAGTCATGGAGGAATCCGCTATACAAGTTTGTTTCTTGGAAGCCCAGAAATTGCACCTCCTCCAAGTAGAAATACCCATCCACTTGTAGAAGAGTGATCCTCTTTATTAGAGATCCAACTTGCATCGAGAATACCCTTCTAAAACCGAAGGATATCCAGCGTAGGATAAACCATAGTCCTTGGTTTTTCCCGAATACCTTAAGACACGACGAATAGCTTGCCAATGTAGCATACTAGGATTACTAGTATACCTACTTAGTTTGCCTACCGCAAATGCGATATCCGGCCTAGTACTCGTCATAGCATACATCAAACATCCAATCACCCTTGCGTACTCAAGTTGAGACACGGCACTACCTTCATTAGGTAGTAATTTTTCACTAGGATCCATTGGTGTTGATACGAAAAGAGCAACCACTAACATCAAATTTCTTAAGAACCTTTTCGATGTAGTGAGATTGAGATAAACTCAATTTACCTTTGCTTCTTTCAATTCTAATGCCTAGAATGACATCCGCCTCCCCCCAAATCTTTCATTGAGAACTTAGACGAAAGAAAAGATTTAGTCCACTCAACTTGGGATAAATCGGTTCCAAATATTAACATGTCATCTACATATAAGCAAATCATTACACCATGACCATTGTCATCAAATTTGCTATATACACACTTGTCTCGAATTATTCAATTTGAAACGGTTAGACAATACTACCTCATCAAACTTTTGATGCCATTGCTTAGGTGCTTGTTTTAGCCCATACAAAGATCTAATTAACTTGCAAACTTTTTGTTCTTGACCTTTGACAACAAACCCAACCGGTTGTCTCATGTAAACCTCCTCATCTAACTCTCCATTCAAGAATGCGGTCTTGACATCCATTTGATGGATCACGAGATTATGAATTGCCGCAAGAGCAATTAATAACCTTATAGTGGATATACGAGCTACGGGTGCATATGTATCGAAATAATCGATACCGGCTTTTGGGAAAAGCCTTGTGCCACTAACTTAGGGCTTTAAACTTGTCAATAGTTCCATCGACTTTCATTTTCTTCTTGAAAATCCATTTACACCCTATTGGTTTACATTTAGGAGGTAGGTCCGCTAGAACCCACGTGTTATTCCCCATGATCGAGTCCATTTCATCATCAATAGCTTCCTTCCAAAATGGAGCATCTTGAGACTTCATGGCCTCATCATACGATAAAGGATCCCCTTCCACATTATAAACATATGGAAACTTAGTTAAAACGCTATCTCTTGATCCCTCGACCAAATATACATGAAAATATGGGCCAAAGGATTTCTCTTTCCTAGCTCGTTTACTTCTCCTAGGTTGTGACGATGTAGATGCAACATTCTCATCTAGAATTTGTTCATCGAACTCTTGATCATTAGTTTGATCAATTTCCGAATTTCGGTACTTGGAGTTATATCCTTTGGTCTAGGAAGCCGATGAATATCTATTTTCATCAAAAATAGCATCTCTAGACTCCACAATAGTGTGAACCCAGGCCAAAAGTCGTTTTGTTCTATAACATAGAACCTATAGGATTTGCTATGAACAGCATACCCTATAAAGATGCATTCAACTCCTCTTTCACCTAACTTTTTACGTTTAGGTTCCGACACTTTAACTATTGCCCTGCATCCCCAAACTCTAATATAACTTAGATTTGGTTTTCTTTTGTACCATAATTCATAAGGGGTTACTTTGTTCTTTTTCATTGGAATACGATTCAAAATGTAACAAGCGGTTAAAACCGCTTCACCCCAAAAACCATCACTCAAACCGGGAAGAGGATAACATAGAATTTACCATTTCTTGTAAAGTTCTATTCTTTCTTTCCGCTATACCATTTTGTTGTGGTGTATAAGCCGCGGTTGTTTCATGTATTATTCCTAAAGCTTGGAAATAACTAGGATTATGAAACTCACCACCTCTATCGGTTCTAAACCGTTTAACCTTGTCACTTAATTGCAATTCCACTTCATTTTTATAGATCTCAAATTTATCTAGGGCTTCATCTTTAGTGGACAACAAATATACATAACAGAACCGTGAATAATCATCTATAAATGTTATTATATATTTCTTGTTTCCTAAAGACGGTGTACTATGAAAATCACAAAGATCACTATGTACAAGATCAAGCAATTTAGTATCTCTTTCCCACATTATTAGGAAAAGAACTCCTGGTTATTTTTGTTAACATGCATGTCCTACACTTCTCAATACTTGGATCAAAGGAAGGAATTAAATCATCCTTAGCCATAGAATATAACTTTCTATAATTAACATGACCAAGTCTTAAATGCCAAAGAGAAGAATTGTCATTAATAACACACACATTGTTAACTAAAGCATTTGAAATGCTAAGTTTAAACATACCATTACAAAGATAACCAAGACCAACAAACAAACCACCTTTAGATAAAATAAACTTGTCCGGCTCAAAAACCATTTTAAAACCTATACGATTCGGGATAGCTCCGGATACAAGATTCGCCTAAGTTGGGAGCAAATAGAACATCTCTCAACACTAGAGATTTTCGGAACTAAAGACTAACTCTACTTGTCCTACACCAAGAACTTGGTTGTAGAGTCGTTGCCCATGTATAGAACTTCTCCATTGTCCACCTCCTTGAAGGTTTTAAATGAAGACCGCTCCTTGCACACATGCCTTGAAGCTCCAGAATCAATGTACCATGGACAATCATCCCGTACACAAAAGATTTCGGAAATCATACACATATAATTCAAAGCCGAATTACATGCAAATTGTGCACAAGTACCTTGTTTGGCTTGGGATTGGCTAGACTCGCCTTTCCCTCCACCTTGCTCATTCCTTTTGTTCATCTTCTTCTTCCAAAGGAAGCAATCCTTCTTGAAGTGTCAGGGCTTGCCACACTCCCAACAACCACGTTGTTGACCAACTCCACCATTCTTAGGCTTTTTGGAATTGTAACCTTTGGTGTAATTGTTAGCCCTCTTCTTAGGATTTGAGTCTTTGGACTTTCCATCCTCCACCATGTTAATGGTAGAAGAATTAGGATTTACCTCCTTTTGTCCATCTTGAACCCGAATGCCCTCTTCAATCCGAAGATGAGCACCCAATTGTTCCAAATTCATATCATCTTTACTATGTTTAAGAGTATTCCTAACATCCTTCCAACTTGGTGGTAATTTGTCAACTATTGAAGATACAATAAATGTCTCATCCATACTAATCTTGTGTTGTTTAAAACTTCCTACAATCCTTTGGATTTCATGGAATTGTTCCATCACGGCCTAGTTTCAACCATCTTAAAGTTATTAAAATTGCTAACTAAGAACCTTTTACTAGATGCATCTTCGGCCATGTATTTAGACTCAAGGTCATCCCAAAGCATTATAGCGAGATTCATAGAATGGATAAACATCAAACAAAGTGTCGAGACATACAGTTAAGAATGTGACCACGGCATATGTAGTCATCGTTCTCCCACTTGTTCCTTTTCCGAATTTCTTCAACAGTTTCATTGTCCCCTTCCTCGGGTTTGGGAGTGCTCAAAACATATGCCACACTTAACGAAGTGAGAAGGAAATGCATCTTCTTACGCCATCTACGGAAACCAACGCCTTCAAACTTATCAAGTTTACGAAAATTCGAAGTCATCTCACGAACCGTAGCCATCTTCAAGTAATATTGCTTTTGGATTGTAACAGAATGATAAAGGGTTTGAAAAAGATGATTACAAGATGAACAATGAATCTTCTAGGCGTGTTGGGACACTTTCCCAAAAGCAATATTCCTACCCTACACTGAGCACGGGTTACAAGGAATTCACTTCAGAGATACAAAGAAGAACAACGAAGATCACGCTCGTTATGAAATTCGTAGAATGAGAATAAGAAATAAGAATTTGATGCAATGAAGAAAACTTGTGCTTATGGAACTTAGAGAGAGTTTCTCTGGTTTCTTTTCATTCACATATCTTGGATAATGATCATTAGAGCCTTTGCAACGTATTAAAAGAAGCAAAAAACACGGCAATAACCGTCACTCGAAAACCGCAAACAAGTGAAGGCAAGCAGGGAGCTTGCGCTCCTCAAAGGAGCGAGCGCTCCTCAAAGGAGCGAGCGCTCCTCAAAGGAGCGAGCGCTCCTTCAAGGAGCGGGCGCTCCAAGGAGGAGCGAGCGCTCCTCCACCCTTTCCTTCATTTCGCGTTTGTAAACCGAGTTCCTGCCGACTTTGTGCGAACGCTCCATCCGAGCGCGCGCTCTCCCACTAATGTATCACGTACATTAATCAACTCTAATTTACACGTTACTTCAAGTCACGACACCTTATCCTATATGACTTAACGTAACGAACCATGAAAACCAACACTCCGATACTCTAAATATCCAACAGGGTGTACCATGGGTGTATGATAAAAATTCCTGTATTTAGCCCTGTGCTGCTGTGCAGTCACCTATGTTGCACATGCTCAACGTTATATATTGATAGAATTCATGATACAGTTGGCATTCTCTACAATGTTCATCCTACACACAAGTGTAAAATTAACTGGTTGTGACGTTTTCAAGTTATTCAATGCTTAACACCAAAAAATTCTCTTAGCATAAATCTGCTTTCCGGAATTATCAACATTATTCAATCTCAATATGTTATGTGATCGAGCAGAATAATTAATTAAGGCATGCATGCATCGGATGCATGAGATTTTGAGCTAATATACTGGTTTCAACAAATTAAATCACCTAATTATGTTGATTATCAAAGTTATTTCAGGCTCTGAATCATTTTAATCAGGACGCAAGAACTTTAGTAAGCTAAGATTTTATAACATAAAAGCCAGTACTTGGAACTTTTATATATTACAGTAATCAAAACTTTTTCCTAAGAAAGAAGGTATACTCTTATTACTCTAACAAACTAATATGATACTAATATATATTTAGTCCACTTCTAGAGTTCTAAGAGCCTAAACTTGAGAACCACATGTACAAATGTGGTTAAAAGCTGGTTGTACTTGAGTTGGTGCAGCAAAAAAGGTTGGTTTATCATCTCCAGCCATGATCACAACTATCTTAGGCTTTGTATCGCGATCGACGTTGGCTGAAATCGCGGTGGTTTCCGACCAGTTCATTTGGTCCCCAGCCGCGGAGGCGGAGGCCGAGGCCGAGGCCGGGCGTTTGCGGTAGGAACAAGCAAGCATAAGCAATGCAGTTGCAATAAGGGCCATGAGTAAAACTGTTGTACTAAAGAGGTAAGGTGTTGGAGAGTTCCATCTCCAAACTGGTAAGTTTGGAAGAGTAGTTGTAGTATTTGTGTTTATTTCTCTCATCTTCTAACAACTACTAAAAATACTCTTTTGTTGTTTTTGTTGTTTTGATTTGTGTTTGGTTTGTCAAGTGACAGAAAGGAAATTAAAGGGTGTATGTATTTATAGGACATAAGTGTAGAACATGTTAAAGTTTTTTGGTAAGTGGCTAAAGATGATGGTTGTGATTTTTTTTACTATAATACCCTTGTTAAAAGGAAGATTCTTTGTTGTGCTTCTTAGATACTTCTACTTTGCTCTGTTCTATGTTCTGAGAAGAGGGTATGGGGTAAACTGGAAAGTGGCATAATGGTCATTATAAAATGTCAGAGTAAGCTGTCATATAATAATATTTAACCGAATTTTTTTCATTTACCCATTGAGTAATTTACTCATGAAATTAGATATTAACAGAGTGAGGTAAAACTAAGTAAATACAACGGTTTTTAATATTATATATCTCATTTGGCTAATCTATCCAACAAGTAAAATGAGTATTTGGCTAGGTGTAGCTTTGTCCATTTTAACAAAAAATAAAGGGCGTTACTAAATACCGCCCGTATTTACTGAAAATCGCCCGTATTATTTCTTAAATACTCCTAAACTACCCCTACAAATACAATCCCATACCCCACCACTCTCACTCACACTCTCTCACGCTCTCACTCTCACACTCTCTCATTCTCGACTCCTCACTCCTCGCTCACTCCCACCATAGCGACCACCACCACAACCACCACTGCAACCACCACCACCGCAACCACCACCATTGGAACCACCACCACACCGGCAACCAACAACACCGCACACCACCACCGTAGCACAACACCACATCTCAGGCACCCAACAACACCGCACACCACCACACCGACAACCACCTCATCGGAAGCACACCACCACCGCGAAGCACACCACCGCGAGATCCGGATCCGCGTGACAAAACTCGACCACTACCACCACAACTTGCCGGAAAAAGCATGGGCCCAAGGAAGAAGGCAAAGGAAGTGGGAGAATCATCAAATCGGAGTTAGTTTTGTTGTTTTATGTGGTTAAAACTCCCAAACCCCGTCGCCGGGAAAACATGGTGAAAAAAAAAAAAAAAATTTTACGAAAAAGCGGGGCAACGGACGAAATTCCGTTACCACTTCGCACGGTGGTAACGGACATCTTTACGATTACCACCGCGAGAGGTAACGGATCGGATCTACGTTACCTCTGCGGTGGCTACGAAAAGTAATCCGTTATTGCCTGCAGTTACCACCGCAGAGGTAACGTAGATCCGATCCGTTACCTCTGCGGTGGTAACGGTAAAGATGTCCGTTACTGCTGTGCGGTGGTAACGGAATTTCGTCCGTTGCCCGTGATTTCGAAAAAAAAAAAATTTCAGATCTGTTCGTGTTTTCCGGCGAGGGAGGGGAACTTTGGGTTTTTTTTTCCTTCTTTTTAATTTATGTTTTATTAATTTCTGTTTTTTAATAATTATATTTTTATGTTTATTTTAAATAATTTATGTTTGTTCGTAATTTATGTATTAATAATTTCTGTTTGAATTAAAAATAATAATTTGTGTTTATTTGGGCTTTTATAATTTATGTCAATAGTTATTTGAATATATTAATTTAATTGGAATAGTTAATATGTTAATTTGTGTGATAATATTGTAATTAGGTTTTATTATTATTATGTTAATGCATGTTAGTAACATGGTAGTATTATTTAATTTATTTGATTAAATTTATTTAATTGTTTAATAGCATGTGATAATAGTATTATTTAATTTTAATAGTTATTATATAATAAGTTAATAAATTGATTTGAGCATGTTATTATATTATTAAAATATTTCAATGATATTAGCATGTTATTATTTTATATTAGTAGCATATTACGATTATTTATTGTAATGATATTAGCATGTTAATTTGTTTTTATTAGCATGTTAATATTAGTTGTGTAGGGTATTTGTTTTTATTAGCATGTTTACTAATGATATTAGCAAGTTAATATGATTTATTGTTGTAATTTTAGTTAATTAATTATTAGAAAGTGAATAGTTATATAATAATGCCCTAATTTACTTACTTTGCGCATGTTAGTATTAGTTTTCCTTATAATTTTAGTTAAGTAATTATTAGAGTGTCAATGGTTATAGATTAGTAGTAATTACAATATAATAACGTAGACATTAAATAAATAATAAATAATTAACATAATGTATTATTAGGGTCTTGATGGTCTGAGGGATCGACGCCACGACACACTAGATCTCGTGGTGTTGATGCATCTAGTAGGAGGGCGAGGCCGATGCTCGGAGCTAGCCGGATGCCTATTCCCGAGGACGCGCCCGATAGTCTTTGGATGGGATGCGGGGACGAGCGGGAGTTAGATCATGCTATGAGAGATGACGATGGAGGCGATGTGGGTGAAGCCGCCTCCCATGTGCACGTGAGGAAGGGTAGTAGAGGGAGGTTTGTTTCGGGGTCGAGTTCGGATCTAGTAGGTGTCGAGCGGGGCTAGAGCTGCTAGGGATACTTCGTGGTTAGTTACCGAGGCGATGCCGGGGGCCCACTTGACGGTACCACGATTCCTAGTTGGCGGGGCCACGTCGGCTCCCGTATATACCACGATACGGCTGCTAGGGATGTTATCTTTGTGCCATAACCGCTCCAAGTGCATTTGATCCGATTCTTGACTTGGGATTTCCGCGCGACGGGCGTTGCGGCGCTTGGATAGATCTTGTATTGCCCGGCTACCGGGGATTATGTTTGGGCACCTTGACTTTCCATTGCTTACGGCGTTTGTAGAGCGTTAGCGGCCCGGCACGAACACGTTTCACATGCCTTTTGGAGAGATGACGATCATGTTACATGACGTTTGGCGGATCCTACGTGTTCCTATTGAGGGTCGGACGGTTAGTCCTTTGTTTTGCCGACTTCGATCAATATATACGGTTTGAGGAGCTCCTCGGCTTGACTCGTGAGGAGTTATTATGTGAGGAGGCACGGGGTGCGGAGGAACGGTGGCGTTACGGTTCGGAAGATTTTCGATCGGTGCATGGATCGGGCGCGTCCGGTTGACGTGCGGGTTCGCGCATGGTTCCTCGACACTTGGGTGTACCCTCTTCACCGATAAGAGTGGTTCCCGCCTCATGCCCCGAGAACATAACCGAGTTGGATGACCTTGATTCGGTTCATACTTACTCATGGGGCTCGGTTGCTTTGGCGTACCTATATCGTCGGCTAGGGGTTGCGTCTAGAGCGGATAGCAAACAGGTTACCGGGTGTCGACGCTCCTCCGGTCTTTGGATATACGAGTACTTCCCGTGTTTCCGACCACGGCGGAGGGGCGGCCTTCGGTGATCATGATCCTCGGGCACGGAAGTGGGATTATCACATCGTCGGCAAGGATTTCGTCGACCGGAGTCCATTCGTAGACGCTTGGACAACCTTCAGGTTTCAGAGGTACGAATATTTAATGCATTATTAAGATATATATATTATTATGTTCTCATATATTACTACTACGTTAGTAACATGAAATTATTACATTTATCCGTTTTCGAGTCGTTGGACGCCATATGGGGATGACCAGGCGCCATGATTCCGAGGGCGTTGTATGTCGGTTTCATACGTTATCGAGGTATCATTGAGCCGTACAACCCGGATCGTGTGCTTGCGACGGTTGGGTCTTGTTCGGGTCATTCCTACCCCCTCCTATTCGGCTGATTTCGCGTACGGACCGAGCAACCCGAAGAGGTATGAGGTTCGGTTCTCGGTCTCGGTGGCCGAGTCGCATGGCGGCGGTTCACGCCATATCTTTGGGGGTCTCAACGTATCACGGTTGAGACGGGTTACTCGTCGCGGAGAGTGTTCGAGGGAGTACATGGATTGGTTTTGTACATATTCCCATCCTACCCTCATTCTTTGCGAGATAGGACGCATATTCCGCCCTGGCCCAACACTACAAACACCCACTATGTACGCAATATAATCATTTTTTTGTTTACTATTTTATATGTTATATTATTGATACATAACTAACTGACTTTTTGCAGTGGATGGCCCGACATTTTGACGCCACGAGAGCGTTGACGGAGGATCGGCACAATGACCAGCGACCCAACACTTCTTTCGCATATGAGATGTTGGCCGACCTCGCTCGGGATTGGGATGTTGCATTGCGTCTAGATCGGGCACGGGGACGCTGCGAGGACGAGCATCATCATGACATGTAGTCATTGCATATCGGTGTTCTCATTCCATTAGTTATGTACGGGTGTATTATGTAGTTACATTTTGTGATGATATTCTTGTGTTAGGTATATATGACTTTGGTTTTATGATGATATTTATTATTTCAATTTGAATCATTGCAACCTATTGTTTCAATTTGAATCATTGCAACATATTATTTCAAATTTGAATCATTGCAACTTATTATGATCCAACATTATAAATTAATATCATATCAAATACTACTTATTCGGCTCAAATTCAATTATCAAATAGTACTAATAATTACAAATGCATTTATCAAATACATTACATAAAATATTACAATGAATAGATCGCACTATGTACTATATACTAAGAAGAGAGTAACTCATCCCATAAAGCGCGTCGCACACCATACAACGGATCCCAACCATCAACACTATCTTCATGCATGTTATGCCACAAGTTATGAATAGGTGGTACCGGTGATCCGGGAAGTAACTCCAATCTAATATAATCTTTGAAAGGTACCAAGATGTGCAATTACGATTTCGTTAGTTGGACCCACCGTGTATTCGGAAGCACGCCAAGGAAGGACAAGTGATACACGGATATAGTTGTCCCTGCGGGCCAAGTCCTACTAAAATGATGCGGCATTGAACATTCGCGCAATAGGAAACAAGTCTTGCGAAGTAACCATCCAATGAGCCTCGAGATCTTGCCCCCATTCCAAATAATGCGCCTTATTGCTTTGCGTCTATCCCATCATAATAAATACGTGTGTAAACATCCCGATGAGCAGCAATCTCATTTGCCATATTTTGGCGGATAAAACCCCAATGGTCTTCACTCCCTAAAAAACAATCTGCAAACAGCCGGTTCGAAATCCACGATTACCGTCCGCTTTGGACATTAGTCCATCTAGTAATGAATGGGCGAAGAATCCCGGGAATCCTGCGGTAAAATGGAAATCCACTAACACCATCTTCTCCATCCACGCTTTCCCGACCTACAACATATCGGTACGTATCAAATAAATGTTATCAATAATCAATACATACAATTAACAAACATATTACCCGTAGAAGTTGACAAGCTCATAACCGAACCCGAAGATCTCGCTTCTCTTTGAAGACGAAGCGGATGTGTGCTCAAAACCACTCTTCTTTCGTTTTGTACTTGGGTGATTCTTTCGGCGTGGTCTCCCTTTGGGGTTCTCGACAATATCGGGCTCAAAAGCTGAATCGCCCGGATTACGCGGATGTTCCTCTAGAACCGGGTAGCGCTCCGTAATACGGCGGGATCACTACTTTGAACACGCTCAACCAACTCTAAGAAGTCCGAGAATCTTGTCTTGCCTCGGATACAAACACGGGGTTGTTGACACCATCACCAATGATCAAAGTAGTCCAATAAGGATGTAAGTCTCGGTCATGGGACTCTCGTTCGCCTCCCGATCGTGCGTATGGCGCATGCACGGGGGATTGCATGTGTGGTTCTCAACGAGCAACCGCAACGCCGATATACCTCGTAGCCTAACTCCCGCATACGATTTTCCTCATGCGATACAGTTCTAAACAGTAATGCGAGACTCGACCATTTAATTGATACAATGCACGAGTCTTGTACAATATTCCGTGCCGACTTTCCTCCAAATCATTCTCAACCTTCTTCACCGATTTTCTATCTCACTTTGTGAGCAATAGAAAAGATGGAGTCCAAGGCGATCGTGCTACTAAAAACCCAAGACTTCGGTGCGAGTGTGCACTTTCAACTCGGCTAGTGCACGTGTTCCCAAGGTGAAGTACATTGTCGCGTCCATGCCCGCACAAACTTCTCTTTGTACACAAGCCAAGTTGTTTCAACGTATTGGATTATTTTAGGCCACTTTCCGTACACATCTCTCATATTATCAACCTCGGCCTCATAACTCCTCTCGTCGGTCGCGTTGACTATCCGATACCAAGTTCGGCTCACGAATCTCGGACCCGCATCGGTGTTGCCCATGATGTTACTCACTCTAGCCCGCACGTCTTTGTTGATATGCCATCTACATAGCAAATGTGCGAGTTAGGAAACACTTCCCGGATCGCTTTCATAAGGCCCAAATCACGGTCGGTAATGAGTGTAACGGGGACAACATTCACTCCAATAAGCAACCTAAACTTGTCCAACACCCAATTATAACTATCATTTGTTTCGTTGGCCATCAGAGCATACCCAACCATAAAATTCTTGTTGCACGTCGTCATCCCAATGAGCTCTAGAAAAGGCATGTTATATTTGTTGGTTTTATATGTTGCATCCATACCAACAACAAGTGGATAAGTTCGGAGGATATTTGCCGAACGAGGGTGCACCATGAATCTTTCGAGTCATTGCATTTGTCTCCTCGTCTTGCCTAATCCGGTGAAGGTAGTCGCTCTCTCGAGCAAGGTGAAGGAAGTGTTGCATCACGTCTCTACCATCCATTGCTTCCCTTCTATCCTTTTCCTTCGGGTTGTACAAGTGTCTCATATTTGGATGATCATCGGGAAATTTTTCATTCACGGCTTTCATTATACTAGCGAGGCTTAACGTGCGATTTTATCATATCGCGAGCGAATACCTTTCCGCCGGACTAAGGCCGCCGATGGGTCGATGGCCCTCGGGGTAATGAATGAACTCATGATTGTGCATGCCCCTAATCCCCGTTACGCTTTGATCACCCATCCGGTTCGATCCGGGTACTCCCAAATACTCAACCTTAACTCCCGCTCTACTGACCACGAGGCTTTTGTCTTTGTAGCTACCCGTTACGCTACACTAAGATCTCTACCTTCACCCCTATATGGTGCGCCCAGGTTACATTTCATATATACATATTCTCGTCCACTAGGATCGTGTTTATGATTTGACATAATAATCATCACAAACCCGATTTCATTTGCCCTTTTCTTAACCCAATCTTGTAGTTCCTTTTTCTCGGCCCATAGTGTTTCATTATAAAACATGTGATTATAATCTATATAATCACCCCCAAAGTCCGGCAAATAAGCCTATAATGTTTAGCATTTTTTCAATTAGACAACATATAATCAATAATATTATTCACTATTATTTACTTACTTATCGTAACTAATAATCATTATTATTTATTTAACAATCACAAAATTTATTAACTACATAGTGCACATGTTCTCAACTTAATATAATCCATTCATTAACTTAATATTAGTTAGTTACCAATCACAAAAATTACTACTTATTATGAAAATAATTATAATAATATGCATACATATTTCAAAACAATATAAAAAAATATTAACTAAATATTCATTAACAAAATTAACATAAACGGATGTACTATTATTCGCTAATTACAAAATCAATACTAATTATGACGGAAAATCAAATATTAACTAAATGGAACATATTAACTATTAACATTTAATTAATATATTCAAATTAACTATTCACATAAATTATAAAAACCCAAATAAACACAAATTATTATTTTTAATTCAAACGAAATTATTAATAAATAAATTAAGAACAAATATAAATTATTTTAAATAAACATAAATATATAATTATTAAAAAACATAAATTACTACAAACATAAACAAAACATAAATTTAAAAAAAAGAAAAAATAAAAAAAAAACCCAAACTCCCTCCCCCCCCCAACCCCTAGCCGGAAAACACGAGGCTAACAAAGAAATTTTTTTTTTCCGAAAATGCGGGGCAACGGATAGGAAATCCGTTACCACCGCCTCCGGTAACGGATAGGAAATCCGTTACCACCACAGAGGTAACGGACAAAAAATCCGTTGCCTCTGTGGAAGCTACCGGAAAAGTGATCCGTTACCATGGTAACGGATCACTTTTCGATGCTTCACGGAGGCAACGGATTTTTTGTCCGTTAGTTCTGTGGAAGCAACGGGTTTTGCATCCGTTTCTTCCACTTTGGAGTAACGGATTTTCGATCCGTTACCCCGCTCCGGTGGCCAAAAAAATTTACGGCAACTTCAAAAAAAAAAAATTTCAACTTACCACATTTCGTTCGGCGGCGTTGACGGTCCTTCATCGGACATTTTCGGTACTCCTCACTTGCCGGTGGTGCTCCGGTGGTGGTGCTCGGTGGTGGTGCTCCGGTGGTGGGTGGTGGTCGGCCGGCGGTGGTGTTCGGAAGGTGGTGGTGGTGTTAGTGCTTGATGGTAGAGAGAGAGAGCTTAAGTTTGGTGAGAGTGGAGAGGGTAAAGTGAGGTGAAAGGGGGAGGGGCATGGGGGGTATATAATGAAAAAAATACGGACGATTTCAAGTAAATACGGACGGTAAATAGCGATTCGGAAAATAAACTAATTAGGTCTTGAACTGTTTTATACTTATCTATTCGTTACACAAAATATTAGATGTTCAAAAAGATACATAAAAAGACATCTCATAGTTTAACTAAGGGTAATGTAACTTTTGATAATTTGTGTATAACTAATGCTTAATCTGACCAAATGCTTATTAGACAATCTAATTAAAGATCAGCTGATGTTTTGAACTTAGTTCAGGCATTGCACTTGATTAGGAGATTTACGCTATCATACATATGTGTATGGAAAAGGCGAAGAGCATACAACTAAACAAATTTATTGAACTAAATGGTTTAGTAACCGAAAAGCTTGTTGTACTTGTCAAATTGCAAAACAAATTTAGAAAATCTAAATTATGTCTTTATAAAATAAAGAGTGAAATAAGGGTTACTTATCAGGAGAAATAAAGAGCCAAGATAGAGACATCAATAATTTAAGGAAAGGAGTTACTTATGGTCACTAAAAAGGATAATTCATTATAGGAACTAGGAAAAAGTAGCGTGTGAAATTTTTCGATTTGAAAACTCAATTGGGTGGAACAATCCATTTCTATATGTAGTATTACGTACATTGAAAAAGACCTCGCTTCTGTTTCTTGCCACATAAAAAATATCTCTTTGAGACTAAACAATTATCAGGTGAAAATTTCTCTCTCTTTCAAATTTTTTTGCTAAGAAAACGCCAAATGCTTGATAAGATGATACACAATACATAACTCCAAAAATATTCTATAATTATTGAAGGGGCATAAGGGGAAAGGGATAAAAAAACATTCTATTGTTGACAGAATAACAATTAGTATGTCTTTCGCGATTTCTAATGGATATATATTTGATACCAATAGTTTCAATAGTGTGTTTCAACTATTGATTTAAAATAGTCTAATTTTATGTGGATGAACGTGTTTCAAAATATATTTCCTCTAATTTATATCACACAAGATGTTTTAAAAAGACAATTTTATAATAAGGTATTACTCTAAATTAATCGGTTATTGAGTAAAAGATAAGTCATTACCTTGATACTTGTGATATTATCAGACAGTAAAATATCAAAAAGTCATATAAATTAGAATATTGAGACGTATATGTACAAAAATAAATTAGGAATGCAGTTAAATGTTAAATGTCGTACAAAGTTGAGAGACTATGACTGTTAGTTCAGATTATATTTATTGCAGTAAATGGAACCTATTTTTAGGTTTATGTTATAAATGCAAAGTTTTGTTTGTTATTCGACATTTCAAGTATCATCACATGACTTGCACTTGTATCCTGTTATAAGGCAAAAGGCAGTTTAAAGGGGCTGTAACAAATTTTGTCTCAAACGGTTCGGTTATTGTGGCCTAATTTTAGGTTGCAAGCCCAATACCAAATTGTTTGATAGGTTGTCGAATTTAGTACAACTTTTATCCTTGCAAGTTGCAATGATTTATGGAAAAAAAAGCTACTACAATTCTACACACAATAATGAATAACTTATTCATCTTGAAAAACTATATATTAGCATACATTATATATAACGCATATTACATCAGTTGAGGCCAGCGTAGGGGTGAACAAGATCAGAACTAGCTCGAACTGGTTTTAGAAAATTTATAAATGATGATATTGGGTGTCATAAATAAACCATAACCATCAAAATCAACTTTAGATTCAAAACTCGACACTTTTCTCATTCCTAGCTAGTTGAGGGATTGATGACACGTTTTGATGGGTAACTTACAATGCATAAATGATGATACTCAAGGGAAATTCTTAGGCCATGCGAAGTGGGCGGTGCTTAGAGCCCCGGGAAAATAGGGGCCCAAAATAAATATAATTTTAGTTTCCGTAGCAAATAGCAGAAAACTTCCTTAGACCAGTGGTTAGAGCTACGGTCATAAATGCTAATGAGCACAAGAGACACCAGGTTCGATTCTTGATAAAATATTTATTGAAACATAATAGCTGGTCATGCCTTTTCATTTATCTATTAAATTATTTTAAAAGCCATGATATTATATCAAGTAGTAATTTCTGTAATACTAATGAGAACCAGAATTACCAGGCAAAGGAGGAAGAAAGGTAATTTTTGTTTTATAAATTTCTTATTTTCAATTTTATTTGCATTTAGTACATCCTGTTAGTAGTTCTAACTTCTAATTGATAGAGTCCTTTTAGATTAGTCATATACCAAAGTTTTGATTTTTGAATCTCCTTTTCTCTCCTTTTTTTTCCCCTAAAGGATAAGTGATCTTTCTTGTACATTTTCACTGATTGTTGCAGTATTTGATTAGTTTATAATTGAATTTTGTGCTTAATATTTGACAATAAAAAACCCAAATAAAATAAAAAACCCAAGTAAAAAAAAAATTAGCTTCCTTTTTGAACCATTAATGAAGGGCCTAATTTTAGAATTGCATAGGGCCTCCATCATCTTTGCCCCACCCCTGATGATACTAATAAGCCTTGATAGCGTTATCTAGAGATTGTATTTCATTTTCTTTTGTGCATGTGAAGAGAGAGGGAAACAAAATAGCACATAAGCTTGCTCATCTGAGTAAAAGCTTTAATGTAATGCGGGTTTGGTTGGAAGAAGCCCCCGTAGAGGTTTATCCTCTTGTAATCGCTGACTTAGAACTTAGAAGCTATTTCATAAACTTGATTTTTCTCGTCAAAAAAAAAAAGGGTGCTTATGAGGTTGTCGTGATATATATAACTAAGAAATGTTATCGGGGTTATTGATGTTAATGTTTTAATGAGGTTATTGAAATAAAAAAAAAAAAGTACCGACACACCATCATTTGGCTCGCATCACACATGCATGCATCGGAAAATAACTATCATAAGCTTTAAAGCTTGGCTCAATTTCCACCAATCTTTCCTAATGAGTTTTATACTTTTATTCCTACATGGGAAAAACACCGCAATAGACATTTGGAGCTAGAAACCACGATAGATTTTGCTTTTTACCACTATAACCAGTGTACATATTTTATAGCGAAATTTGTCAGAACCAACCTTTTAAACACTAGGGGAAAAAAAGGAAGGGTTGCTAGCATTATTTGTGTTTTTGGAAAACGCTTGACCCTAAATAGTGAAGGACTGCGGTTAGCAAAAAACCGCAGCCCTTTAATAGTGAAGGGCTGCGGTTTTTGGGCTAACCGCAGCCCTTATAGTGAAGGGTTGCGGTTAGCCCAAAGACGCAACCCTTTATTAATAAAGGGCTGCGATTTTGGGCCAACCCGCAGCCCTTATAATTCTCGGTGTTGGGCTCGCATTATTAATGAGAAGTTGAGCGCACAAATTAAATGAACCCTCACTCGCCTCTTTCTCTCTCCCCTCAGTCTCATCTTTCTCTCTCATTCATCCCTGCGCACAAATCGTCATCTCTCGTCTCATACATGGTGGCTAGGATCTCCTTCGTCTCTCCTCGCCGGCATTCGTTCCTCCTTCGTCTCCTTCGCACAAATCGCGCCTCTTTCGTCTCCTCGTCTCCTTCGCACAAATCTGGGCATTCGTCTCTCCTCGCCGGCATTCGCACAATCACTCGTCGCTCACCACTCGCGTCTTGTCTCGCCGGCATTCGCACAAAAACCTCTCGCCATCGCCTTCGACCAGATCTAGGGTTGGTTCATTTTTTAGTTTAGTTTTTGTCATTTTTTTTTATTTGTTGGTTCTTGATGGTATTTTTCGCATTTTTTTTGTTAATTTTAGTTTTGTAGTTTTATGGAATTTATTTGAGATGGTTCGAGATTAATTTGAGATCTAGGGTTCCATATTTACTCGTTTTTTGTCAATTTATTTTTTCGTATTTTAGGTTCATTTTAATTTTATTTTGTGGAATTAATTTGATTGTATGTTGTTGATTTTGTGGAATATACTCTTGTTGTATGTTGTTCGAAATTTCTGGTTGATATTCTGGAATTGGTTCATTTTGGTTGTTTTTAGGACTCAAAAAATGCAAAAATAAAAAAAATAAAAAATTTTTTTGGTCATCAAGGGCTGCGGTTTTGACTATTAACCGCAGCCCTTTGTATAATGAAGGGCTGCGGGTTAGGCCCAAAACCGCAGCCCTTCCATAGTGGAAGGCAAAACCGCAGCCCTTCGTTGTGAAGGGCTGCTACGGAAAGGGCTGCTGGCAAAAAACGTAGCCCTTAGGGCTGTTTTGACCGCAACCCTTTCGTTTTTTTCCACTAGTGAAAAACCACTTTGTGCGAGAAACAACCTTTTAAAAAATTTCTGGCAACTTAAGACCTTAAACATAATTTTTTTGTTGGAACCAACCTTACTCCACTTTCCGACGTTGACCAGCCGGATTCTGGCGTTGACTCACTTAAGTGAGACATGTGCGCAGCACGTGGTCGTTTTTTTCTCTATTTTCTAGGGGTGTAAGTGGATTGGACTGGATTGGACTTTGCCAAATCCAAATCCAGTCCAAAGTTTTTTGGACTCGAGAAATTGAGTCCAAGTCCGATCCAAATATTTTTTGAGTCCAGTCCAGTCCGATAATTTTTTATTGAGTCTGAATCCAGTCCAGTCCCAGTCCGATTATTATATTATTTTCTTCCCCCGATTTAGATTCAATGGTTCACAACGTTTTCTCATAATTGAATTTGAAAATTTTAGCTCATTATATCCATTCCATAAAATAAGTCACATACATATTTTTTATTATATATATAAACATTAAATATATATACATTATATATATAAATATTAAATATATATTATATATAAAAATATTTTTGGATTGGATTTGGACTTATTGGACTCCAAAGGGTGAGTCCAAATCCAGTCGAAAATATTTGGACTCGAAAATTTGAGTCAGAGTCCGATCCAAAAAAATTTTAGTCGATCCAGGTCAGACAAGTTTGGAATTGGTCGGATTGGACTCGGACTTTTCGCGATCCGCTTACACCCCTACTATTTTCTTCCCTTTCCCTCCAATTTCACCTAAAATCTTTCTCTCTCCTCTCTCACTCCTCCTACCCAGTTCACTCCTTCCTCTTCTCTCTTCAATTGGAGCTCTCCATTGTGATTTAGGGAAAACAGTGCGTCGCCGGAGCTTGGTGGCTGCAGCGCGGCACTTGGTGGGGCTCGGGGTGGCGAAGGTGGTTGGTTCGTGGTGGAGGTTCAACGAGAGAGAGATGTGCAGCGAGAAAATAGGTGTAGCGAGAGGGGACGGAGTTCGAGCGCGGGGTGGAAAGGTGACTGGGCTGGTGGGGGTCCGTGGGTGCTTAGTGGTTGGCTGGGTAACGTCCTGATGTGGTGCACGACGACAATGCATGTGGTGGTGGCGTCGTGGTGGTGCGGGTAGCTCGCCCAAAACAGAGGAGGAAGAAGGTAAAATGGAGGAAAGAGAAAGTAGAAATTCTTGGCTAATTGCTAAGTAATTGTTCTGATTTTTGCTTGTGGATACATGATGGACAATCACCCGGTATGTATAGAACTTGTTGGGAGCGATTATTGCACTGTAGCTCAGTTTATAAATCGAAAAATGTGAACTTTGGTCAAGGTACATTAATGGAGGAAGATATGGTGATCTTCATTTAGATTTACTGTCATTTTCAAGGTATTAGAAGTGGTTTGAGAGAGAAGAGGAAGGAGAGAGAAAGATTTTAGGGGTAATTGGAGGGAAAGGGAAGAAAATAGGAAAAAAAAACGACAGTCAACGTCGGAAAGTGGAGTAAGGTTGGTTCCAACAAAAAAAATTATGTTTAAGGTTTTAAGTTGCCAGAAAATTTTTAAATGGTTGTTTCCCGCAAAAAGTGATTTTTAAAAGGTTGGTTCTGATAAATTTCGCTATTTTATATAATTATATCATATACTTTCATTGTGTCCTAAGTATGAATATTACATCAACAACCACAATGTCAAAATCTTAATCAAAAGTGTATGATATCATTTGTAAAGCTGTATGAGTCAGGATTCTATATCTTCCTTCATCGTTTATATACAAATATTTTCCCTCCATTCTCTTGCATAAAGTATGAATATAAACCATAATCATCTTAATTCTTAATACCTAATAACTAATTAGGAAATCCATTGTCCAAACTCGTATGCAACACGTTAGTCCACATTAAAAGCATCAACTTTCTGCTTAAAATCTCAAGTATAGTCAAATTACCTACAAAATATTGCCCACTGAAAAGGACAAAAATATTGGTAGTTCCACTTGCGTCACCTGGGACGAGGCGTCCTCTTTACATGGTCGAGCTTTCGCGTATGCTTTTTCTAACCAATCAATTACTCTGAATCACTTTTTCTTAAAGAAAGAGAAAAAACATGGAGCGTTGTTTTTGGGCTTTAATATTTTTTTTGGTGTGTTAGTTTGAATAATACTTCATCATTTTATGTGTATGTATCAATGCATGTATTGATGTATGCAGATGCTAAAAGAACTGTACACTTTTACTTTCTCCAGTCGCTGCTACTTCTTTATTTATTGATTTTTTTTTTCCTGCATTTCTTGTCTCTAAAAGTCGAAGACAATGGTTAGTGCTGGTTATCAATTGGATGAAATGGTCTTCGTATAATTATCCTCCTCCAAAAAAAAATTTATGTAAAACAATATTAAAAATTAATGTATGGAATTCGCCGAATGAATTGTGAAGTTTGATTCCTAAACCTCGGGATACGAGATGTAAAATGATGTCATTCTTCCACCACCTCAACCTCATGCCTCATTGTTTAATACGGGTAAAGATATTTAGATGTATTTAAATCTATCCTTATACTAATTGAGAAAACAACAGTTTTGAGGTGGTGGTTTAGTTAATTTAGAATTATACAGAAGTGTTTGAAGTTCTGCGAAATGGGAGGAGAAGAAGGGAAAAAAAATTGCTTGTGTACTCTCACTAGTCACTATAGTAAGCTCAACTTCATATGTTAACCGACAATTTTTGACAACTTCTATCTTACGTCGACTCTAACGGCCCGTTTGGTTAGTGGTCATAAATAGTGGTAATGGTAATGTAATTTAGTGTAAATTTGTAAAAGAGTTCTCATGTCAATGATCATGTGAATGAAACTTTATCACAAAATATGGGTTTCCCTTTATAAATTTCCATTACCATCCAATACCACATTCCCAAGTGGTAATGGATAGTAATGAGATTTTAGGAAGAAAATGAATATCTTGGAATGAAGTAGGATTACCATAGGTAATGAGATTGGATTTCTAGTACAAATTTACACTATAATGCATTACCATTCCCATCATTTATGACCTCTTACCAAACGGGCCGTAAGTACTAAAGTAACATCTTTTTTCAAACTTTAGCGTGTAACTTATATAGCCAATTTAAGTATTTAACAAGATACACAAATGTAGTTTTCCGTAATTCACTGTAAAGATAGAGATTTACTAACAATAACTAAAAGAAAGATGAGATTCCAATTCATTTGAACATAACTCTGGCCTGAATCAATATTTGATTTTTGAGAACATATATTGCCAGTAGTCGAATAGTTGCGTCCGTGATAGTGGAAATGGAATTTGTACTCCTCTCGTTTTTTGCACCCTTAAATTCTACTCACTATTGAAATCACAGCTAAAAAACATTGAACATATGATTAGGAAACTGATTAAATAATAAACGTTGTGTAATAATCTTGTTAAAGTATATATTTCTCATAATATCAACTTGACCCCATTATATTTGCCAATGGCACAATACACAGTAAAGATTAATAACAATCAAAGTTGTCATTGAGCGACTATATATGTAGGTTCCAAATGAGCGAGAATATAAGAAAATATGAGTATATACAAGTAGGAAAAAGTCGTTGATATATACTAGTTAGAAGAACTTTAGTATCAAGTACATCTCTGTTGTTACCAAACACCATTCGAACTATTGCCAAAAAAATCCAAACTCCTATCAAATAGTAGTATTTAGTACCATTGACATTTATGGTACCAATTGGAATAGACATTAATATCAATCTATATCAATTAGAAATCTATCGGATAGACGCCAATAACAACTTTTACGTAGTTTGGTAGTTGGTTATAAATGGTGGTAATGGGAATGAATTTGTGTGTAAATTTGTGAAGAAAATCATTGTTCATTCATTGGTAATCTTAATTTATCGTAAAGTGTCTACTTTTCTTAAATTTTTCATTCCACCCAATACCACCTTAGAGGTGGTAATGAGTGGTAATGAAAATTGTTTCCCTTGGAGGAAAAAACACATGGTTAGGAGTGAAATTCTTTTCCCATGGAGAAAAAACACAAACTTGGGGGTTAAAAGTGCCTCCCATGAAGATTTTAAGGGTCTTCAGCGTAGCATTACGGCTTAAAATTCATTCTCATTCCCATCATTTATTACCCTCTACCAAATGGGCCGTTAAAGTAGCTGCTAGTAGCAATAACAATTGAAACAAAAAAATTGAACACACACATAGGAATTCAAGCACGCACAGAAAATGCAGTAATATTCACAGAGGCGTTCATGGCCACTTAGCTCGCTCATAATTATGAAACTTATCATATAGTACTTCTATGTAGCATCAAGATACAAGATACGACACATCCATGAAACTTGAAACACGATTTAGTAATTACAGTAAAAGAAAATTAATGAAACACGATTATATTTTCGTATAAACTTCTATAGCTTAGCTCTCATACATATAATTAAGAGGGGTATATATCAAAATTTCCTAAACTACTGCTGCCTATTCAAGAACATACACTTTTCATATGCTCTTCAATACAAATCACTCTCTGCAAAATTTTAGGCCAACAACAACGGACCATTTATAAAAAAAATACATCAAACCCTTAAAAAATAGACAGTACAAAATTTGTTGCTACTATGCAATGATACATATATTACACCTGATCATCAGCACCAGGTGCAGGAGGAGGAGGAGGAGGACGAGGAGGAGTTGTCGAATCCGAGACGACGTTGATAGGCATGGCTATATATGTTGGCTTGTTGTCTCCGGCCATGATCACCACGACTTTTTGGTACGTCGTTCACGGCCACCACGTCATTTATGCTCACTTGTTTTTCAGTGTCAATGAAAGAAGCTGATGAATGCTTCTTTTTGAAAAGATATGAGCAAACTAATATTACTAGTGATATGGAAATAACCCCTAAAATTAGAGCTAACCCACCAAATAAATATGGTAATGGTGAATTCCATCTCATAATTTCTGCTGAATGAGAACTTGTGTTTGTTATTGACATATTATTCTCTCTCTAGAGTCTAAATCTCTCTTTCTTTTTGATTGAGTAGTGGTTTAGTTTATGAAAGTCACCTCTAGAATTTGGACTATTTATAGTCCCACTTAATATTATACTCCGTAGGTAATTTTTATATGGTATTGCACTAACAACAGTACTGTGTTGTATTCTCGGAAGATAGGGTGGGATTTAATTAGCGTGGAATGTACTTTAAATTTAAATATTTGATTATTTTATAGACATCATTAATTATAGGAAAAATTGACACAAATAATCACAAATTTTAACCGTCTTCTCAAAATAATCCTAACTTTGGATTATTCCAGAATAATCCTAACTTTTGAGGGGACCTTCTCAAAATAAGCCAAACTATCACTTTTCTTGCCCAGACTAATACTACCTCTGCTTTTTTTAGTTGCAACATTTGCCTTTTGGCACTATTCATCAACCAACTTTGTTAAGTAATCTCGCACCATTATATAAGAGAAAACATAGTCAAGTGGGGTCCTGTTAGATTCATCTCAATGCGATGATTCCAAATATCAAATTTTTATAATTTTTACTTACACCCAATATAAGATATTAACGTTCAAATAAGTGTCTCGGTAAATGTGAAAAGGCAAATGTTGCAACTAAAAAAACAGAGGAAGTATATAGAAAAGTAATAGTTCGTATTATTTTGAGGAGCTACCCCTAAAGTTGGGATAATTCTAAAATAATCCAAAGTTGAGATTATTTTGAAAAGACCGGTGAAAGTTGGGATTATTCATGTCAATTTTTCCTTAATTATATGTCAAATATCTTTCGGTTTTTTCACCATATACCCCGACAAATTAAAAATTCACCATATACCCTCAATGTTCCAAAATTCACCATATACCCTTGAGTTTTGAAAACGTTCACCGGATGCCCTTTTTCTAACTTCCGTTAACCCATAGTTAGCTTTATTTACCATTTTTGCCATCATTAACCCTAAAACCCTAATCCCTAACCCTAATCTAAGTCCTAACCCTAAAATCTAAACCCTAATCCTTAACCCTAAGCCTAGCCTAGCCCTTGACCCTCTCCCCCTCCCCTTCTCCCCCTCCCCGCAGCCTCCTGACACCCCCCACCCTTCACGTCCCCTCCCCAGTCGTAGCCCCCACCCTCCCCCCTCCCGTCCCTCGCCGCCGCAGTCCCCCCCCCCTCCCCCTCCCATCCCCCGTCGCATCCCCATCCCTCCCCCCCCTTCCCCGCCCCGTCCCCCCCTCCCGCCGCAGCCCCCACCCCCTCCCCGCCGCCCAAACCACCATCTCCACCATTCGAACCACCATTCGGAACCAAACCACGCCCTGAAATCGAGCCACCCTAGAATTCATTCCGGCTAGAAATCGAGCCACCCTAGAATACGAGCCACCCTAGATTCTACTCGGATTCGGCGACAACGAAGATCGACGACGCTCAAAGGGGAGGGGTGGGGTGCAGGTAAATCGACGGAGAGGGGGTCGGGGAAATCGACGAGGGAGGGGGTGGGGGCAGAGGCGGGTATGGGGGGGGGAAATCTACGGGGGAGTGGGGCGGGGAAATGCGGCAGTGGAGTGGAGGGAGGAGGGGTGGGGGTGGGGGGTGGGGTGAGCTGGGATGGCGTGGGGTGAGGTGGGGTGGGGGGGAGGGTGAGGGGAGGTAGCGGCGGGTATGGGGAGGGGGAAATCTACGGGGAGTGGGGGTCGGGGAAATGCGGCGGTGGAGTGGAGGGGAGGGGAGGGGTGGGGGGGGTGGGGTGGGATGGCGTGGGGTGGGGTGGGGTGGGGGGGGGGGGGAGGGGGTGGGGCCGGGGGTTAGGATTAGGGGGTGGTGTTAGGGTTAGGGTAAGGGCTTAAGATTAGGGTTAGGGTAAGGGTTTAGGTTTAGGATTATGGTTAGAATTAGAGTTAGATTAGGGTTAGGGTTAGATTAGAATTAGGGTTTAGGGTTAAAAATGGCAAAATCGTAAATAAAGGTAACGGTGAGTTAACGGAAGTTAGAAAAAGGGCATTTGGTGAACGTTTCGAAAACTCAAGGGTATATGGTGAATTTTTGGAACATTGAGGGTATATGGTGAATTTTTTAATTTGTCGGGGGTATATGGTGAAAAAACCGAATATCTTTTGATTTTAATTTATTATGATGATTATGATCATCAGGGTTGTAATTTGTTTGGCTAATTTAAGCTGAATTATTATGAAATCTTGTGATTGATTGCATCAAAAAGTACTTGGTTGCATCAGGTTGTACTTGTACCCAGTCATTCTTATATGCACCATGATGATCTCATGCTAGGTAATTTCTACTCCATACTTGTTAGTCAACTAATTACTCTATTAATATTGTTTCACAGGCGGCCTTTAATTTGTATAGGTTTTTATTGAATATAAATTGAACCACATGCAAAATCGGTCTCGTAATTTTTAAGTATTTAAAAGCTTTGATGATTATCCTTCGAAGAATATATACGTGAGAAACTTAGCCTTAACAAAAGTAGAATATATACATACAATTTATTACTAGGTTTTATAATTGCTCAAAATTACTCGAATGTCAATTTTGGAGAACGAAACTTTTACGATCTGGGGTGACTAAACACATTGTATTGATATTATAGTTATGTACCAGCTTTTGTGGTTAAGCGGATATGTTGATTAGCATTGGAGTTGTTCATGAGTTGGGTTGCAAGTTGCAACAAAAAATCGGCTTGAGGTATTGGCTAGAAAAAAAATCATTTAATCAACCACGTACATATGCATGTTGTGCTAACATTTTAGGTAACATAATGTAATTAAGACAGCCATATATATTACATTTTTTATTCTCCACATTGTTTTCTTATACGTTCGTTGAAGCTTGCATAAAATACTTATATATTAACTCTTAAATGTCAATCAAATACACCTCGTATCAATGTCACAAATGATTAATAAGTGCACATTAGGAAGCCTACGATGATCTCTATGACTCTACCACGTACACAATAGTAAACTTGCATGGACTCATTCTACCACGTTAAATGTTTGATGAACCGTACCTATACAAATATGCTTTTGTAGTCCGAGAAGAGTATGGCCATGGCCCATATACAAGTCTTGCAAGATTTTGCCTTGAAATCAGTCTGCAATAATTGGCGAGTAATTCCTCAAATAAATACAGTTTGTTAGTAATTTTCTCTCTTCTTTTTCAATATCACATGTGCACTACAAGAGGTTAACACTAATCTAAGAATATGTTTAACTTATTCAACCCACATAAAAGGACCACGCAAAACATTATTAGTTAAATGAACATGTGAAATTTCCATTGCCAGCATGATATCATAAGTGCAAAAAGACTTTCTAGATGTGTAGCAATATAGCATGATGGTGTTGTGAACATGTTAAGCACTTAAGCTTACATTAGCTGCACTCATCATGAGAAAATTGTAAATTGTGACCCCAATATGATTGAACTTGGTCATCAAGTGTTTCAAACTGTTTCCCAATAAAGATAGACTTTCCCCACCCACACCCACTAGCGTATAGTGAAATTTTGGTAGTCGTCACTCGTCACCGTGAAAAAATTAATATTTCTTTATTTTTTAATATTCGTAATTTTTTGGAAGTAATCTATAATTTGTAATGTCGATATTTTGACAATATATTCTCTCTTAATTCCTCTCTCTTAGCACATGAGAGTTCCTTTTTTCTCTCTTTATATATCTCTCATTACCTTAGTCTTTGAGCACATTTCAACGTTGCGAATATTAAAAAATGGAGGAAGTAATCTATTAGTAGGAATTAAGATTCAGAGACGGGCACAGTGAAAAGGGTAACGCTCGAAGCTTTCAAATATTTTAGGCCTTTAGAGCGTCACCAATGGGTTGGTTGGTCTTTGTTAGTCTTTAAGTTTTGGGAAATTTCCCAGTGATCTCGAGGTTTGGCGTAATTCCCAAGATACCCCCTACATTTGGGGAATTCCTCGAATCCCCCGAGGTTTGTGTTTGTCTTTCAAAATACCCTTACTTTCTTGTAACCCTAACACCGTTAACTTTTTGTCTCTCTCTCCGATTTTCTCTCTTTCTTCCCACCATCCTCCATTGATTAACCTCCAAGCTTTTTCTCTCCTACCACCATCCTCCAAGCTTTACCCAATTTTCTCAGAATTTTCTCTCTCCTCCCACCACCTTGACATTGCTGCATTTTTTTTTTTTATTTTTTTGTATTTTTTTGTCATTTCTCACTCCCTCAGTCTCTCTCTTTGTATATTCATACTTTCTAATTTTATTCGTCATCTCTCAGACTCTCACTCTTCCTACTTCATAGTTCCTACTTTCTGATTAGTGATTACAAACATTTTCATTCAATTCAATTGTCTTTTAGCTTTTCTCTCTCCTCCATTCTTTGTTTTCAATTTTCAGGTATTCCATACTTTGATTTCAATTTCTTTCAGGAATTCATGGCGTGCCACGCAATTGGTCTTGTTAGGTAAACTTCAGTGGTAAATTTAGTATGGTGGGTCAATTTTGAAGCTCTAATGGAGTAATGGTGGTTTTTTTTTTTGGGTTTCTTGTAAAAGATTGCTAATTTACTTTCTGAAAAGATAAAAACTAACATTGCTTGCATTTTTTGGTTTTTTTTTTAATTTTTTCATATTTTGTTGTTTATTTCATTTTATAATTTTTAAGGCGTGAATTTTTGAAGCGGTAGATGAATTTTTTTTTGTCTTTGAAGTTTTGAAGGTTAAGAAATAAGATGAGTGGTGAAGAAGATGGGTGGTGAAGAAGATGGGAGGAGAGATGAAGAAGATGAAGATGGAGAGGGGAGAGGAAAAAAATTAACGGCGTTAGCCTACCGTCCATAGTAAGGGTATTTTGAGCACAAACACAAACCTCAGGGGTATCTGAGGAATTCCCCAAATGTAGGGGGTATCTTGGGAATTACGCCAAACCTCAGGGGTACCTGAGGAAATTTCCCTTAAGTTTTTGTCATGCTCTCTCCTTCCCTCCTTCTTACACCTCACATCCCACTAAACTCCCACCAACTCATCTTTTTTCCTCACAATGGGTGGGCTAGTCTTACTTGGTTTTTCTATTTCTCTCTCTACTTTTACCATACCGCACCATATACTCTCTCTCCTACCCAATGTTTATTCTTACATGAAATAGATGATTTAAATTAATAAAAGCTAATTCTATTATGTTAAATTAAATTACGTTAAACTAAATTACGTTAAATTAAATTACTCTAAAAGCTAATTAGCTAATTAGGTAGGAGAGAGTAATTAAAAAAAATAGCTTGAGAAGAAGTGTGGTAAAATATATGAAATTTAGGCTCAATTTATAGATGAAAATATTTTATAGCCGTTATTGTAATTTTTTTTAATTATAACCTGGTTTTTTAATTAACGTGACAAGATTATGTAACGTTAAAAATTACTGTTTGAAACTACAGCAAAAAAGGGGGAGGGATGGAGCTGTATTCGGATGGCGTGGCAGCAGCACGTAGATTTGCTGCTCAGTGGGCTCTGACACGTGTCAGACCCACT
Source organism: Beta corolliflora (assembly GCA_947648045.1). NCBI lineage: Eukaryota > Viridiplantae > Streptophyta > Magnoliopsida > Caryophyllales > Amaranthaceae > Beta > Beta corolliflora. The sequence continues at coordinate 62,587 of CANSZD010001453.1, forward strand.
GACAGCAAATCTGTCAAAGGCGCCTCATTAATCACGTGAAACGCTGCACTTTCATCTTTCTCCACCTTTATCTGCTTCTCCCTTTGCTTAAACCCATCATTTAGAATATAAAAAAATTAATTGCCCAGCTTTATTTGCCACGCGACGAGATATTACTCGTCTGATGCACGCCATTCGAGGTACCGCTGGTCTGGAACTCTAGACCAACCAACTCCAAGGGCCAATTTCCCCAACAGTAAAACTAAGTAAGCTTTACTTTTTGCTAGACCAACCAAAAACCATCCCATTGTACATGCTCTTAGTTATTAATTTTATACTCCCTGATATGCTTTCTAAAGATCTTCATATTTAATTCCTTTTTCAAAAGAACTTCCTACTTTATTATATTCCTTATTTAGTAAAGGAATTTGTTCGCATTTCATATTACCTTGCATCACTTGTCGAACCCACATAATTCTACGCCCTATGACAACCCTATTCTCTTTCATATTTTAAATAAAAACTTCCAAACTCTCTCCCCTATTACCTTGGTATTGTTTCTACAGTAAATAAGAAGATCTTTATGAAATGAATGGAATCTTTTAATGGTTTGAGACTATCTTACATATTTTTCATTGTTGATGCGAAATTTATTTCTTAATATATTTTGGATTCATGTGCATATTTAATGTATCAAATTTCTTTTCATTATTCCATAATATGAAATCTTAAATAAATCGTAGCAATTTATATCTCTAGTATGGTTTTGAATCTTTTTGAACTAAAAAAGTGTAATTTTATCTCATCGCAAGGATATCTCGTGGAGCAGTGTTTTCCTCGTTCTATGTCATGAAATCTGGAAAGATAGGAACCAGTGTGTCTTTACGAGTAGGGAGCCCTCCCCTACTCAGGTCATCAGTTACAAAGCCTCGGGGGGTGCGAGGGAGTATATTCGGGCCATGAGTAGCTTAAGTATTCCTGAACAAATAGTCACTCCTTCTTTTAGCCACCCCCACGAGTATCATATGGTCCATGTTGATGCTTCCTTTGTTGGTCCAAATGAGGTTGTAGGGATAGGTGGGGTTATCCGTGATAGTAGGGGTCAATGGTTTATGGGTTTTGGTTTCTGTTGAGGCATGTAGTGTTTTGATGATTGTAAGCAAATGATGATTATCTAACTAACATGTGTGTTTGAGATGTGCATATTACATTACCATAGAACAAGTTATGAAAGGTTAAATATATCACATCATGAAGAGTTCCTAAAAGAAATCCAATAAGTGAAGTTCCTGAGGAAGAAATCCAAAGAGAGAAGAAGTTTGATTATACAGATGTGCTGCTAGATTTTATGTAAGTTCCTAAGATGGAACCAATCATGAAGAGTTCAAGAAAAATGTTATAGAAGCAAGCACAAACAAAGTTCCTAGAAGAGTTCCTAGAAGGAACACAAACGAAGCTTGATTCCTAGGTATATCCTAAGAGGAACATTGAATATGCGGTTCCTGAGTGGGAGCCAGTTCTGAGAGGGATCGGTTCACGAGTGGGAGCGATTCCTGAAGTTTCATAGTTGAAACAAGCAGTTCCTAAGCAGGAACTATAGGTGCGAAGTTCCTTAAAGGAACTAGCACGTCGGAGTTCCAGGATGCGGTTCCTGAGTTGGAGCACAGTGGAGCATGAAGACAGGAAATATGAGTTTATTTTCTAGGATTCATGCATGTAAGTATGTGGAAACGTGAAAGGTAAAGGAACAAGGTGTCAAAAGTATTTAAGAGTCAGTAAGTTGTTGCATATTATTATCTTAATCTGTAGGATTTATTTAGAGTTTGTTTCTTAATAAATCTCTACTTGATTAATTATTTTTAGATAATATGCATTAGTTGTTTTAGGATAAATTTTAGTTTTAAATAAAAGATAAGTTTTAAATAAAATAGTTTTAAATAAAATCGGATTTTTAGGAATCTGATTTTAATATCTTTTAATTTATTTAATTCTATCTTATCAATTTTTGGAAAATAAAAAGCCTAGATTTCTATTACGTTCAATGAGTATTTGACTGCGGGAACTTGTAGACGCGAGTTCATGTACGAATAGGATCTCATGTAATTATGTCAGGTTTATGAAAAAGTTTTCTGTAAAATATTTTTGCATAAGAAAATAAATAAAAAAGTGAGTTTTGGAAAAATATCTCTTGGATTATATTTTGATAAAACGTTGCTTTTTCTCCAAGTATTTATTTTCTTTTTGTTTCCTATTTTTACTCTAACTGCTTTACTGTAAACGTGACATAAGTTGTGCCCAAGAAGTTGACTGCTTCTTCCCCAAGTTTCTCCCAACTAACTGATCATGGGTTAGTGGAGAAATAAGTGGAAGTGGTGCTCAAGTTTTGAACGTACTATAAATAGAGGCTTATGTATTCTTTTTAAGTTGTACTTTGGTGTCTTTCCATAGTGTCTGACTTATGTCATTCCATAAGGTCTGGCTTAAGGAATAAAGTTACAGTAAGAATTATATTTTCTATTCCTTGTTTTGAGTCAGTTCCTGTGAGTTCCAAGTTACTACGAGTGCCATGTTCCTTTACAGTTATTCAGTTTCTATATACTAGAGTTAATCCAAATTATCAAGCGTATGTATTTGAGTTTGGGGTTAAAGGGTTTGAGTGAACTCTGCTTGTAATGGGAACTTGGTAAAGGGTTTGAGTGAATTCTTGTATCAAGTTCGAGTGAGGAACTTGGGTAAGTTCTTATTGTTTATGCGTAGACTTGGGGTGAAGTCTATCCAGGGGTAAAGGGTTTGAGTAAACCTGTTGTAAAGAGTTGTGGGAACTCTTAAGGGACTTAGAGTTAAGTCTAGAGAGCTAAAGTTCCTAATGGAACTTGTGAGAGAGTTGGAGTTCTGAGTAGAACTTGCGCATGTAATAGGTTGTAACAGAGGAGGTTCCCTATTATAGTGAAGAGTTTAAATCCTGAGGAGGTCGTGGTTTTTCTTCTTGTATTGGGACAAGAAGTTTCCACGTAAAAATCTCTCTTGCACTTTGAGTTCCTTATTACTTATGTTTTAAATTCCGCATTATTTGGCAATAAGTTCCACACTACAATTCACCCCCCTCTTATAGTTCCTTCCGAGTTAACAGTTTCACTTTATATGCTAACAATTCTCTTACAGCGGAACTCCTAGCCATCCTGGAGGCTCTGAAATTTGTGGAAACGCATCACCTATACAAGGTGATCATTTACTCGGACTGCCGCAGTGCGGTTACTCTTATTGCAAACGTCACTTCTGATTTGTATACCAATGTGTTGTCCAATTGCAGGCAGTACCTTATGAAGTTGCCGGAGATTCAAGTTAAGCACTGTAGTCGGAGGTTCAATCAGGTTGCAGATCGGTTGGCCAAAACTAGTAGGGCCACAGAAATGGATTGTAATGTAACTAGGACTTTCCCCTCTCCCCCTAGTTATTGTATGAATCTCGTAATTTCGGATTGTAATATGTTCAACAACATTATTTAAGTATGAATGAATGACTTTGTTTACCAAAAAAACAAAGACCTTCATAATGATTTTTCCTTTTTATGAATAGTACATAAATTTAAAACATTATTAGACCATATCTAATATCCCACTCATCATGGGTCACCAAAATCTCCACCTTGTCTCCACAAATATTCAGTTATTCACCCAATAGTCAAAAACATTCTACTGAATAGAAAAGACACAATTAAATATGATTTTTTCAGCGTGATCGAGCCGTCGCGTCCAATAAGTAGAAAACTTATTTTGTCCCTTGCTAAGAAGTTTTTGTTAACCCTAATCTATTTTTGGAACTATTTGAGAATAGAAAATTTTCTCGTCAAATACAGGAAGACCCATGTAATCTACCGGTAGTTAATCCTAGGTGGTTCTGGATGATTGTGGTGCTTCATGAGTCATGAATCATAATGTAGTGTTCACATCTTGACCTAAATATTCTGATTTTGAGAGGGGTATTATTAACAAGCTGGGTTGTATACTAATTATTATATACTAGTTTTTGAAGCGTGTGTGATGTATCAGTAATTTTTTTTATGTGGTGGAATTACATTCATGTGTCATAGGTGTGATAATAATTATATATTGGCTATAAGTTAGTTCTTTAGTTTGTTTGGAATTAATTATGATGTGATCTCAATTGACAAACTAATAGTAAAATCCCCATAAAAGTATTATTATATTTTTTATAGGCTTTTATGAATAAAAGCCACACAATATGTATGATAGATAAATAGATTTCATGGTTTTGAGTTAGCAAAGAGATCACATGCCAAAAAAAATTATACCCAGTTACCAAAATACATGCAAATTATGAATATCACTTTTCAAATAACTCATAGGTCTTTCAAAACTCCGACGACAAAGTGAAAGAATACCCAAAATAATGGTATATATAATATACTCAAATTTACACGGATACATCCAAAGTTAAGGATTATGTATGACTTATGAGGCAAATTTTCATTAATTAACGCCTCACTAATTTTACAAATAGCATTTACAGATATTTGTATCTATGAGGCAGTAAATGGTGACACTACTAGCTAGCTAGTGCTATTTAACTTTGTGAAGAAAATTTCATGTGCGGTGTTCATTGCAATGCCTTTTCGACTATCAAATACTTTTTTTTACAATTTTTTTTATTATCATCATCGTGATATTTAGTTGTGACAAAATTTTATGGAATAAACACATAGGAATAATGTTCCACTACTATGAGCATTGACACAAGACTTTTTTTACAACATTATATATAAGTTCAATATCATTTCCATCATTTATTAAAATTGATTATCAAATTGGCTAGTATCATACAATAACATATTATGACTTATGAGTCAGAACGACTTAACACTTTAAAACCTTTATTATATGGAGTATATTAATAATTTTGGAATATAAAAGATTTAGAATGACGGCAGAGCTCTAGATTACAATTCAGTTTAACTTTTGTTGCTCCAAGTAGAGCTAGATATGTTCGTTTCCACTGAATGTCTCCTAGAATTAGAAACAGGCAACTGCTTTCAGAATGCTTGTCCTTTTGATGGATCTTAAAGACAAAAGAATCCATTCTTAGCTTCTTGTATTGGTATTAAGAAACTAAATAAATTAAAGCAACGCTAACACAAAAATAATTAACTTGGCTTTTTTTATCAAAAGCCAATTCTACTTTCTATCATAGTAGTATATGATGAGTAATTATATATGTAGTGGATGACATTATAATTACAATTGATTTATTCTTAAGGCTTATTCTTAGTCATATCAATATCTAAGATTCGAGATTCTGTCAAATCTTAAGTGTAAACGAATTAAAATCTTTTGTCCCATCTTTTTGTGTACCATATTTTTTTATTAGTTGTTATGATTACTATATACGTCCCACGCACCACTTTATAATTAAAATTTAAAATATTCTCTTATCAACCGATAAAAACCAATGATACACAAGCAGTACACAAAATATGAGACAAGAGATTTGAACTCATTAAAAATTAAGTTATGTTAAAATATGCGAGATTTCATGATTAGTTGGTTAACATTTTAACAATTAAAAAAAGAAATGAAAGTTTGATGAAATTTGCATCATTTAATAGAATTTATCTTTCTAGATTGGAGACCAATGACGTAGTACTCGAGAAAATAGAGTGACAATTTCTTCTAGCAGAGAAAAAGTAGAAAAAGCATATCATCTGAGATTATATATGGGATATAATTATAGTATAATGTAGAGATCAGAGATTAACTAATTAACCCTGGTTTAGTAAGTATGCTTAAAGTGACATCTCTTTTGTGGTGGTAAACCACTATCGTTTGGACTTTTGCTCTGGACTTCTTCACCATTAAATAAAAACACAAATGATGACTACAAAGTCTAAATAATCCACCCATTCAATCATCCCCGATACGCCACATCTATCAATAATTACACCTAATCCTTCCATTACGAATTATAAATCATATATTATACACTATATCCCGATTTGGTGCGATTAAGCATAACAATTCATCTTTTCTTAGATTTATTTTTTGTTGGTCCATCTTCTAATGCCAAATTGACCTTGGATGCTTGACCCTATTAGTAGTGTTGGGGGAACACCTAAAATAAAATTTCAGGTGGTTAAAATGATTTAAATGATAAGTTTACTTTTTCAAAATTAGGTGACTGAAATTTTGGAAAATATTTCCAAAATTTTGACAACAACTAATTTTGCCAAAATAATTTATCAACTCAATCAACTAATTTTGCCAAACAGTTAAACTAATCAGTTACCTTATCAGTTCTAGCACCTTATCAGTTTTAGTTTAATTTCGACTAGTATTGCCAAACAGAGCCATTATATAAGTTAAGGGTGTATTTGCTCCTTGGCAAGAGGGCAACATATCGAGTGAAATCAGTAAATTATATAAAACGACAAAATAAATTTTCATTAAACCAAAAAAACGTAATGAAAATATCAATTACATCATGTTTTCAATTGCTTGAAGGCACAATTGCACAAATCATACACACTCTAGGTCATGTTCCAAAAACCACTCTGAATTAAAAAAAAAAAAACATAATGTACGATCTATCATTGCCAAATTGCTAAGAATGTGTTATATTAAATTTATTGAAATAAATTTAAGTTTTAAAAATTACATATATATAGTTTCCGTCAAAAAACAAAGAATTTACATATAGTTGTATGAATTAATGAATCTGAACTTATTTTTTTCTCATTGTTTTATAAAGTTATAAAACAAAACAAATATTGGCCATCATATTCATAGTGTTGGACCAGGAGAAATGAAGTGAAGCAAAGAATACGCAAACCAAGCCAGCTGCGAATTTCAACCGTGTGAAGCAAATCAATTTTAGAGCTTTATCAAACCGTACTGATTTTCAAACTCTTCAATCATTTAGGCTGATTTTTGTCCTCCGTAAAACGATATTCTCAAAGTATACGGCGTAACTCGTAAGTTAAGAGTTGATTTGCATACTACTAGCAAGCCTTTTTCTCTTGCCTTACTAGATAACATGCTCCCATCGGTTAAGGTGGGATCGATCGGAGGTGTGTCGGGTGAGACTCCATTCGTCAACAATCCATCCAGCACCCAAATAAACCATCTCGTAAATCCGTAATTCACATCCGATCCACTCATTATCCATGGATGAATCGTATGATGAATTGGGTGAAATAAAAGTATACAAACGTATTGTCGCACTTTCAATTAAAATCAAGATATTTGGGAATAAAGTGATTAATATATTAAGATATTGATATATCCTTCTAAATTTTGTTCCTTTCTACTAAAAAAAAGTATAACAATTCAACCCAAATGTTGCAAATAGACATCAAACAACTAATATTTATATATACATATATATATATATATATATATATATATATATATATATATATATATATATATATATATATATATATATATATATATATATATATATATATATATATATATATATATATATATATATATATATATATATATATATATGTATATGTATTTAAAATTATATGGGTGGATGGATGGGTGATGAGTTGGATGGACCTCCACCCAAATCCGACTCGGTTCGTCATCCGATCCATCCATCATCCGTTAATCATCCGCTTAAATTCGGGTTTTCGTCCATATATCTAGACCAGGTGGATGATTATCTATCGGGTTTGGATGAAATTGTCGCTCTACCCATTAGGCCATATTAGGAGAAATTGAATATATTTTTTTTCTCTTTTACAATAGTGGATGATAGATGTTTAATTTAATCAATAATGATCAATTATTAATCAAAGTAATATAATTGATACTCCTTAAGAAACATATATGTTTTATAATTACAACATATAGAAGAAATATGTGGATATCTCGAATGCCAACTACTTTAGTCGCTAAAGTGTTGTTGTGTAGCTTATGTTGAGGACTTGTATTGGGTTAGACTCTTAACTTGTCTACTTTCCCTTCTTTTGTGATTTTACTTACAAAAGATATTATTGTATGATAATATGACATCAACTGCTAGCTTAGTTGACAAACTTAATTAATTGGAGGGTTGAACAAAAAACCTAAGATCAGATATCATCCGCATGATACTCTCTATTCTCTAACCAAAAGTACTTGAGAACTGCTCTTCCCAACTTATTTTCGGCCCGGTTCATTCGGCCCGCCCAATTAGCTCGCCGTTCGGTTCCTAAATTATTATCATTACTATTAATTAGTTATAATTTAATTTAATTCGCTTCGGTTCAATTCGCTTCGGTTCAATTGGGCTCGATTAGCTTAGTTCGCCCGTCAATTCAGGTTGTTTTATGCCGAAGATAATACGCCTTAATGATCAAATTTCAAATGAACAGAAGATATTCGATTTTTATTTTTCTATTCATTTTTAATTTATCTAGCTAGGCTCGTCATTTTGGGACCAGTATTATCTTAGTGGTGTAGCTAAGAATTAAAATTTTGTTAATTTTGAAGGTGAATGAAAACTCAAACTTGCTAGTAGAAGTAATCTCCTGAAATTTCTCATGCATCGTGATCCTTAACTTCTGTGGTAAATATTCCAGCTGTAGATTACTACTGATAGCTTACCAAATATTCTTACTTGGGCACCAATTATTCTCTTATGCGCTTGAGTTGTCTATCATGGCTTGAGCTGTAGCTTTTAATTCACCAATTTTTATTTCTTTCTTCTCGTTTATGGATCAAGAAGAAGTGCAAACTTTTTTTTTTTGCCGGGTGTATAGAAAGTCATGAAAACAATGACATAGACTTTATCAATTAAAATGATTGACATTCATAGTGTTTTTTTTATTTATTTACGTGTCAAATATATAGAAAGTTACATTTTCTTTCTAGTAAAAGAATGAAGTTATATTTAAAGAACCAATTCGTTGTTTCCACAAAATATATTTGTTTTTTTTTTTTTACTTTTTAAGACGTATTCTCTTTGCTATGCTTCTTTCTATCCCTCATATTACCTAAACAATCTTTTTTTTTCTGCGCTAATCAAAGAAGGTGAAATCCCAATAGAGAAAATAACAATGAGTTGTAGTTTCTAGTAAGTACCACACTTATAAAGTTATAATGTCCTTAAGTACCATATTTAATTTCAATACCGTAGTGATTTTGTTGGTCGACCTCTATTTAAAAGCTAATCCGTCGTGCAATTTTCTTCTTTATAACAATGGACAACACCCCATCCCCAAATTCCATATACAAAAAATGTAATGAAATGTGATACTTACCCTCTAAGATTACAATAAATAAACCACTCCAATATTTGTTCATCTTTTTCCCCAATTGTTTACCCCAAAACAAAAATAACTTAATAGGTGCCACATTTGCTCATCAATAACTCAATCCCATGCACATAAAAATATAATATCAAAGGAGAAGATACTCATAATTATAAAACATATAGAAAGAAATTATCATTGACAATCATTATATTAATTTAAAGAATATATGAACATATATAATTCATATTCATTTTCCGTTCTACATTACTCATTCATTTACACCACACTCCCTAAACCTAAGACAAAATATAACCCTATAGCTATCCCGCCTCCTCTTCCAAGAACAAAATAAACAAAAAAGGGTTACACTCTCTCAACAAGACTATGGTTGGTATTAAAGGGAATAATCATAGGACAAGGAAGAGGCTTAGCTAAGTAAGTAGGGTTTTCATCTCCAGCCATGATTACGACGATTTTCGTGTCGTTTTCGCTTCCGGAGGTCGAACACGACGACGTTTTCCGGCTTCCATTGTTCCTGTTGTTACCATTTGAGGAAGAAGATTTTCTGAAAGAACAAGCTAAGAGAAGTAATGCAATAGCAATAAGACATAGCATAAGTGCTAGTCCACCGAAAAGATATGGTATGGGTGTGTTCCACCGTTGGATAGTTCCATCTATCATGGTGGTGTTGGTCTTTGAGGTTGTCATTGCATCCCTCATCATCGTTTGATCACTTTATCTCTCTAAACTTTTTTTCTCTCTCTAAGATGTTTGAGTTGGTAGGGTGCTAAGAAGAAATGAAAAATGTTAATTACTATATAATCAAGTTGATTGGTTAAGGTTTGCTTTTATAAAGGGTAGGTTTAGTGTTTTTTGTGAGGTTACTAAAATGTCCCTATAATATAAGAAGATTGGATCAAAGAGGATTCTTTCTTGGTCACTACTCATTCTATGAACTATTTAGTGTACGTAAGCAACAATAACGCATAGAAGGAATTTCTAGGTAATAATAAGTAGTTGTTTTGATTTTCAAATAAAACCATTAAACCACTTGTTAATTATGGTATCTATTCATGTCACCCTTTTGCTTAGCAGATTAGACAATCTAATGAAAGAATAACTTTTTACAAATTTATATTGTTCTTGCATAGGATTTGCACCAAAAAAGAAGAAAAGACAATAATATAGACATATCACATATGTGTCATATCATTTGACATAATTTACACCAAATTCTCAGTTTTTGTCAAAGTATCATTTTCTCAATGGGTAATTGTACATTAAAAAGAATTATACTCCATCTGTCCCGATTTAACCGTAATATTTGATTTCGTTTGTTCTCATAAACAAATGATCTTTGTCCATAGATTTTTTTAAGGTAAGATGAAGGGGTTTTTAATTAGGAAATAAAAAAAAAAAATAAAAAAATTTTTTAAATTTGAACTAAAATTTACAACTAAACTCCTTCACCCCAAAAACCATCTATTTTTTTACAAAAAAAAAAAATATTATACACTATATATTGTACACCTACATATGATGCGTATTATTATGTGCACTTGTTGAAACCCATTGAAAGTTCACACTACGTGGATAAAGAGGGGAGAGAATAAAACCACTTTATAAGATGAGGAGTTACTCCTCCTATCACCAATTGGTTTTAGTATATCTTTTGGGCTTATAAAGTGGATCAAATCTCTCCTCCTCCTTGTTCGAGCTACCTTTTTTTTTAAAAAAAAACGGGTTCGCGGGTCTCGTCTTAACCTGGGTATTTGATCGCTCGTTGGATAAGGATTTACCTCGACGAGATTTCCACCCCTAAGAGGATTATTGCTCGACCTTTCCAGTTAGCTCGAGTTTTTTGAGATACTCATAAGTGAGTGAAACCCATTGAAAGTACACCTACATATGATAAAACCATTTTTCGTATTGTTTCTAAATTTAACATGCACGATACATCAGTCATCAATTACAATCATCAACGACTCGTAAGATGCCTTTTTGGATTAGTGTTTTTTTAGCAAAAAGGATATAAAACATCGTAAGTGTATTAATATATTATGTGATTGTAAAAGTATGTCAATCAAGTATGGAAGAAATTAATTTCCAGTTGTCTGAATAATTAAGCAACAAACCTACATAAATTAAAGAGGAATTCAGTGTGAATATTGTCTAAAGCTTGTGGAATTTATTTGGACCCACTAGACGTGTCTTTTAGGTTGAAGCATATAATAGCAAGCTGCTTTGCTTTCCCATATCTACACACTTTTGCCTCCTAGATTAAAGTACGCAATGATTTGATGCAGTTCTTAAGAAAAAAACCGATTTCCGATTTCCGAATCAGTACTGGTTTATGGCACGATAAGACGATATCTTTCGTTTTCAATTGATATAAGCACCATAAGTCCATAACCGATTGACTTTTTAAAAAAAATAATGACACTCAATTCTGCGATTTGAAATTAATAAGATTATACAATATTTAAAAATTGTTACGGCATATAGACCATGATTTGACTTGGTTGGACCCACGACAACACAATCTCAAATACTTGAGTGGGGCTTCATTAAGCCCAAAGCCTTTCCCATTGCCATCTACAATGTTAATTTATCGTGTTTCAATTGATTTGAGCATTTCTTTTTAAAAATCTAATCTAATCTAAACTTGTCTATAGTCTTTAACTTATCTAAAATAAACAGTGTGGCATCTTTTTTAAAGAAAAAAATCCACATAAATCTATCAACATTTTAAAATTTGGTAAGATAAATTACATTAACGCCCTCTCACAGGGCACCTAAATACAACCTACCCTAAAGCCCCCCAAACCCCCTGATGAGAATCGAACCCACAACATGTGGGTGGAAGATGAAAGGGCTTACCACCCTTCCACTCCCTCATTCTCACATAAATCTATCAACATGCGCAATATTATATTAAAAGAGTTTGAAAATCTAGTATTCTACATTTCTACTAGTACTACTCTTTTTAGAATAGGTTACACAACGTCACCTATGAAAGTTGAAACATGTAATAATTGACAAAATTTCTATGTTGTTTCTTGGAAATCCCTTTAGTAAGGTAGTTTTTCTTCTTCTTTTTTAGGAGTAATAGGTTAATGGAAATAGTAATAGTAGATCAAGGTGCCCCATGGGAAAATAGTTGGCCGAAAGTAGACAACTTGACAATACTGTCAATAATGGATTCCAATTTAGAGTGGAAAAGTGAGTAGGATTTGGATGAGGATGAAGGGTAAAAATCAATGCTATCTAACATAACTCATTAATTGGCCAATGAGATAATTAAGTTATAGGTGGGCCTGTAAAAAAAAAAAAAGAAGCAGTTATAGGTGGGACTTGGGTGTTTTTGTGTTGGAGGAGCCCATATGACTATATGAGTAAGGTCATCAACTTTGCAAAAAGAGATTTGTTGATTATTTGCACATCTATTATTGATGACGTATTCAGACCACCCAATATTTCATTATTACCATGTTCAAGTTTTGGACAAAATTTTGGGCTCTAGGCATGAATCTTAGGCCCGATGATTGTATTTAAGTCTAGTTTAGCCCCGGCCTTAAACCGGCTTGGCCTGGAGTTTGAGGGTTTTGATAGAAATTTTTGGCCCTAAAAATAGGTTCAGTCTCTTGACTTTAAATGATCATTTTTTCGGCCAAAGCCCAATCAAACTTGTGTGGTAATCATCTTTACATAAAAGTTCGGGTTTGATTTGGGTCATTCCAAATTAGATTGGGACACATTTTTAAAAATAAATTAATTCATTCATCTTATACGAATTTCATGTTTGAAAAATGAATATAAAGGAGTCCAACTATTATAAGAACAGGTTCGCGACGTGAATAAATCACTAAAATGACCTATTTACCCTTACTCTTTTTTAATATTAATCATGGAAATCTTAAATGCAGACAGCAATTATAATAGATGTACAAAACAAGCATGATAATGTGTATGAAAATAAGTAAAGGTGGATACAGTCATACAGATACAAGGAATGTTGTATGTACTAATTAATATAGTGGATTTGCAAACAATAACTTTTGGATGCTATAAAGGAAGTTGTGGATGTACATAAATAAAATGTTGTATGAACATATGTAGAAAACAATAATAATGGATGTACAAAACAAAAATGATGTGTTAGAGGTGTATGTGGATAAAACAGTGAGTAACAGGATATTAGAACTTCCAAGCATGTATTAGATACGCTTTTCTATAAGTTATTTACCGATCCACTAGGAACAACAGAGTATCACGGTAATACTTATGAGATACTAAGAAGAAACATTGAATCTTGGTTGTTAACAAGAAACAATCCCAACAAGAGTTTGTAGATCGATTTTGTTTAGAGAAAACACAAGAGAATATCATTCTCTAATCAAGTACAATAGGAAATGATTTCACACTTTAAACAAGTATGAATGATCTCTCACTTACTCATTCCACATGTGATATGTCCCTATATATACTAGGGAAGACTTACAGAAGAAAAGACGCAACCATATACGAAAAGACACACACCATTTCACGAAAGAAATGCCTCGTCAGGAAAACTGACGAATAGGAACCAGCGCTCCTCTCTGGAGCGGGCGCTCCAGGAAGGAGTCGACGCTCCAGGCAGGAGCCGGCGCTCCTCAGCCCTGTCAAGGAAATTGGTTTAAACTCCAATTCCCTGACAATTCTGAGCGTGCGCTCTACTTAGAGCGAGCGCTCTATTGACTTGCCTTTTCGTTATTCCTCCTTTCTCATCACATAACATCAACGAACACATTTAAACTATAAATGTTCCAACAATCCTTCTCCATTTATAGTATAAATGCTTTGAATCCGTACACTTGCAAACTACACAAAATCAACTAAACTTGTGCATAAATGAAAATGTCTTAAAGATTGAATTTCCACTTAGTACAACACACTTTACAAACTTTCGATTGAAATGATTGACTAAGCATTGAATCACTCAACCATATGAAAATTTGAAGATGATATACACACAAGCTTACACAAACAATATTGTCACCTTCGACTCCATTAAAGGCCTTGAGTCCATATCCACATTCATGAGTGTTCCTAGTTAAGCCCCAAATTAGGTGAAGCGGCCAAACTTCTTACTCATATAAGTAAACCTTCTATAACATGCTCTCGCAATCGAGCAACTAACCAAAGGTTTATTAAGAAATTAATCAACCTCCAACATTGCGAAAAACAAGCTAAGCACTAACCTTGGGATGTAATAAAAAAATATTATAGTGCTCCAAATTACAAATAAAGTGGGATCCTCATTGAATTCAAGATCTTGCGTTGTACAAGACGTGAATTGAGTTTTCTTCATTTGCAATTTACTTAATAAAGGCTTAAAACACATCCCTACTTTTATATAACATAACTTGACAACAACTTTGGCCAAATTCATCAAGTAAACAAAACATATAAAAGTTCATTAACACGACTCCATGTTTATAAAATCACAAACATCACAATGTCGCAATCCAAAATATGTTGTGACTTTCCATTATAAACATTACAATATCATTAATCATATGTCATTGATACTCATTGAAGTATATCACAATAATTAGTGATATGATGCAAACACTTCAAACATCAATTATGAACAAATAACATGTTAATACTAAAATTAAACAAATAAATTAATATTCTTCCCCATTTTAGTATTAACAAATGAACATCTTATCTATTTAAACCAAGACTTGTATGTGAAAACAACCACATAAGTACACTTCTTGGATAACAAGGAATTAACCTCCTCCATGAAAAACCTCCTCCATGAAGTACCTCCTCCAAGAAGAAATATCATCTTCTTGTAAGAAACAAATCCCTAAACCAAGACTTAACTCACGCCAAATTATCCTTCTCAAACCGAAGAACATATTTATTTTCACATAATTCCGTCTATTAAATGGATTAGATCAAAGACAATAAATCATTATCTTCCAAGACATTTAATAATTTCAATTAAAATAAAATCGGTAAAAATCATATGTATACAACACCAAATTTAGACAAAATTTCATTGTCCCCAAATTTAATACATAACCAATTTATACAACCGATTTCCTCAAAATCATGAACTTAATGATCTCATAAATTGAAATAATTAATTACCATGTCTTTCATTATACTTTATTTAAGTATAATACATGTCACTTTAAAAAGTGAAAAAACTATGAAATAATAACATTCCATAAAACATAATCAATTTCTAGTATAAATTTATAACATGTTAATACTAAAACTAAACAAATAAATTAATATTCTTCCCCATTTCAGTATTAACAAAACATATAATTAAACACTTATACTAGTGATTACCACAAAATCATTGAAATAGATCAATATTTTGACTTTTCCAACTTATAAATTATAATCATCACCCAACTTATATAAAATTGAGAAGTACATTTAATACTCATTTTAACCACATGTCTAAAATATAAATATTCTAAAGAACATAGAATCACATTTATAACATTTAGACAATACATGGTGAAAAAGAAATTAAACACATAGCCCATACAAGGATGGCCTACTAATAAACAACATGTTTATAATTTCCACAAGTTCATGTTCATGTCAACAATTATATACTCAACAAATTATAATTAACACATTTGCTTTTATCAAAATAAACATTATAACTAGTCCATGAGTATATAATCAAAAACATAATTAGTGACAGTAACCCACTAACTATAACATGATCAATAAATAAACTTAATGATCATCATATTAATACTCAAACCAAAATCATGAAAACAACATGTTAATACTAAAACAATCAAATAAATTAATATTCTTCCCCATTTTAGTATTAATAAACATAAATAATTATAGAATTTGGGAGAGTTTAATATAACATGATATTGTAATAGCAATAAAATTCATCTACCCTTTTCATCATGGTTCAAGAATAAAATTCTTCTTCCAAACAAACATGGAAATCATGAAAGATAGGATAAAATTACTAACATTTCTTGACAAGAACAATATAAAAGATGGTGCCATTGACAACCTTTGACAAAATAAAAATGTCTTATGGATATGCTTTAACCGTTTCTTATCCGAAACAAAATGTTGCAAAATTAGAGAAACCAAAATTGAAAGAAAAAATTCCCTTCCATTCCACCAATTGTCACACTCAGAGTTGAAAAACAAACCACTGTCATTATGACGCATGTTTCATACCAAAACAATTAACTTTCATGACGGAAACATGTTTCTTCTAAACATTGCTATACTACAACAAAGATTCACCATAATTTGGTATTAAATTGTCCATAGTATATGTCAACTTTTGACAACCTTTGAAAGTCAAATTTCAAAATAAAAATGTTTTGTCAAAGTTAATCCGAATTAAACAATAGTATAAACATACTATAACATGCAAGTTTATTATAACACACTCTATCAAAGAAAATAATAGAAACTTACAATACAACCCAAAATGGGTTTTCCGAGAAATCCATCATTCCCGACCTCTTGTCTTGTAACATTCTTCTTCTCTTTCCATTGAACAATGGCATTCCATTTGGGAAAATTAGAAACATCTCACCCAAGGAAGATCCAATCACCCAAGGATTAAATAACTTATAGATTGTTAGAGGTGTATGTAGATAAAAAAAGTGAGTAACGGGATATTAGAACTTCCAAGCACGTATTAGATACACTTTCCTATAAGTTATTTACCGACCCACTAGGAACAACAGAGTATCACGGTAATACTTATGAGATACGAAGAAGAAACATTGAATCTTGGTTGTTAACAAGAAACAATAATCCTAACAAGAGTTTGTAGATCGATTTTGTTTAGAGAAAACACAAGAGAATATCATTCTCTAAGCAAGTATAATAGGAAATGATTTCACACTTTAAACAAGTATGAATGATCTCTCACTTACTCATTCCACATGTGATATGTCCCTATATATACTAGGGAAGACTTACAGAAGAAAAGACGCAACCATATACGAAAAGACACACACCATTTCACGAAAGAAATGCCTCGTCGGGAAAACCGACGAATAGGGAGCCGCTCCGGGCGAGAGCCGACGCACCTCGGCCTGTCAAGGAAATTGGTTTAAACTCCAATTCCCGACAATTCCGAGCGTGCGCTCTACTTAGAGCGAGCGCTCTATTGACTTGCCTTTTCGTTATTCCTCCTTTCTTATCACATAACATCAACGGACACATTTAAACTATAAATGTTCCAACATGATGGATGTGCATAAAAGAAATTTTGGATAAAAAAACAAAGTTGTGGATGTACATAAATGAAACCTTTTGTATGGCTATTAAAAAAGAAACTAGTATTTTGCTTCGAGCAATGCCCCCTTAGTTACAATTATCAAATTTATTGTTATTCATAAATTTCATAATTGATTTTATAAGTTTTTCGTAATTTTACGTGTAGTGCGAAATTGAAATGGACATTATGACATGATAAATTGTTTTAAAAAGATCTTACGAGGAATTAGGGATAAAAATAACAATTTCAATGGGATTGAGCGTAAAAGAATGTTATTACCTTTATTGAAAGTGTTAGAGATCAAAAAGCTTGTATATATCTTTATAGTTGCATATAATTATATGACTTTCATATGTTTTATTTTGAAACATCAATTATTGAAATTGTAATGAATTGGTGGTTAAACTCTCACATTTCATTTCAAATGACATGTGTTCATTGGAGAGTGTCATGTGACAACCTTTCCTTTGATAGGAACGCCTTTTAATATATACTTGCTCTTTTTTTTAGTTGCACCGTTTCATTTTCATGTTTGTCGAGGCACTTCTTTGAACGTCAATATATCTAATTGCGTAAAAGTAAAAATTATAAAAATTTGATATTTGGGAATCCTTGCATTAAATATTTTGAAACATTCAATATAAATTTTCCTCTTTACTATTTTGAAACATTAAATATAAATCTCCCTCTGTTTCTTTTTATTTGCAACGGTTT
This sequence comes from Beta corolliflora, assembly GCA_947648045.1. NCBI lineage: Eukaryota > Viridiplantae > Streptophyta > Magnoliopsida > Caryophyllales > Amaranthaceae > Beta > Beta corolliflora. The sequence continues at coordinate 80,826 of CANSZD010001453.1, forward strand.
GACTTTTACACTATTCACCAACTCTTTTTAGTGTATCTTTGGTGATTTATAATTAAGGAAAAACATATTCATGTGGGATATTGTTAGATTCGACTAAAGGTATATTTTCTTAATATCTACTTTTAATAATTTTTAAGCGTCAATAATTAAAGATATTAATGTTTAAAGTTATGCATTGGCAAGCGTGAAAGTCAAACAGTTGCAAGTAAGAAGAAAGAGTGGAAGACTATGTTCTTTTGGACTGAACTGAACTGATTCGAATTTGTTTGAACTGTACCGAACTGAAGTGAATGAAAACTGTGAGCGGAAACTAACTGAACTGAATTAAAATTTCCTGAACCGAACTGAACTGAATTGAATTTGTCTGAACTGATCTGAACTGAATTTTCATTAATTCAGTCCAAAAGAATAGAGCCGAAGTATCTTAACAAAGTTGGTTATCATAGTGCCAAAAACAAAATGGTGCAATTAAAAAAATAGGGAAAGTATTTATATAGATTGAAACACCTGAATTATACTGGGTGTACATAAGGATGGAAATGGATGATGTATCATCCATCATCCGCTTAACCCGGTTTTATTAAGCGGGTAAAAACCCGAAACAAACGGATGAAAAACGGGTGGCGGTGTGAAGCGGGTGATGGATGCGGGTCGGATGTGGGTGAGATTTTTTTCATCCGTCCCCCGACCCATCACCCGCTGAACACCCACCATCATCCATATTATCAATTACAACTGTTTATTTACTTACTTTATTAAATCTTTTAGTTGAAAATTTTAATAAATATGTTTCTTATTGCATAATTTTTAGTAAAAATTGTTATATATCTCCTCACCCACTAACCACCCGACGCACCCGTTAACCCGGTGGATGACTGATAAATGGATGCGGGTGATGGATGAATGCGGGTGGAGCGGATGGATGCGGGTGAAGCTCCACCCGTCCCGAACCCGATCCATTTCCATCACTAGATGTACATAGTAGATTCGCAAAATTAAAAAAGTTAAGTAGTTTTTAGGCCCGGGCTATGCCCCGGGTACTTATATATTTCATTTGTTAGTATTTTATATTGAAATTATAACACCAAATATTATTTGGTTTAGTGGTTAAGACATTAGTACACAAGCCTGAGGTCAGGGGATCAAATCTTATACCAAGCATAATCTAAATTTTTTTATTGTACATGAAGTACATGAAGTCAAACTCTACAGGAATATCGCCACATGTCACGGTTCCTTATTGAGGAACACCTTTTAATATATTAGTACTAGCCTTCTATGCATGCGATGCGATGCGTGCGTGGATTATTTTGGCGATTATTCTTAAATTTCATCTAAATGTAATTTTGAAGGATGTTTATAATCATCATTAATACTCATTAATAAATTATCATGTTGTATAAATACAAAATATAAAAATTATACTTGATGAAGAAGTTCTTTCAATATGAAAGCAAAGAAAGAAGATTGTATTTAGCGTTCAGAAATTGTGATGCGGATTTAGATGTAAAGTTCTATTGTCAAATCAGATTTGTGAAAGATTTTTCTTTTGTTTGATTGATTATTTTGTTCTTTATATCAAAATTTCTTTGAAGGTTTTATGTCAAGTTGTCTTGTCATTGCTTAATTTGTGAAAAAAAATCGTAACTTTTGTTTTGATTGCATATTACTATACAATATATAGATTTAAAAAATAACACATGATAGGATGCAGTGGCATTGAATTGACATAATTGACCTTGTCATTTATTAGTAATGAATATACATGGAGGTTATATTATTGTAATTTTAAGTAAAAACTACATACACTTGTTTTGGCTTATATAATATAGTTGAGCTTATTTTTTTAATAATCATTACATATTTCTCCTAAAAAGTAAAATGATAAGATTATCTTAACTGACACAAATGAGAACTACGATTTCCAAAAAAATAAAAGAACAAATTATACTAACTGGCACACACGATAATTATTGACCCCCCGAAAATTAAAAAGATAAGATTATCCTCTTTGTTTTCTCGGTACTTTTATGACTTGTTAATGGACGTTGGTATTGCTGTTGCATTTAAAAGTTTAGGTAGAATTAAAATTTTATATCTTTGGTTTTGTAATTGATTTGAAAATTGCATGCTTTGGTTATGTTAATTTATTCTTCCATCATAAACTTTTCCTTCACTACACATATTTTTATGATAGTTTATTTTAAGAACTTTGAACTTTCTTTTGATATGCATATTTTAAATTAGGAAGGGTTTTGATTGAGGAAAATCTTAATATGTAATAATTTTTTATTGAATTAAGGGTTAAAAAATCTTTTGTGGTCAGCCATTTTGTAGCTCCCTTGCGCATATAATAGAGATATATGACAAGTAGGAAGAAGAAAAGATTATTTAATATATATGGCAATTTAAATTCATTAAGGGCATATCAGACTTTTTGTAAGGGGACACCATCTTCCTAGCCCCTTCACTTATATAATAGAGATAGATTAAACGTCAAATTAAGTATTTAACATTTAATTTTTTTTTTCAAAATAAATAAGGGTGCATCATTTACTTTTTTTTTCACGCTTTCTGGGTTTACTGGGTTCTCAAAGGGTTATCATGGGCTCTTAATGGACTCGGGCTCAATTTTGTCTGAATCTCTGTCGCTCACTCGCTCTACTCGCGCTTTCTCTCTCTAGGAAAAATTTGTTCATCTCCTTCCTTCAATTTCTGCAGCACCAGGTACTTCCTTTTATTTTATATTTTTCTTCCTTTGCAAATTCGCCTATATTTTAGTTACTTCTTATATTGTTCAATTATTAGTTTAGGTTTAGTTGTCTGTAATTTGGTTAGTTGTTAATTATATTGATAATGAATGGAAATTTGAGAACTAAAATTCAAAGTATGATACTAGGGTTTAGTTTAATATCAACATTAATGCTCCTATGCTAGTTATTGAAGAATCGAATTGGTTGATTTTTGTGATGTTCATTTGATTAAGTTGTGTATTTCATTGCAATTTTTTGTTCAAGCTTATCATAATTATGTGATTGATTCAATGATTCTTACTATCGTTCATCATCAAATTAAACTACATAGGAAATGACGAATGATACATCTAGATCAAATATGTCAAGGGATTGGGGAAACAGCCCAATCTTCTAGCAATTTATGTTCAAGAATTTTCCGCAAAACTGGTGAATCGGCTCCTTTTACTTTGGTTGATTGTTAAGAAGAGGACGGACCACCTTTCTGTATATAGGAACTAGTTTAATCTATTCTAGTAATTTGTGAACTTTCAAATGTATGAACTAACTCCTGTTGCATTCATCAATTGTGAAGTCATGATCTCAATAGAGTTTAGCAATTAAATCTCTTTGATTTCATCAACCCAATCTTAATCCATGTTTTAATTATTGGGCACTGAGTATGCGCTTATATAGGAGTACAATGTATACATTTTTGTGAATAACGATTTTCTTACAGATTTTGTTGGCCGGTAGCTATGGCCATGATTTAGCATATGATTATCAGCAAGTAAAAACCTCCCGTTGGTATTGTAAAATTGTTCTTAAGTTCATATGCTGTAGTAAATATGGTTCTTTTTTGTGTGTTTATTAGATGTCTGCCCCAGGTTTGGACTTATTCACAGATCTATAGTCGCACGATCGAGAAACTTGCTCTCTCTTTACGATTCATTAGCGGAGATACTACAAATTTCCATTGCCTATTATTTGTCTGAAAATAATAAAAATCCTGGAGCAACCTTTTCCAAGACATGGCATTGATTAGGCCGAGTAATTGGTATAAAATTTTGAATGGAGCATTGCTCGCCAATATAGTGATAGATAAATTGGGAACAAGATGGTACGCTAGCCATAAAAAGGTGGACTGGGATAAGCTGAGGCCGATGATAAAGCAGAGGATAGAGAAGAGAGCTAGAGGATATCCAATTAGATCCATGATTCCTGTTGCAGAAGAAATTCTTCAAGCTCGATCTACTGTCATCCATGGCGTTTCTGCACTACTCAAAATATTGCCAGTTGTAGCATGCAAGTAGGTTTAATTTATTTACGTTATTGATTCATTTGCCTGTATTTATGTTGAGTTTCAGGCATGGTTTGCTATATAATTTGAGGGAAGTGAATGTTAAAAAGTTGAATATGTTTGAATTGGTCAACGGGAAGGGACTAGTGGAAACGTATACTCTTCAAGGAACAAAAAGAGGGAATCTTGAGAGACTGAACCACTTACCCATTAAAAGAGGGAGAAACTGACATAGGTTGTATGAAATATTATATTGAAGAAAAACAAGCTAGAGATTCATGGAATAAAGAGAAATTAGTTGTAGAAATAAGCTTTAAACAAACAGAATAAATTGTTTTTCCCGCGCGCACTCCTGATTAGATGCTCTAAGTTCGACCATCACTACTGATTCGCAATACCACAAGATATAGCCATACAAGCAGCTAAGCATTGTGTTTTTCTCTTATGCTTTCTAAAATTAAATCAATGCACCAGTAGTTGCTCCTTAGGAAACCATGAACACTCCCAACAGATATGAATGATAGAAAACTACCTATTCCATAAAAACTGCAGCGCACAATGCACCATGATATGGCTCTGGACTTCTCACCACTAAGATAGAATACACACACCAGGAAAAGGCACTCATTGGGTATCTGTTTTCGCATATTACCAGTTGTGCTGTCCAAGAAAATGACTTCATCTTAAAACCTTACTTCTTTAATATTCTTGGAAAGTGGTAAAGAAGTAGCAGAAGTCATAGTGAAAAGTAGTTAAGACACAAGTTATAACATTCTTTCTTAAAGATAATATTCATCTTCTTGTCTGAGTTTTGAAGTTGCTTTGTCTTTTCCGCTTCTAATAGATGCAACTTATTTCAGGTTCTGTCCGGAAGTACATGTTGGTGAGGCAGGTCACCTAATTCGTACGTGTTTTGGTCACAGACGTTGCAACAAGAATCAGGTTCATAAGTGGATCAGGGCTAGCCTAAATGATATACTGGTTCCTGTGGAGACATTTCATCTTGATGACATGGTCCAAGATGTAATTAAACACCAACAAAGATTTGATTTTGATCGTATTCCTGCTGTTGTTGAATTGTGCAGTCAGGCAGGAGCTTCTCCACATGATCTGGATCTTCAATCTTCTAACTGTATGGCGGACTCAATAGAAGGCCTTGCTTTGAGTGGACCTGATTCCTTGTCAACAAATGACTTAAGAACCATAGGAAACAGAACATTAAGGGCATGGGAAGCACTTAGACAAGGTGTGGAGAAGCTCTTGTTAGTCTATCCAGCAAAGGTTTGCAAATATTGTTCAGAAGTTCATGTGGGACCATCAGGCCATAAGGCCCGACTCTGTGGAGTATTCAAGTATCAAAATTTCCGAGGGAACCATTTCTGGGAGAAGGCAGGTGTAGATGATTTGGTGCCACCTAAGATAGTGTGGTATCGTCGACCTCAAGACCCTCCAGTACTTTTCCATGAAGACCGCAATTACTACGGACACGCACCTGCTGTAGTGGATCTCTGCACTAAAGCTGGTGCTGAACCACCCCTTAAGTATATGTGTATGATGAAAGTTCAGGGATTAAGAGGGCCTCCTTCCGAGAAGGTTTCAGGCTAAATGCACAGTTTTGGCTGCTTTTGGATATGCATTCACTTGCCATCATCCATTGTTTTGGGCTTAAATAAATTCTATCGGAGCAGGATCTTTCATCTTCAAATAAACTATATGGATGACTATCTGGTAAGCCCCTAATACACTTCAAATAACACTTTGTATGAGTGCTTAGATTTTAGTTGATTCTTCAACATTTATCCTTCAGATACTGTGACATAACCGGACGCTGCTGAAGTTGGGATCCATGTAGTGATTGTATGCAAAACATAGATGTAGATGTGTAGGCTTGGTTAATCGGCATGGAGCTCAATGGATATAAGAGTAGGATCAAACTACAAAAGTTATTGTTGGAGGTCGTTAATGGGTAGAAGTTTTTATTAGGTAAGGGTATTATTGTCTAAAGTAGGTCAATAGGTGGAGATTTTCGATCAAAGGGTATTTCAAGTGTTGTTAAACGTCGGCCTGCTTTTACCAGGCGTTGCGCTACTTTACCATATTCTTTCCAACTTACCCCCACCTCCCTCTCTCTAGCTTCTCACTCTGTCTCTCTCTCATCTACCACCACATGGCTTTAACACAAACTATGGAGCATGGGTACTTCTTTTAGGTCATGTACTTGTACCCGTGCCCGATACGTATCTCATTCCTAAAATTTCAAAATCCTGCCATTTTCCATCCCCGTACCCGTACCTGTATCTGTCTCCGTGCAACCTAGACCACAAACACCACACCACCATGACTAACACCACATCCACCTGCCATCACCATCATTGCCTCCCATTACCACCTAGTGCCGCTGCCGGAAAAGAGCCACGTCTGCTTGCCGCAACAATGTCCCACCATCCCGAAAAAGAGCCCATGTTTAGTAAGTTCATTTTCTCGGAATAATTCAGACGTATAACAAACATGTCTTGACCATGGTCCGGGCGTATGAGAATTACGTCTGTACCATGGCCTAGACATAGTTTGACGTATGAAAATTACGTCTGGGCCATGGTTTAGACTTACTCTAAATACGTATGGACCATAGTCCATAGTCTGGATGTAATTAGCATGTTTAGTTCATGGTTGAGAAGTACTTTTCATGTGTCTGGCTATTTTCTGGTACAATAAAAAAATTGCCGATTACTTTGAAGAGGGGGAGAGAGAGAGAGAGAGTGGAGAGAGAGAAGAGTTAGGAGAGGTGAGGGTGAGGAAAGTAGGTGCGGTAGTTGGAGATTCAAGGGCGATGTTTAGTTCTTCACTTTTTATTGGAATGAGTCACTATAGAACTAGAATTGTGGGCCAGTAACTTAATAATAAAAACATAGGGTCAGAAATATTAATGTATAGTTCAAAATCTACACATGCTTATTTCTATCCCTCCTTTCTCCTATATTCTTACTCCTCTATTGGCCTGTCCGTTAATGATCTGCAATCCCCAGTCTGCATGGCGGCCGTAGTTTGTCATATAAACTAGGTCACCCACTATTGGACCAACCCGACCAATGACCAGGTCTATAGATGTGTAGTTATACTCCTTTTTCTTCTTTTTGCACGGTGTGTTGTGTTTCTAAGTGGTCTATGGCTTGTACAGGTTGCATGAAAAACTCCTCAAGACTCGTTGTATATGCTGATCTTTTGACTTATACACAACCAATATGATAAGCTCATAGATGACAGATGGTTGCCTACACTCTGCTTTCTCTTTGTATCTCATGAATTGGCTCCGGTTCACGCCAGGTCCTACCGTTATTCTGAGCTATTGTTCCAAAGTGAAGATTTATAATTTTATCGACACATCTTAAAGGAGAATTTTTTTAGCAACAGCTTCTTTGTTATTAACTTATTACCCTGGTTCTCTTACCATTCTTATTTTTTTTCCTGGTACTGGTAGAACTGTTGATAGCAATACCAGCTGTTCATGTGCTTTTCTTTTTTGTGCTGCCGCCGTTGGCCGTTATACAAGCTACCCAGCAAGCTGACCGATGAGGAGAAAGCCACTATAAACAATGTCTTACTTCTTCCGGCCAAAATCGTGGTTTACATATTCCGCTTTGAATTTTTTTTACCAAAGTTGCAATGTATTATTTCTGGTTACCAAAGTGTCAATGTTTTTTTTGTTTATTACCAATTTGGCTGATCGACCGAATTCGAATAATAATAGTGGATCATATCATAAACGACAACATGTAAGTGTTCATTTCCAAGAGATTTCATTTTAGTTTTTACTCCTGCAAATAAATATAAATAAACGAATAAATAAAATATTTATCTTGTCTACTTTTAACTTTTTATATGACAAAGTATGTTAATATGAATTTAATGGAGATGCTGATTCTAGGATGCCAATTATGGTAATTTAATTTCACCTCTATTTATCAACAATGCTCGTCTCAGTTTTTGAGTGAAACCAAAAAAATGTGTTCCATTGTATTTGCACATGGCTGTCCAATTCTGATCAACAATTTTGATGCATGTTCTAAACATATGAAATGCTTATATGTTAATTCATTCAGTTGAATTCATACAATATCTATAATACAAATCCCAAACTGACAAACACATTATCAAATTGGATTAAATATGATTCTAAAATGGAAAAAGAACGAGTCTTGATAAGAATACAAGATTTGACACTTCTGCAAATCCTTCTTTATTGTTCGTTGTAATTTCTAAGAGGGGCTTTATCGAATCAATTGTAATTTGTATAATTTAAATTAATTCAATAAATTCTAGATGAAGAATAGCTGATTGGTGTGACTTGTGAAACTGCGACATATTATAAATTCGTGTCAATGAATCAATTTGTAGTAGCATAAGAAATTAAAAGAACGATTCGGCTCTGTTCTTTTGGACTGAATTAATGAAAATTCAGTTTAAGTTTATTCAGCTCAGTTCAGGTTTATTCAGTTCAGTTAGTTTCCTCTCACATTTTTCATTCACTTCAGTTCACGTTTATTCAGTTCAGTTCAGGCTTATTCAGTTCAGTTCAGGTTTATTCAGTCCAAAAGAACAGAGCCGAAATCCCTAATAAATTCAATGTACAGGGAGACAAACTAAATAAAGAATAGTTTTATAAAATCATAAAAATCTCTCCAAGAAATTTTTTTCTTTTGACAAAATAAGAATTTCCCAAATTTAGATCGGATGACGCGTAAATTCTGAAGCTACTTGCTGATGGAAATTGCATCAAAGAAATCTATGAATTCGCTCCCCAAAAGGTCAATGTTTCCGTCGATTAAGTTGGTCATTATGTTCTTCAATTGTTTTTACTTTTTAGTAGAAATTGGATTTTACCTGATTTTGTCGTTGTATGAACAATTTACAAAGATTGGAATTTTGACTGGAATTGGGTGAATTTTGGAAAATGATATATATTAGTATATTACCATGGGATTATCTAGGGTTTTGGCATTATTTATAGTATAATGTTTTTTTTTTTTTTTTTTTTTTGAAAGATATAGTATAATGTTTTTACTATATCGTTAGGGCTTTATATTTGATTTGATGGCAGCAATTACCTTTAATTGAGATTTAATTACAAGATTGGTGATATAATGGAGAACAGGAAATAAATTTGGTAAATTTCTGGTAAGAGAAGAATGAAGAGAATATTAACATAATCTAGTAAGTTGCTATTATGGAATAATCTCACTTAATGTTGGAATTATGTGCTTAGATTTCATCTTAAACTCGAAAAGCAAGGAGGAAGATATGATCAGGTTACTAAAGGGTGTTGAGATCATGTATGTTTCGCGGTTGATGTCTCGTTGTCTTCTGATTTCAACACTTCATCAACCTTTAATCTATGTCATGTTAATGCTAATTTAAATAGACAATGTCGGCAAAAATGAAGAGTTGATTTTGTGGTGAACTGCTAGTTTAAGGTTTTTGGCAGGTATGGATCTTAGAAGAATAGATTAATCACTATTATGTTAATGACGACCTTTGGCTCGCCTCAACTGGAGGAGCTGGGCCGTGTACATTTAACCCCTTTGCCTACCCTAGGCGAGAGGCTGGGAGGCACTAGGGGGATGGAATGACATTGTATGCTATGTTGGTGAAGAGTGACTTAGCCGTATGTGGTTCGCTTGGCATTAAGAAGAGTGACCGACTATAGCCATTTGTGCTTTATTGGGCATTGAGAAGGTTAGATGTGAGTTCCCCGAGATTAAAGCGTTTGAGTGCTGTATATGTGTCTTGTGCTGTATTTGTGTCTTGGCCAGTTTTGTTTTTATCATGCTTATAGGTAGATTGAAATTTGTGGCTATCCTCTATTCCTCTGTCAGAAATGGTGTGCTTCTCTAATGGCCAAGAAATAGGTTAGAAATGTATTTAGTGGGTAGAGAATATGAACTTCCCAAAATCACATAAGGTAGTAGTTAAACAATATCCTTCTGGTACAAGGCGGTTCTTATGGATTTCCATAGTTAATTGTTGAGGTCCTCTTCAAGTTAGAGTGCTACTATACACTTTTGTAGACAGGTCTTACTCAGGCCAACACTTTTATGTAAATTTGGGGGAGTGAGATTTTGTGTAGAATCAATCAATGTAGTAATTGGATGTCCAGCTTTAAAAACAGTTGTTTACATATGCTACTATGGCGCATCATCAGTTTTGGCTGCTACTTTTTTTTCTTCTTTTTCCCCTTTTGTAGATATTATTCCATCTAGCTAACAAAAACTTTGGTTTGGTATAAAGTTCCTTCTCTTTTCCACTCCTGTCACTAGCTGTAATTGATGGTTCCTTATCTTGTTTACCACTAGCAAAAGCCAAGTCCAAAGGCCAGAGGACATTGCTACACCTACCCACCGGGTAGACAACCCACTACTAATAGAGCATTAAAAAAATAATTATTATGTTGAGTTGGATTCCATTACCACAACCCTCAACAAGTCTTTATTAATGGTGGGTAGTCTACCCGGTGGGTAGACAAAGTTTTTTCCTTCTGAATACGGGAGCCTGAATGCACAAGTCACAAAGTCTGACATTTGGGTAGGTTTGAATGCTAAAGCCGTAATGTCTGACAAATACATGGGTTTAATTGATTGTGAGAATCGGAGAATATGCACTCAACCCTTCGCTGTTAACAGGCTGAAGGGTTGAATAGCATCTTTCTTTTTAATCAAAAAAGAAAAGGTTTGAGCATATTGCGTCATCATACATGCAGCTTGTCGTCTTCTGAGTAATATTAGATTGTTACAGCAGTCAATGGTTCATTTGGTAGTCTTAGCTGTCCCTGCTAAATTTAGATGGCTTCTGTTTGGCTTAGAAATACATGCATTTTTTTCATTACTGTTATATAAAGAGGATGAATCCAATAATTTTTCCTTAACTAGAGGACTAAGATCTAAGTAGTACTCTGAAGTGATTTTAGGTATTTCTGATGCAGAGGGCATGTCGTGTTTAAAAGCCAATTTCTCCAGAAAAAGCAAGTCAAATGTTCTTCTGATTACCACTAGATGTTCAGCTTTATACCTTATCTCCACTAAGTTGTAATTCTTTGTTCCTCTGGATAGATTTTTTCTCATCTGCCTTGTAACTATCCTGATCACTGATATTGATTGGTTTTAGGAATTCAGTGGCGAAGTTTCTTAACTGATTCGTTGCTCTTGAAGCGAATCTATTGCTGTAGGGGGTAATATATGTTTTCTGCAATTTTTTGCTCTTGTTTTCACACTTGTTCTGTGACATCGTCGGCTCTTGGGCACTAATATCTTGAAGCAGGAAGAAACAACCATATAAATTGTATCTGATCACAGCTTACCTGTACCAAGGACATAATTAATAAATATATTAATGTTTTATTTGATCCATTGCAGGGGTCCTTAACTGAAGGCCAGTTTTTTACCATGGTCTGAAGTTTGCTAAAATCTTAGCTAAGTTTTCTTTGAGTTCTCAAAAGGAAAATGTAAGTGACTTATGTGGTGCTGCTTGTTAATTCTTTGAACATAAATCAACTAAGCAATATGCCTTTGAAGAGGCGCTTGCCTTGTTCGGGTTTTTTTGTTTTTGTTTTTTTGTGTGTGTGTGTGTGTGTGTTGGGGGGGTGGGTGGGGTGGGGAATACAGACATCCTTACCTCTACGATGACTACAACGTCCTCTTCCGTGTTGCATCTTTAATTGCCCCAATTTAAAAGGAAATACTGCAATACTCATATCTTTTAGCAAATTGCCTTGAATGAGTCCTCTAATGTATTTTAGCACGGTCTAGCTATTAATGCTTAACTTGTGAGCCATTCTGTGATTCCCTTTTCAGAGACTGATTAAGAAAGCATGTCATATATACTTGTTTTTGTACAATTTACACAAAAAAAAGACATTAGAATTTCAAGATAGAAATTCATCAGTAACTAAGAAACATATAGGTCAACACTGAGAAAAAATATGAAGTTTTAATGGCAGCACAACCAACTTCATTATTAACATCACCTAGATTTAAAAGGATGGGACAATGCCATAACCACTGTCTACCATTAATGAGTTGGTAAACATCTGGTCCATCTCTGCTTCCACATCTGTTCTCTTAGCAAAACGACCTTTAATCCGAGGTCTTGTCTCTGCATAGGCCTTTCTTGAAGCATAACGGATTGTCTTCTCAAATTTTCTGTTCTTCTTCTTTTCTCTGTATCTCATGACCCTAGCCTCTCTGTCTAATGGTGATAGTTGAGTTGGCACTTGCATTGGAGGGCTAGAAAATAGGTCGATTGTACCTTTGGGTGGCCTTGGATGTGACATAGAGATATCACTCATGGCGGATTCTGGTACAACACCCACATCCATGGAGGAAACTGAAACCTGTTGATAAGAAATAAAAAATCTTGGTCATGTTTCTGAGTAGTGAGAAACAGTATTGTATGATCTCATGTAAGAAATACAAAGCAACTCTTAAGCAAGAGTTTGGCTAAATTCAGAAATAGAATAATATTTAAACATCCATATGGGGTAACTAAAATTTGCTACTCTTTCTGCCAAGGAAAATCTTTTGTTAGATCTATCTTTTTTTATGTCTTTCAGCTGCACATCATCCTCAAATTAGATGATTAAAAATAGAAAACTATAACTTAAACTTCGTTATAAGAATTGTTCATGAATCATGGGAATGTCTTATACGTTCTAAGATTGTGCAGGATTGAACAGCTAGAACTTTAACATGCAAGATTTTTGAAGCATATTCGAAATTTCGTAGGAAGAAGTAGAACTACAAGGATCAAACATAAAACTTATGTGAGCCATGAATGAAGGAAAAGAAAATGAGGTACAGTAGCTGTTCTGTTGATGGTCTATTTGAGTCCCTTTTAGATCACTTGTTTATCATCATTTCCCTTTTGTGTAATTCATGATGGTTAACCCTAATTTATTTTATTCCTGTAAATTATATTTTATAGATAACCTTTAAGGTTGACATAAACATAAGATTATATAAATATTTGAAAAAAAGTAGCTTTAAGGTTTCTATTTAAGAAGAGAATAGATGACTTACACTCTGACTAATTGATGTGTTGTAAGTGTAACCAGATTTGGTTTCACACTCCATCCCAAACAAGAAGTTTTGATATTGTATTTGGTGATCTTTTGCTTCCCTACACTGAACTGGTACAACACTGTCACCTCCACAATTCTTCTCAGGGACCTTGAGTTCCTGCTGCTGGTTATACTGCTCACAGAACTGATTATCTGCACCTGAATTGTACTCTAAGAGGTCCAAGTACTCATCAACCTCTCCTCCTCCAGTCAAAAACCCATTTGTATTTTGGTTGTTGCTGTTCTTAACTGGGTTAAGTAGCAACCACGAAGCAGCTTCATCTTCATCCCCTTCATGATCAGTGGTGTGATCATCTCCCTCTGGCAGGGTCAGGAACCTGTCCTCAGACATCCTCCCACCTTGGGGACCGTAAACACAGCCTGCAACGGGCATGATTGGAACCCGTTGGTGGCGGCGAGCCAATGGGTTAGCTGAGTGAATTTCAGCATCACAGGTAGCACAGAGTGATGCTGCATCAGCCTTACACAGGAAGGCTGCTGGGGCGCGTTCACATGCTTCACACACCCAAACTCTCTCGTGCCTCGACGCCACCTGATTGGCGGCGTGGATTCGTGCATCGCAGCTGGTGCACAAGAAAGCTGAATCTGCTCTGCAGTATACTGTGCACGGTGCTGCACGGCACGTGTCACAAACACGTGCCCAACTATTGGTATCACCTCCTGATACTTCCTCTTTCATCATCTCTCTTTTCTCTTTTTCTCTCTCTTCTCTCTCTGCAAATGTGCTCTTCCTCTTGTGATTTCTAAGCAAGTGAGTTTAGCTGGGAAAAGGAGGAAGTAAGTAGTAAGTGTTATGCAAGGACTCAAGTGGGGTGGGGAGAATCCAGCGCGTGACAGCCACAGGTGGCGACTAGTTAGTGGCCGAAGAAAGTTGTTGCTTTATCTTGTGGCTGGCTACGCTTTAAGTGGGAGCCACAACCATTGGTGTTCATAAGGTCCCACAACTTTGCTGCTGTGGCCATATGGAACTATTTGATTATACGAGGACCACATAGATGAGCATAGTTAAGGCCTTAAGACCTAAGAGTATGAAAGATGCAATACTTTTTCTTTTCTTTTCCCCTTTAGTGTGTCTCTTGGACCCTTTGGAATAGCAAAAGCATTGTCCTTTGTTGGTAAGCAGGTTACTACCCATGCCGTATACTGCATGTTCACAGTTTCTCACTTGTGAATACCACGTGGTGTTGTTTAAGGTTTTTTGTCAGTCATACTGCAGGTTGCTAGGAAAGTTTATAGTTGGACTAAATTGGTTAATTGTATGAATTTTTTAGTAGAAGAGGAAACACAATAATTGCAAATTTACTTGTATTTCTACAGTAGAAGAGTGAAACTGCATTAGGTAGTTTAACTTCCTTTTTAAGACTAGAATAGTAAACTTTTGGTTACGATGAAATTATGGAATTTTACAGGTGGATAAATATGGATTTCGCAGTACATCCTTTTCCCTTTTCGACAATATATGTCTTTTTAGCTATGTTCTGTACTAGTACAACGATTTCACAAAAGGATCGTGGTTTTTGAGTTCCAAGTCAGTTATACGACTTATACCATAACTTATGTAAGTTTAAATCTTAGGATTTTTTTATGTTTCCAGATTATTTACTTGAGCAGACGTTCTTAACTCTTTAGTTACCATAATAACCTAAAATTTCTTGAAAACCCGGCTTAATTTACCCTTCACATAATCGAACTAGGCTTCACACTTGTAGTGATGAAGATAGATGCAATCCTACACCAGTAATAATCTAGCACCGTCCTGATATAAATATAACAGTACCATCATCTCTCTATTTACATTTTTCTCGCTGTTTCCTGTAGGCTCTTTTTGACATGGATTTGACATTACATTGAACTCTTGAAGATCACATAGTGAGGAAGATGTGAAAGATGGTGAGAAGTATACCATATAGGTGGTCATAGTTGTTATTACATGCTAATTGAGCTTATAGTATATCTTTCAAGTGGTGACTATGTGCATGTTGCAGGATGCCTGAAGTAGATCCCATATCCTAAAAATTCAGCCGGAGCAACTATAACAGCTATCGTCAAGTGGAAATCCCTCTGTCTGCAGTTTGTGGCGAGGCTACAATGTGAGTCATGATAACCTCATCTCAAAGACGAGAAAAATTATTAAATTTCACGGTTTTCTACCAAACAGTCACTTATTTTGGTAGGAAAATCCTAAATTGTCCCTATTCATATATGCAAAAATATCAAAAATTGCCTCTCAGATCGGATTTTTTTCACCCAAACTCTGAGATGTGAGTTAGCATCCTAGCTTACATGTACACGTTAATGCAATTTTGCTTCTGTTCAACCAAAATTACTGTAGACAATTTCATTGTTATGTTCTAAGATTTCATAGTTATCAATGTCTGTAATGTAATTCTATTCTATCAACTTTTTGAATGTGACTTACTTTTGGAAAGATAAATTTAATGATTATATTGACCCGAAACTGTTATGATTTTGAAGGTTATGTTATCATGGCTACTTCTGCAGACAGTCACAAGTATTCAGTGGGAATGACTGTTGAGATACAGTTAGTTCTGAAAGTGTAAAAAAGTGGGTCACACTTTTTCATTTTTATTTTTATGTTGAGAAAAGAGCATAGCTTTTGTAAATATGTGTGATTTATGATGCTGACCTGACTTGCCTTTTGAAATCTGCTGCTTTCCTCATGGAAAAGAACTGTTGATGAATTTATGTATTTATGACTTTAAACACACATGAAAGTGAAATATACAAAGTTGGTGTTGACAGATTTGCTGAGTCGGACAATTACTTGGACAAGAGAAGTTCTGTACACCTAATATTATCATGCCATGTAGGCAGCTACTAAAAGATCAGGATTCATTCTCACCACAACTTTGATCACAGTTTGGAACTCACCCTTAAGGTCTATCAACACCCTATCTCTTACTGTCTACCTGGATTATCTTTATTCATCACATCTTCGTTCCTACACAGTGTACTACACCCGAAAGTATAGTGCGTATAGTACATTTAAGGTTTTTTTAATCTTCATTTGTTTATTGGGAACTCTCTCATTTTGATTATTTGGTCATTTAGAGCCTTTTTAATAAGCGACTTGAGAAAAGAACATAAACTTTGGATGTACTATGCATACGGTATTTTTGGTACATCCAGATCTTCTATATAAATTTTATCTTTGTTTTTATTAAGAATAATCTTCTTATTGTTTTTCTCTTGTGATATGGAAATGTGGATGGTCCATGATTAGGTTTGGAATCCTTCTTTAGCAAACAAGGAATCTCCTTCCCCACAAAATTTGTCGTTTATTTTGTGTTATATTCAAAGAAATTTGATTTAGTTGAACTAATATGATTTTTTTTTATTTGTATAACATATTGAAACTTAGATAAATTTATCTTAATTTGTTTTCACTATAAATAAATTTATATGTACATACTCTGATTATCACGGTTCCAACTTCCATGAAATAAAGGAGGCAAAAGATAGGTAATGAATCATTTTACGTAATAGTGTTATAGAGATATGATGAGTGTTTAGTTAATATAGGTAATAGTTTCCTTAAAAACTAAAATTATGAATTATCTAAAGCGAGAAAGATATTCTCCATATGATAACAATATACATCATTATTTGCTTTTGCTTTTGTGATTGATTGAACAATTTTCAACACTTTCTCATCATAAGTAACAATCATCTGAGTGTTCATAAACGTGAACAAATTCTTTTTAAAATATTGATATCCGCCAAGTTGTCACTTTCAACATAGAAATCCTAACTTGAATTCCTAGTATCATATGGAGTATAATAACAATAAATATAAAATGGAGTTTAAAGAAACTCGATCATGAATACCAAATATGCTTAATACTTGGTTAATGGGTATGCATCAAACCCCTTTAAGCGTATCATTGAACTTTGTCAAGTTCAATTACGGTAAAAAATTCTATAGACTCGAAAATTTGAGTCTAAATCTAGTCCGATCAGTTTAAAAGTTTAATTTACATTTCTTTTCCTTTTTTTCCACTAAAATTTTAGATGATAACATAAAATGACTGCAAGAACAACTTCCTGAAAACTGATAATGGAAAAGGCTGAAGCAATTTAAATATCATCACATAGAGGTAGTAAGAATGTGTTCACAAAGTTTTTCCTACCAATATGAACTTTCATCAGTTCAAAAATAGAGCATATATTATAATTTATGTACTACTTTTTTTTTTACTTTTGACATTTGCGTCTAGATTCAATTCAAGCTATTTTTTAGATATCCATTCCAAATTGACTATTTTGCACAAAACTGAATAGATTTTTAAACTTTATTTAGTCCACTAACATCATTTAGCCCTCCTATTATGCAGTCTTTTCAAGTTAATCTAACACTTTATACCTCACTTCTGACAATTGGTTCAGAGATTTGGGATTGAATACTGAATAGTATAAATATGAGAATGAGAACCTTAGAGAATCCTTAACCAAATAATAGTTAATCCATGAACAAAACCACGAACGTTCAGATATCTTACTTGTTCGTGATATTGGTTCATGTTTGACAGGCGTCAGAAGTAAAAGAAAAAAAAACATGTCCATCCTTCAAAACATTGCGTTTTGAAGATTGGGAAAGCAAAAAAAAAAATTAAACTTCAGTTTTTGAAACTTATATATATCTTAAAAAATATTTTTCAAAAAACAATCATAAACGTACCAAAATTCAAAATTTTTCATTATCTACAAATAGAGCTGATCAAAGTTAGCCGGGCCTGAAAAATGCCCGGACTTGGGCAGATTTTTTGGGTTTGGGACGGATTTTGGGCAACCTAAAAATGATTTATTAGTTCAAATTTTAGACCGACCCGATTTTGGCCCAAAAAAGCGACCTTTGGGCACAAAATTTGGCCTGAAATATGGCATGGCCCGACTAGTGGCAAATTTTTTAAGGGGTGGCCCGGCCTGCCATTTGATCATCTCAATCTACAACTAAAGATCCATTTTCACATATTTTTCTAACATTTTCAATTTTCCAAAAAGTAAGGAAAAAAAAGATGAGAGTGAGTGATGAACATTTTTCTATTTGTGTATGGTTAAGAAGTGAATTGGAAATGGTATGTGAAAATGATGTGAAGGAGAGGAAAAAAAAAAGGAAGAGCGAGGATGAACCTTTTTTTTTTGCTCATGTTTAATGGAGCTGGGTATTGATTGAGAATCCATTACTTTTTTTATCTCCTATTGTTTGGTTCATGCAAAACATTTCTCAAAGAGGGAGGAAGGTATGAGATTTCAATCCATTGAGAGTAATGGGTGTGAGTGTGACAAGAAGTTTTGGTGGATAATAGATTTCAACACAAAATTAACTCAAGTCATAAGTTTTTTCATAATTAATGGTATATTTGGCCTCCACTCAATTTGAATTCCAATCCACAAACTTCAACCAAAAACCAGGTTCCACCATCCCCCAATGATTATCTTTAACACATTACTTTGTGAAAAAAACATACCATTCCCATCACCTAGGCGTAACCAATTAAGCTTGGACCTTTCTTTTTCATCTCACACTTACATAGAGGGGGATATCTTGTTTCATTTTCTTCAAGTCATCTCAAGATAGCTTTGTTTTTATTAACACCTGCATAAAAAAACATAAATGCTTGACACTGATAATTGAATCATTTTCATCCATAACCCAAATATTAGACTATAAGTTGATAGCTTTTGAACCGGCCAAAACCTCAACCATTTGCAAGGTGAAGTTCAGGCCACAAGAGTATGTTTTTGGATAAGGCTTTGAGATTAGATTTGTTTGCTTGGCGTAGAATTCCTTGGATGGGGTTCTTTCTTACTTTATGCCATTGTCAAACCATATGGCTTATTATTAGGATAAGGATCGTATCACTTGCTTGGATTAACAATATCAAATGATAGCAATGGTTTGCCGACCTCAAGCAGTCGAGCACGGCACAATCTAACGTGAAAAAAATGGCACGGAACATGCACGAAGCAAACATGATTATACGGTTTAACATGATCCTGCATAATATGATAATATGCGCTTTGCCATAGGCCATTTTGATGTCGTACTTTTAGGTGGGAAAAAAACAACACAAAACACACACTTTGGTATGATAGAATCAAGAAATCTTAGGCATGAAGGCACAACAATATTCAATACAGTGAGGGGCATGGTCTCGAAAAGTGGTATATACTTCAAACCTAGGTTTAAAATGGTGTAGTCTAGAATGAAAGACGCTACACATACACTTGGTGTATGTAGGACATACATACACTTCCAATGGTGTATTGCCACGTCGCTGCTATCCAAAAAAAAGAGAGGGAAAAATGGGGGGAAATAATTTGGCTGATGGCGCCACAAAGCATGGTGTGGCGGGACAAATTGCTGTTGGCGCCCAACATGCATTTAATGCATATTACTCTCACCAACCTGCATTTAATGCATATTACTCCCACCAACCTGCAAACTGTAATATAGGTTTTGATTACTAAGTAAATGTATGTTGTTACTAAAAAAAATTACAAACTTAAAATCGTTTGAACCTTCTTTGTTATTAATGCATATTACTCCCACGAACCTGCAAACTGCAATATAGTTTTTGATTACTAATTAAATGTATGTTGTTACTAGAAAAATTACAAATTTAAAATCGTCTAAACCTGCTTTGTTATTAATATAATTGAATATTTTTATTTATATAATATGTTTTACTTTCAATTTAAATTATCATATATTGGATTCAAATGTTTCCATTGTATTAACAAATATAATATTTCTTCACGATACAAAAAAAACATTTTAATGAGGGAAAAAAATGTGGCACTAATGGCAAGCATGGGATTCGAACTCGGGATCTAGTAGCCAGTAAAACGCTTTCATTGCTGTTGTTGTAACCAAGTGGGCGGGATATTCACCATGCTAAAAAGTGAATATATTAAATAATTATAGTATGCACAGCCGTTATTTGCAAACTGTAATAAAAGTTATGATTACTAATTAAACGTACGTTGTTACTAGAAAAATTACAAACTTAAAACCGTTTGAACCTGCTTTGCTATTAATATAATTGAATATTTTTTGTTTATATAATCTGTTTTACTTTCAATTTTAATTACTCATATAATGGACTTCAAACAAGGTTATCAGGATCGCAATCCTACTTTGGATCGGTGAGGGCATATAGGATCGGATCGTTGGATCGAATCGTAGAATCGTACGATCCTACAAAATAACTAAAATTTGATAAAATATAATCTAAATATGTTCCAAATGATTCATAATTTGAGGAGAATAATCCTAAAAGTGCAAATTAGATTGTTAAAGCTAACATAGGGGTTGAAATATAAGATAATAATGTGTTTGTACACAGACGTTACCATTCATATAATAATATTAAAAAAAAATTCTTTTGAAATTAATTTTAAAAAAACTGAATAAGTAATAACAAAGTGATAATAGTAAACTTATTTGCTTATTTTTGCATTTTAGATGCATAATTCATATATTTGGATGACAAAATACAAGTAGAAAAGCAAACAAGAAAGAAAAAGAGCAATACGTTAGTTGTGTTTAGGATCGGTCGATCCTACCGATTCTATACGATTCCTACCGATCCTATGCCAATTCCAACCGATCTTGAGCGATCCTATGCGAGGCCAATTCTATGAGCGGTTCAGATCATTTGGTCATATTAGGATCGTAGGATCGTACGATTCTACTATCCGGATCGCGATTCTAACAGCGTTGACTTCAAAGGTTTCCTGGATTGGAAAGCTTGGTGTTTTGTTCTAAACTGGAAGCTTAAATTCTTACTAATTTGTTGCTGTTAAATATAACATTTTGTCAAAATTAACAAATACAAATGCAATTTAAGCAAAAAGGTTTATAACGTTTTTTTAGTAAAACTTAAAAGTTTAAATACTTTGTTTATTGTTTATTATAAGGCACAACAATTATTAATCTTGTCATATACACATACTAACTCTCGTTCAATTGTTAGCCTTTAAAATTGAAGTTGTGTTCCTTAATATTTACACAACTACTAAATCAAGATCAATTGTTTTACCAGAAACCGAAATTATGCTCCATAATATTATTATTATTAGATAATTATTTGTTATAAGGCATTACAATTATTAATCTTGTAATATACAAATACTAAATCTCGATCGATTGTTTCACCAAAAATTGATATTATGCTACTACAACCACCCAATAATAACGACAAAACTTAAGTTGGATGGTTCGAATCAAACATTGAAGGGTTAAAATAAAAAAACAAAGGGTTATAAAGAATAACGATTGAAATTCAAATACTAGTTATCGAAGGGTTATATATATATATATATATATATATATATATATATATATATATATATATATATATATATATATATATATATATATATTTTTTTTTTTATATATATAATATGTTTTACTTTCAATTTTAATTATTATATTAATGGACTTCAAACGTTTTCTGGATTGGAAAGCTTGATGTTTGGTTATAAATCGAAAGCTTAAATTCTCACTAATTTGTTGCTGTTATATACAATATTTTGTCAAAATTAACAAATACTAATGCAATTTAAGCAAAAGTTTTATAATATTTTTTTAAATAAAACTTAAAAGTTTAAATACTTTGTTTATGGTTTACTATAAGTCACAACAATTATTAATCTTGTTGTACACAAATGCTAACTCTCGATCAATTGTTTGCCTTTAGAATTGAAGTTATGCTCCTTAATATTAACAGAGCTACTAAATTTCGATCAATTGTTTGACCAAAAATTGAAATTATGCTCCATAATACTATTATTAGATGACTTTTTGTTATAAGGCACTACTTGTGTATTAATCTTGTAATATACAAATACTAAATCTCGATCGATTATTTCACCTAAAATTGATATTATGTATAAATAAATACTTATCAACTAAGGAGTAACCCTCGAAATACTCTATGCTAGTTTGCTACTATACAAACACCCAATAATAACGACAAAAGCTTAAGCCGGATGGTTAAAATTAAACATTAAAGGGTTAAAATAAAAAATCAAAGGGTTATAAAGAATAACGATTGAAATTCAAATAATAGTTATCGGTTACTAAAAAATGTAGCGTTACGCGAAAACAAATATAAATGAAGCAAAAGGTTCAAGTAACATATTTATAATAAAACTTAGATTTTTGATACTATGTTACTTTTTGTAAGAAGATCTCTAACTATTCTTCATTTTATTATCCTTTAATCCAATCATGTAAGGAGATTAGTAAATTGTTTCATTAAACAATTCATTCACTACTCATTAGCATTACTAATATATGTGATGTTATTCTTTAATATTAATATTATCTCTTAAGTAAAAACTACAAACATGTTATTACAACTTGCTGCTTGAAAAGACTAAAGTGCCACTACAAAATGTAAAAAGACAAAAGTGCTACTAGAAAATAAAAAAACAAAAAAATGGGGTATTAAGCTAATGAGCGGGATATTCACCATGCTAACAAGTTGATACATCAAATAATTATAGTATACACAGCCGTTATTTACAAACACTAATATATGTTTTGTTTACCAATTAAATGTATCATGTTACTATAGAATTTACAAACTTAAAATCGTTTGAACCTGTTATGCTACTAATTTAACTGATTTTTTATATATTTATTTTTTTACAACAGCAACACTGAAAGCGTCTGCGTGGCTTCAAACGACTATAAGTTTGCAATTTTTTTAGTAACAGTAAACATTTTAATAGTAATACAAACCTATATTATAGTTTGCACAAAAAAGGCGGTGTATAGTATAATTAGTTAATGTCTCCACTTCTTGACATGGTGAATATCCTGCAATCTTGGTTACTACAACGACAATGAAAACGCGTTTATGGCTATTAGGTCCCGAGTTCGAATCCCATGCATCCCAAATGTTTTTTCAAATCAGTTTTGCTTTAATGTTTATTGTATTTTTTCCTTTAGGTCCCAAAGATGCATATAGATTGGCAATTGATTCTGATAACATTGCCTCGAGCTCGAATGGTCATGACCCCTTGTGGAAGCAATTCTGGAGCCTTCGGATTCCCCCCCATATTATATCAATTCTTACTGGAGCTCGAATGCTTTTGTGGTTGGATATATATCAATTGCATGGATATTAATGTAACTAAAACGGTTAGGTTCTAAACTGGAAGCTTAAATTCTTACTAATCTGTTACTAATAAATACAACATTTTGTCAAAATTAACAAATACAAATGCAATTTTAGCAAAAGTTCTATAACATTTTTATAATAACACTTATTAGTTTAAATACTTTATTTATTGTTTTTATTATAAGGCACCACAATTATTAATCTTGTTATATACAAATACTAAAAGTGCTACTACAAATATAATAAAATAAAATGGGGGAGGGATGTGGAAGTAATAGCAAGCATGGGATTCGAACTCGAGACCTCACAGCCATAAATGCATTTTTAAGTTTGCAGTTGTAACCAAGTTGACGGGATATTCAACCGTGATAACAAGTGGATAAATTAAATACTTATAGAAAACACCACCGTTATTTGCAAACTATAATATAGGTTATGTTTACTATTTTAATGTGTCGTGTTACTAAATAAATCACAAACTTACAAACGTTTCAAATTTATGGTTCAAATTTTTGTTTTATATATATATATATATATATATATATATATATATATATATATATATATATATATATATATATATATATATATATATATATATATATATATATATATACATATATATATATATATATATATGTATAATCTGTTTTAATTTAAATTTTAATGGACTCCAAACCTTTCCTGGATTGGAAAACTTGATTTTTGGTTCTAAACAAGAAGCTTAATTTCTCATTAATCTGTTACTGTCATGTCATTGTGATTAATCCAGTGTCCATATTCTGTTACTAATCAATAACATTATGAATAAGATGAAGTTGTCGAAACATATGAATAAAACAGAGGATTCATAGTAGAAGATGGTGAAGATGAATAAGATGAAAGGTAATATAAGAATAATCTGAAGAAAAAATTAGAATTCTTTTTTTTTTATAGTTTTAAACAAAGGATTACTACAAATCTAAACAAAGAAAACTTCATAAAACAGATCTTTGAAACAAAGACAAAGAAAAAATCATTTAAAACAAAAAATTATCTCTCAAAAACTATACTGTATAATTTATATGAATTTACGTAAAAATAAACAATTTTTTAAGCAAAACATGAAGAAACAATATCTTTAAAGAAAATATACATATGATACAAAATAAAAAATTTACATTGTAGAGAAAAATAATAACAAAATTAGATTCTTCGAACATTATAAAAAAAAAATACATTGTAGAAAAATAATTGAATTCAAGAAAATGAAGAACATGAAAATATTAGAAGAGAGAGAAGAGAAAAAGACAAACCCAAAAACAGATTATATATATTAAAAAACTCAATTATTTTAATAACATAACAATTTGAAACGATTGTAAGTTTGTGATTTGTTTAGTAACAAGAAACATTTAAATAGTAACCAGTATCTATATTATAGTTTCCATATAACGATTTTGTTTACTATAACTACTTAATGCATCAACTTGTTAGCACGGTCGAATATCCCGTCAACTTGGTTACAATTGCAAACATAAAAGCGCGTTTCTGGCTATTAGGTCTCGAGTTCGAATCCCATGCATGCTATTACTTCCACATCCCTCCCCCCTTGTTTTTTTTTAAAATTTTGTAGTAAGGACTTTTTACTTTGTAACTTGTAACATTTTTCCCCCATCAATAATCTAATGTTTAATATCCAGGAAGTATAAACAATCCATTATATGATAATTAAAATTGAAATTAAAACAAATTATATATATTAAAAAAAACAATTATTTTAATAACATAACAATTTGAAACGATTGTAAGTTTGTGATTTGTTTAGTAACAAGAAAAATCTAAATAGTATCCAGCACCTATATTATAGTTTCCATATAACGATGTTGTTTACTATAACTACTTAATGTATCAACTTGTTAACACGGTCGAATATCCCGTCAACTTGGTTACAACTGCAAACATGAAAGCACGTTTATGGCTATTAGGTCTCGAGTTCGAATCCCATGCATGCTATTACTTCCACATCCCCCCCCCATTTTTTTATTTTTATTTTTATTTTTTTTGTAGTAAGGACTTTTTACTTTGTAACTTGTAACATTTTTCCCCCATCAATAATTTAATGTTTAATATCCAGGAAGTATAAACAATCCATTATATGATAATTAAAATTGAAATTAAAACAAATTATATATATTAAAAAAATCAATTATTTTAATAACATAACAATTTGAAACGATTGTAAATAATTGATTTTTTGAGTAACAAGAAACATTTAAATAGTAACCAGGACCTATATTATAGTTTCCATATAACGATGTTGTATCTATAACTACTTAATGTATCAACTTGTTAGCACGATCGAATATCCCGTCAACTTGGTTACAACTGCAAATATGAAAGCGCGTTTCTAGCTATTAGGTCTCGAGTTCGAATCCCATGCATGCTATTACTTCCACATCCCCCCCTTCATTTTTTTATTTTTATTTTTATTTTTTTTGTAGTAAGGACTTTTTTCTTTGTAACTTGTAACATTTTTCCCCCATCAATAATTTAATGTTTAATATCCAGGAAGTATAAACAATCCATTATATGATAATTAAAATTGAAATTAAAACAGATTATATATATTTAAAAAATCAATTATTTTAATAACATAATAATTTGAAACGATTGTAATTAATTGATTTTCTTAGTAACAAGAAACATTTAAATAGTAACCAGGACCTATATTAGATTCGTGACACATTATACAAAAATTCTACAATGTAGAAAAAATTCTGTACAAAAAAATTGAAATCAAGAACATGAAGAACATTAGAAGAGAGAGAAGATGAAAATAATCAGATTTCTCGGTTTTTTAAAAAAATCGTGCAAAAAAATTTAAAATAAAAAACATGTAGAACATTAACGCAAGAACATGAAGAACATTAGAAGAGAGAAAGAATCCGAAGTTCATTTTTTTGTTCCGATTCTTGAGTGGCAATAAGAACTTGAAGAACATTAGAAGAGAGAGAAGAGAGAAAAAATTGGACCAAAAAGATTTACTGACAAAAAAATGAGAGGAGAGAGAATGGGGTAGTTGATAATTTGGGAGCATTAATTGTGCCTTGAAAATACAAATCAAATTTGAAATTTGAAAAGAAATTTTCATTTGAATTTGAATGAAAAATCTGAAAATTTCATTTTTGGGGCCCAAATTAAAGACCACTCATACACTGCCACGTCATAATGTATGTATAGCCTACATACACCAAGTGTATGTGTAGCCTTTGCCGTCTAGAATAGATAACAATAAAAGGATTATTTTGTTGGAATCATTAACTATTCCTTGATGCTTGTAGTTCTTACATTATAGCGTTTCGGCATCTTCTTACCATTTTATGCTGAAATTGTCGATCAAAAAAGACGACAATTACAAAACTAAAGAGCAATATCAAGAATATAAAGAACCCAAAGATATGCATTAAGCACTGTAGCAATAATCATCAGCAAGGTCATTTTTGTAATCTTTGAAATATATTAGTTTGTTATTGTTAGCAATAAATGCAATTTGTAGGACCTAGAGTTTGCTAGTTAACTTCAAATCCAACAATAAATGCAAAGTTCAAAACTTTAAATGAGAAGTAAAAGCAATAAAGAGAGACAAAGAGTTAACGTGGTTCGGTCAACCTTGACCTACATCCACAAGCAAGAACCTTGGAGTTTTTCCTTAGCCTCTCTAACGGAGGAATTACAATGGAGAAGAAGAGAGTGAGGAGGATAGAGAGAATTCTATTTTGTGGCTAATTGGTTCTCAAATGACTTTAGGATGCATTATATATGGCCTCCTAAAGTTTACAAAATAACCCAATACAAACCAAGTAAATTCGAAAAAAATCCGGATTAAATCGCGCAAATACGTAAACAGGGCCAAATAGCCCGCTCGAGCAAGGATCCGCCCACACGGGATAGAGAGCCCGCCCGGGCTACACCTGCGCCTAGGGGTGTGCAAAGGGTAGGGTCGGACCGGAATTTGGTCCGGTCCGTATTCCGGTCCGGTCCCCGGTCCGCCGAAAATCAGGATTCCGATCCACCGGTTCGGTCCAGACCGGTGAACCGGAATTTTTGTATTTCTAGTTAAAAATAATTTCAAACTTACGAAGTTAGAAAGTTAAAAACATACTCTTTATTAACTTTAAGATTATTGTTGTTAGAATTATTAAATTTTAATGTATCAAATTTATAAAAATGTATAAATCTAAATAAAAAATATTTTTTTTTTCAAAAAAATGTAGATTCCGGTCCAACCGGTCCAAAACCGGACCGGACCGGGAAAATTCAGGTCTAGACCGGACCGGACCAGAAAAATTCTGGTCCAAACTGGTCCGGTCCCGGTCCAAAAAATATCCAGATTCCGGTCGTCTGGTCCAACCGGTTCCGATCCGGTCCCGGACCTGTGCCCACGTACCCTTACCTGCACCCGCCCGGGGCAGAGAATTCGTAAGCTTCTGCCTCAGGAAACAGTTTGCAAAGATCGGGCTTCCAGTGCTCGAGCTGAATCGCCCTCCCGGGCCTTCAACACGCCACTCGGGCGATGAAGGAAGAACAAATAACCATCATCCCCGTGCGCCTGGCGCACTGCCGTGCGTGCAACGCACTGTTTAGCTCCAACATCTTCGAATCTCTCTCCTACTTCTTCAAGAAATCAAGACACACATTACAATTATGTTTTTTAAAGGATGAAATACATTAGTTTTAGACTTCAGAATTGACATATATATAGAAAAACTTGAACTTATGATCAAGAAAAACAATGCATCTAATACTACAAGTTAATTAGTGTTCCTGGCTTCCTGCACATGCTATTATAATTTATAAAGTTCAGTGCATATTACATTATTACTGAAT
The DNA here is from genome assembly GCA_947648045.1 of Beta corolliflora. Taxonomy (NCBI): domain Eukaryota; kingdom Viridiplantae; phylum Streptophyta; class Magnoliopsida; order Caryophyllales; family Amaranthaceae; genus Beta; species Beta corolliflora. The sequence continues at coordinate 109,014 of CANSZD010001453.1, forward strand.
TTAGCTTCTTCTGAGGCAATTAAGTAGAAGAATAAATTTCCTTCAAAAAAAAAAAAAAAAAACAAAAAACAAAGAAAGAATACATAGGAATGGTTTTATACAGTTAGACAGTGTCACAATTGAAGCCATATGTCTCGTATAATCGTACTGGCCATGGCCCATCTCTTGATTTGACCTAGGCGAGGTATGAGGATAGGGGCCCTTAAACCATGGCCGCACTGCGTCTCGCTAAATCATTAAAAAAAGGTTCCGTTGAGCATTATGAATGGCAAAATCGTTTATAATCGCATCAACATAATGTTTCCATTAATGCAAATTATTATGATGTAAAAAAAAAATTCCAACATATTTTTTTTAATTGATAAAGTTGCAAAACCATTCAACCTTTCTTGTGACTAGAAATTTTGGTCTCTACGTATATTAAGTTTATAATTGTAACAAAATAATCCAGTTATATTATATTTTACACTAAAATAAGGTCTTGGTTATATTTAGGCTATCAAAAACAAAGTTCTTAGTTATATTTAAGTAATTTAAACATCAATTATGTCATCATAGTGTTTCCTTTATGTAAAATAAAAAAATCCAAATATAAGCTAGTGCTACTGTGCTATGTGATTTTGTGCATCATCTAAAGATATGAGTCACTTAACTTTACTTCATTCTCGTATTTGACTTATGCAAAAAATAAATTACAAAATAGTAAAAATTACTAAACTATGAATTATACCTCTAGTTAATTATCATTGCTCTCCCCTCAACAATTTTTTTTTATCATTACTCCATTTTTAATACTGATATAAAGGAGATAAGAGTCAAGAAAACTGGAAATTACCTCACCAAATCAGTCAAGCTAAGTCGCCAAGAGATATTTTCATTATTAATGAAGATTGCATAACTGTCGCCGGCTCGCCGTCGTCCAGCCGTCGACTCTTGGCTGGCCAGTCGCCGACCCGCTTCAGTCAAACTCTTGAATCAACATTCTGGTAAAAATGAATTAAAGATACAAAGAATTGGACTTCTTTTACATTGTTGAATTTTTTTCATTGTAGTTGTAGAACTGAAAAGTTCTTTGGATTTCTTTTTTTTCTTCTTCTAGTAATTCAAAGAGTTGATTATTTGTTGGAAAATAATTTTTTTTTTGAAAGTCAAGGATTTGATTAACTAAAGGGATAACTAATGGAAGTAATGATGTTTGGGAAATAAACCGTCATTAATTACGGAAGAATTGGAGACTATATTGCGGAAGAATTGAAGTATATTGATCGATTGTTTTCTGAAATTACATTTTGTTTTTTAATTTTGGGCCCCCTCTTGCGCTGGGCCTTAGGCGGCTGCTCTTCCAAACTACCCTGAGGGTCGGGCCTGCTTCAAGGTTTACTAGAATAAATAATACTGGCTATCCTTATTAATTAAGGTTTTGATAGCGAATAAAGGATCAAATTACATAGATAAATTTAGAGTTTTACAATCCGAGATTATTAAATGTTGCATGCAATAACTAGGGGGTTGGGTAATCAAGGTTATTATGCATTAAATAGGGGAAAGTTTTAGAATTTTGTTTGCTAGATTATACGTCCATCAGTCATGAACTTCTTCCTAATCGTTGTAAGAAAATTATTTGATTACTCAATAGTTGATAGAGAAAGTAATGAAAAAATTGTTCCACGAAAGTCTTAACACTACTTTATTCCTACTTAACATTTACAATTATATATTTTGTTAGTTTACTAGCTCTATCTTGGGCCCGGTCCATTTCAATTGCTAGCATTTTGGTTTATATGAACTCAGTGCAGTTGATTCAAATCCTTCGTGCCTCTCGTCTTAAGCATATAGACATCTACCACACAGTATGACAGTAATGGACATTCGCTCACTTGCCGCATCTTTCAATTGCTGTAGTATCATGAAGGTAAGCAGGATCGAGGTTGCACCAGCTCATGCTCTTGCACAGAGATGTAGGACTTCTGTGTTTCCTTTTGTTACTATCTAGGTTTTATTTTTTTGTACTTTTTCTCGTTGTCAAAAAAAATAAAATAAAAATAGTTTAGAAGGTTGGGTTGCTATTTTGAGTTTTGGCGCTATAGTATAGGCTCAAGTTGAATAATGTTTAGCAAGAAGCAAACTTCGTTATTAATATACTATATGAGACTAAAGTCGAAGATTAGGAATAATAAGACAATATTATGGCCATACCTGGGATTTCTCGTTGAGGGGGCCAAAGTTGAGGCAGCAAGATGTTCAATGGAAGTAGTCCATAAAATATATGGTTAAAATGGGTGATATGCTGATATATGATCTAGCATCTAGATAGTGTGAACTCACAAATTCTCAAGGTTAGTCTTTGTGAGGGTGAAAAAGGGGGTAGTAAACCTTTAGTTAGGCCTTACCGGGTAAGTTAAGCTCACTTAGTCACTTCACAAAGTCTAGAAACAAAGAGGAAAATTAAGCTTCATGTCAAAGAAAGGAAACATAAGTGACACTAAGTGAGCTTAATATTTAGTAACGAATCTATTAAAGTTTTCATGAGCTTATAGGAGTACATACCTATATCGAAAAATAGTTTGATCACATACAAGTCTAAGCGAATTTCAACCTAAAATCTATTGGCAATACATTCTAGTTGACGCTTGACAAGCATGTTTGTTAAAAAAAAAATGTACTCAACATAATCTAAAGTTCATTCGATAAATGAGCCAAGCATGTTTGTCTATAATCTCGTTCGTATTGATATATACTAACTAAAACTTGTACACAAAAAAATCTTGAGAGCTTCAAACTTATATTAGTAACATTAGTATCTTTTAGAGTAAATTAAATCAGAATTGTTAAATAAGTAGTTTTGTATAAACAATTTATCGTATATGGATAATTTATTTTATTTTTCTTATGAAGGGTAGCTATATAATAACAAAAAAAAAAAATTGAATGGACCGGGCTCACATAAGTTATTGACATGTGCATCGGAAACCATAATAGTCAGTTTTCATTTTATATATTCAGTACTGTCGTTTGACTGTTCTTTTGGACTGAATAAATGGAAATTCGATTCGACTCGGATCGATCGATTAGTTCGGATCGATCGGTTCGGTCGATTCGAATCGTTCGGTTCGGTTCAGACTTATTCGGCTTGGTTCGGATCGAGATCGTCCGACTACAACTTATTGATTTTTTTTTATTTTATTATTATTATTATTATTATTATTATTATTATTATCATCATCATCATTATTATTGTTATTAATAATATTATTATTACTATTATTATTATTATTATTATTATTATATTCTTATTATTATTCTTATTATTATTATTATTATTATTATTATTATTATTATTATTATTATTATTGTTATTGTTATTATTATTATTATTATTGTTGTTATTATTATTATTATTATTATTATTATTATTATTATTATTATTATTATTACTATTATTATTATTACTATTATTAATTTTATTATATTCTTATTATTCTTCTTATTATTATTTTTATTATTATTGTTATTTTATTATTCTTCTTATTATTATTATTATATTATTATTATTATTATTATTATTATTATTATTATTTTTGGCAATGTCACTTTTAAGCTTTTTGGAGGGTATTTGTTAACCCATTGAATATAAAATAAGGGAGCGAGACAAGTGATAAAAAGAGTAATTTTTGGTGAAAGAAGCGAAAGATAGAAAAGTAATACTCCCTCCGATTTATTTTGTTGTTCCTATTTTGAATAATTTTGTGAGAGAAAATTGGTTAAAGTAGGGAGAACTTTCGAAAACGGAGGGAGTATTACTTTATGGTGGGTGAAGAACTCCAAATAAATAAGTTTAAACAATGTAGCAATTAAAAAAAAGAACATTTAAGGGAAATGTAGCAATTAAAAGAAACAAAAAGAGTATTCTAAATTTCCTAATAATCTTCTTCCATACGATCTCCAACCTCGTCATTTTCTTCCACCTCATCTTCATTATTATCTTCACCATCGCCTTCATGTGCATCATTCAGGTTTAACATCTCTCCAAATGAGCCTTGCTAAGGCTTTTCGTCTTTCAAACATGGAAGCTTTTCGATGGTCATCAAACATGCCTACATCAACACTTCCACAAACACTTGCTTCATGTTGCCCAATTGGTATTCCAAGCTTGTGCATTTTTATGAAATTATGAAGTGTGCAAGTGGCAACAATAATAGACATCTGATACTTTTCTGACATTTGTGGCATATTATGAAGCACTTTCCACCTTTTCTTTAAGTGACCAAATGCGCATTCAATGGACATTCTCAGTGATGAATGTCGATAGTTGAAATGTTCTAGCATCCCTTTAGGTGGACTCTTCTTATATTCCGGTATGTGGTATCTAATCAAGCGAACCTAGGAGACATGTACCCAACAGTATTCGGGTATCCGAATCCACCAAATAATATTTTCCTATCATTGCAACGACAATCACATTAGAATCCATAATTGTTAAGCTATGGAAGGAAAATATATACATTTACCTAGTGGTGGATGCGGAAACTTGAATTTGGAATTAGTTAAAGCATCCCTCCATACAGTAATATCATGAGCACTTCCTTCCCATCCCACATGGATAAATGTGAAAATTTTATCAAACGAACAACATGCCATGACATTCCAACTTTTAGATCCCATGCGATTTCTAAATGGTACACCCTCTGCATCACTTATACAAGCTTTTATCTGAGTTCCATCTATAGCCCCAATAGCATCCTGTTCAAATTTATTGAAAAATTACATGCTATTATAATTATAATAACTATTATTAAGGCAATATGCATATAAATTAGAAAATCTACATTGACAATGATGATACTATTTGAATGTTTACCTTGAAATAAGGCCAATAGAGTGAGCTAGCTGCTACTTCCGGAGACACTTCTGATAGATCACGATGCGGTCTAATGATATCAAACGACAATACAACCAAAGCATCCAACACCGCTCTAAAATACTTGCATATTGTAGATATGAAATGCTTGAATGTATCTGCAGTATCACGGTACGATTGTCCTTTGGCTAATATGTACAAACAAATACCTACTTGCTCGGCTACACTTATGTATTTGCCATCGACTAACAAATTTCTTTCACGCATTAAGTTCACTAGTTGTACAAACAATATTAGGCGTGAAACATGCCATTTGGTTTTGTATATATTGACTTGCGAATAGCAATCTTGGAGGAAAATATTATATTAATAATATTATTACTTCATATTCATTATTATTCTTCTTGTTATTATTAATATTACTCAATTCATAAGAATATTATTATTATTATAGCGTAAAAAAAAATATTATTATTATGCATATTATTAGTATTAGTATTAATATTATTATTATCATTATCATTATCATTAATATTATTAATTATTATCATTATCAATGATGATAAAAATATTACTCTACTTGTAATTATTAATAATACTCAATTCGAATCGGTTCGGTTCGGTTCGGATCGATCGATCGGCCCGTTCGTTCGACTCGCCCGCGATTCGCCCGAGACTTATTCATTTCGGGATCGAGATCGGTTCGGTTCGAGATCGATCGATCGTTCGACTCGGACTTATTCACCCAAAAGAACAGAGCCATAGTCAGTTTTCATTTTACATAGTCAGTTGTCGTTTGATGTAGTCAGTTTTTGTATGATATAATCACTTTTATATACTCAATTTGTATGATATAGTGAATTTTTTGGTATAGTCAGTTTTCGTATCATACAGTTGGTTTTTTCTAATATAATCAATATTTGTGTAATACACTTAAGCTCCATTTGGTTGAGCGTAAAACATTTTAAGTGTAAAATAATTTTCATGGAAAACAATTTATAATGGAAAACACAATTCCAAATTTAGTTTTCCGTTGTTTGGTTTCATGTAAGAAAAATGATGAAACGAAAGGAAAATAAGAAGTAAAGTAAGGAAGTAGTGAGAGGAGTGTATAAGAGATATAAGGAAAATGAAGGAAAACCGTTTTCTCTTCATTTTGAATGGAAAATGGTTTTCCATCATTGGAAGAACAATTTTACTCATAGGAAAATGGTTTTACACTCTTTGCAAACCAAACAATGTAAAATTGAAAATAGAGGAAAAACAGGTTGTCGGGAAAACGTTTTTACGCCTGGGCCTCTACCAAATGGAGCGCTTAGTTTATATTCACAATAAATTATTGTGAATCGGTCACCCATTACGTTTTGACTTTTGATGTAATAAACTCCTTGGTAAAGGTCTAAAGGATGATTTCTAGTTAAAAAACGTACAAAATAAAATATGAAATAGTCCATTTTCTTGTGAAATTAGAGAGAGTTAACAAGAAAAATAGATCAAAAGAACATTGAAAGAGCTAGTATGGCAATGGCAGAGGTGGGTATTCACCATCCACTCTTCCGTTATTGTTGCCAAATCGAGCTATTTCCGGCACAAATACGCCGGAACTCAATAGCGACGGTAATAATTCCTCCTTTTTATTTTATTTATTTCCTTTTTTGGGTTTGATAGAATTAGCATTTTTATGCATCTTCATGTATCATTACTCGAGTTTGTAAAGTTATCTACTTTCGATATGGGTTTGATTTTGTGCGATTTCTGGGGTTGTTTTTTTGTTTCTGCAAATTATTTTTGATGATATATGTGATGATGGGGGTTTTAGCTATATAAAGAATGGTATTCTAAAGATGCGGTTTTTGGAGGATTTGGAAACATTGTTGAAAGATGATGTTAGAGTGTTTTCTGGGATTTCTTGAATTGGAGAAATAATGAGTGGCTTTTCTTCATGTTACTTGACTTTAATTCACAGTGAGCATTGCTATTTGATGTTTATATATGAATGCAGAAGATGTGGAATTTGCTTTTTCTCTGAATCAATTTGGTGGTGTAAAATGAATGTGATGATGACTAATTCAGCTCTTTATAAGCTTCTTTTGTTGTTTGTCCATGATACTTAGGGCGATACTAGGAGTATTTAGGACGGGATTTAGCAAAACCCAATTTGTTTGAGGCGAAATTGTTACATTGATTTGGACTTTGGATTTCAATTTATTTCTTTGCTATTTCCTTATAAACAACTTGTGCTTGTTTGTCTGATGGAGTTCTAAGATCAGTTTTGATACAAAATTTCAGTTCACTCGTTGTATTTATTGTGAAAATGAAGGACATATCATTGACATTCCAAATAAGTAGACTAGTAGAGGTTTTATTTGTTCTATTCAACGGAAAATGAATATAATGACCAATGCTTTATATAGATTGATTTGGTGTTGTTGTGACTCAGTTTTCAGGATCTCATAGGTGAGGTGAGATATGATACAAATAATGCTTCAGTATCCTCTGCATAATTTAAGAGTCATTGTTATTTGAGACACAACCTACCCTTCGGGCGTGGAAGCTAGTTCCCTTTTGGATATGATGGTCTGGATTGAAAACATACACTAGCATAATTTTATAAAACTATATAGCAATGAATTGTGACCTTCAATTAGGGAGCTATTTGGTGGGGGTTCTATTGCTCATTATGTACTTTTGCTTGAATCAATGCATGATATTGCTGTAGCTGATTAATTCTTTAGTATTCGTCCAACTTGAAGTTTTTCTAACCAATTCAAGGGGCTGAAGCTGCCTATTTCACTTTTATTTCTTTGTTTCTTTCTTCTATAGTTTCTTCCATTTTCTTTTCTTGTCATTCTTCTCTGGAATTTTCCCTTTCGAGGCATAGTGCTGACCACGTAGTCCATAGGGTTTTTTTTTTGTCCCTATTAAGACTGTATTGTTGGGCAGAAATTCTTATATATATATATATATATTTTCCATTAACACTGCAACTGATTGATGGATTTTAGGCCTTGCAGAATGAATTACAAGGATAAGTTTGGCTACTCGAAAGGCACCATGAATTTTTTGAATCTTCGTCTGAGCTTTCTGAGTTTAGAAGCACTCTTTGTTTTGGTGAGGTTTTTTCGATACTCGTATGTGATAATATTGGCTTAAGTGTCCAATGCTGTTAATTTTTTATGTGCAATGTTTTAGGTGTGCTGTTTATATAAAAAGATATATTTGCCGGAAAATTTGGATGGAAATTCGCCAGGCTGATGCTTATTTACTTGTCCAGAGTTATAAAAAAGGTAATTGCAACGTATCGATGGCTGAGATGGTAATATAAATAACATCATACTTGGTGGTGGTTCGATTTTCTTTCCTATAAATTTTACAATACCTAACCAATTAAGGCGATCACTATCCCAAATGCAGTCATGAGTCAATCAATGGTGATTATAGTATTGTGTTGCTTATTTTCTCTGCAATGTTTGTATATTTATCTGGATTTATGTCAAATACCTAGAGTATTACCATCTTTTGGAGGATTTTCTTGCGCGATTTTATGAAAAGGGTGCTTGTATATCTAGCTTACTTTTTATAGACTCTTAGGCCTTCATTTTGTTATGATCTGGCTATTCTGTAAATGGATGCCGTAAGGGATTTGAGCAGAGATGTTCTTATCTGATGGTATTAGTCTATGGCATCAAGCAAAGGTTCATCATCCAAAATTTTGGACAACAAGTTTCGTGGTTGGTCTACATCCTTCTTGGGTTTTACATTACTAAACATGGCCATTTCTTTCTTCTACGGAAAGAGAAGAATAGCAAAACATTTTTATTAATCTCTAAAAGCTCAAGTTTTTGATTAAGTTAAATAATCGTGTTTGCATGTCAACATCTTCGTCAGATGGTTGGATGATGAGTTATTTTGCTGTTTTGACCTGGTCTAGTGGTTGGCTTGTCAATTGGGTCTCTCTAGGTCCCGAGTTCAAGTCTTCATTAACGCATAGAGAGGGTTTACCCTCTTCAATTGTATCCTACCTCCTCACTTGATAGGATCCACTCTGATTGGCAACCTGTGATAGGTTCACCGGCAGTAGGGTAGGCACTATTTCTTGATGAGATAAGGAACAGTTAGTTGTACATGCAGTAATGTCTAATATAGTTTAAACTATTAGGGATTTTAGTGGTGGAGTTGTATTAGTTTTGTGTATGTTCTCTCTTCTAAAGTATTCTATATAAAATTTTGTAGCAAGACTTGCCCCAGTTCATGTTCTACAGTATTGTGCTATCATCTCTGCGTGACATATGTCACCACCACCAATATGAAACAAAACTCCAGATCATCCGAAAATCTTGTCAAATTCGAAATTATAACTATAGGAGGGAACATTGAAAATTCAAGACTTTACGCCAAAATACTGATAAATGTTCTATGACTACTTTATGAGATTTTTAACCTACTAGGTAGAGTCTTTCTTTATGTATATTTTGTTAAACCCCCTTCTCTTTTCCTTTCATTCTTTCATTGCCTCCCATTATTAGCATGGAGCCTACTTTATAGCTCAAGCATATGACCTTTAAGGGAGTTATGCAGTGCAATATAATAACTTTTTTTGTTGATCATTTTGTATATTTTACATTAGATTTTAATCAATATTGTAATGTGTTGGGGGGCGGTTATGACTGTAATTTCTTGGAGATTTTATTGCAAAGGAAACTAATCCGTCCGGATTAATTTCCTTAAAAATCTATATTACTCAAGCCTGACAAATTTTCCAAATTTGTTTTATTATTATTATTATATTTCTCAGGATACAATCTCATATAAACCCTACTTGGAATTTCTATTGATTAGCATTCTAACTTTCTTCTCTCTCAGGCATACTTCTTGCTGCAGCTTTGGTGGTGATACTCACAAAAAACTGTAACTCAGCTGGTATATCTCTGTCATGATATATTATTTCTTTTCTCTTGCTGTGTTGATTTTTATTAATAGATCTGCATTGTGGATCTTAGCATGGTTTGTTCCTTATACATGTGATGCTATTTTCTTTTACCATGAGGCATGGGCATTTTAATGATCAAAAGGAGCTAATGAAGCCTAGAAATGATTTGCCTTTAATTAGCTAAAACCTATATTACTCAGACACGGATTAAATGTCTACTCGGATACGGGTGTCCAAGTATCCAACTCGGCTTTTATAGAAAAAAGTCAAGTTCTTAGTAAAAAATGAAGTATCCAAGTGAAGTGTCGAGTCGGACACGACATGACACGACACGACACGACACGTGATTTTTGAGGTAAATGAAGGTGTCGGAGTAACATAAAACTGTTATAAGTTAACTTTTTGTATTTTGTAGTTTTTAATCTTGCTTTGGATTTAGCAGTTGGTTACGTAAACACCAAGATTGATGTCAAGAATCCTCAATTTGAATCTTTCCTTCTTTTTTTTTTTCTTCTTCTTTTGGATCTTGTGTGAATTGAGAATTTGTTCAATCTAATATTCATGCCCCTTGTTATTATTGTGAGGGAGGAACCTTTGACGTTATAGTGGCCTTTGATTTGAGAATATAAAGATTGATTCGTTGTACTCTGATCTACTGTGTTATTCTGCTTATCTGTAATTATGTCTCACTGTAGATCTATACATATATTCATGTTCTGGTTCAGAAATGGTAAATGTTGCTTCTGATTCACATTTGATGTCTACAATATTGTGAAACCTTGATTTGGTATTTGCTGTTCTTACAATATGGTAGTCTTTTAAGTTTTAAGTATATAACCAGTCATTGTTGTTTTTGTTTTACATTTATTTGTGGGACGAAGCTCTTCAAATAGTATTGAATATTATATGAGCTTCAATGAAGTTAAAAGATAGGGATCTAGATTGCTGTTAAGCAGAATTTCTGTTGCGTATAACACTATATAGATGTTTTTTGGCTCCGTCACCCATTCTTACTATGATATTTGATATTGTCATTTATTTTACAGCTTCTCTGTAGATCTAACTAAGATACTTCTAAGACGTATATAGAGACTATCTTTGAAATATTCTGTTATGTAAACCTGACTTCGATGTCAGCCATTTTCTTTTTGTCTTCCAGCTTTTGCTTAACCTGAAGTCTATCAATGTAAAGTGTCAATTCCAAAGGTTAACTTAATGTTGAGACCTAGGACACAACTTAACGCTGTCCTGTAGTTTACCTGCTCATCCCTAAGCAAAGATTTAACGAGGAAAGGATCGTATGATGGAGGTTGTCTTCCCTTGGTTTGCAGACAGGTTTCCCTTAATAAGTTGTGTTTCCAATAACTCAACAATGGATATGACCCTTTTAATATCCTCTTTGGAGTTTTCCTGATTAATCCCCTTAGGCCTTAAGAGTGACAGAACGTGTAGGGAAATCTTCTCATTGCTAGAGGATTTCATCATTTTCAAGGTGAATAACTTTTGGCATAAAATATGTTATTTCCTAAAGATGACATTTTCCCTTATCTCCTAATTTTTTTTTTGGATAACTCCATAGTCCAAATATCTCTTTTCTTGTACAAGGGTTTCATGAGCCTGCATTACGGAGCACTATGTTACTTGGGTTTGGTAACTCATTAGACAAAGGTTCGTGTCCGAGTGTCAGCCTCATCTATTTTACGAATCTTTTTCCATGTTTATGGTTCAAAACGAATACCGGTGTAGAAAATCGAGGACCAAACATAGTTACTTGAGGTAAGATAAAGAATCCGAGTAACATGAGCTGAGCATTATTTTAACATAAGAATGACACTAGGGTAGATTCCTCAGCCTTTTAGGGAGATAATCTGGTTGAACTATCTCCCATCATACAACTTTCTAAAGGGTGATCTGGTGTTGTTTCTTAACCATCCACCCCCCCCCGCAGCTCCAGAAACTGAAGTTAGTTTCCCTTTGATTGCTCAGAGTCTCCAAGAGGAGCAATTATATATATAAAGAATCTAATTTGTTCATCGTTTATGTACTTTGTAGTCCCTTGTTCTCCTATTTGCTGGCTTGCACACGTTCTAGTCCCTTTATTTGCTGCCTGGTTCTTTAATCTTTGGTACATGTGGACTATGGTTGTTTTCTGAGCATTTGCTTCTGGAGCATCTTTATGCTGGCAAGTTTCTAACCAATGGATCCAATGTTTATCGACCGATCTGAATTAGCTTTGGCACTGTTTAACATGATTTCTGTCTGTCTAAGTAGCTCAAATTTTCAGTTCTGAAATTTTTGCAAATGGAAGTTGATTGAAAGTCTACTGGCATAAAACAATAACTCATACTCTGCACCAATTGTCATTTGTGAACATCTCTTTTTCTTTGCTTGATCTTCACGTGTGATGGATCACTAAGAACATGTCAAACTAAGATCTTATCAGTTTACGAATTATTCTTTACTGTAATCCCTAATTATAGATGCAGGACAATGAGTACGTATCGCTGACTGGTCTATTTATATTCCTTACTGAATGTGTATAGTGAGCAAGAAGTAGGTTGAAAGAATGTTGACATAAACAGTAATTCGTCTGCTTTGTGCTCTGCATTTATTTTATACCAATGTCTCTTAATTTGTGAATTATGCTTGTATTTTTGCTTAACCACTGCTTAATATTCAAATAGAAAAATGAAAAGAAAGACTTGTATTAATAACTACGTCTCTTCACTAGTAGAAAAGTGTAATTTGTCTCTGCATTAGTAGCTTTCGCAATTACAATGTCTTTTTCTTTTGCTTCATGTTGTCATAACTAGCAAGATTCTATTATCATTTGTGTTCTTACTGAATCCCTTTCTGTTTTTGCTTCTCCCTCACGTAAGATGGTGGATGTCAATTTGTGATCATCCTAGTTTGCAAATTCTTTTTTCCCGTAATTTTAGAACCAGAACTATGAGTATTTATTGCCGACAAATATAGGAGATTTGGCAATTTATGTGCATAATGAGCAGGAAGTGGGTTAAAAGTCAACTGATATAAAACAGTACATCTGCTCCTTACCTATTCTACACCTCTGTCTGTTAATCTTTGACTATGCATGAATTTTTCATATCCACTTCTTTTACATCCGTTCCTAGGAAACATGGAAATAAAGGCTCATATAAAGATTGTTCTGATTGCCTCATTTGCATCTAGAATATCAACCTATTAATTTTTTGTTTCATGTTGTGACAAGTTTATTGTCATTTGTTTTACCTTTTGACGTGTGATGGATCACTTAAAGCTTTCTAATTTGTGAACATATCAGTTCGCAATTTCTTTTCATTTGTAATTATAGAAGCAGAAACACGTATACTTATTGCTGACTGATATAAGAGATATGACCAATTTATATTCCCTGAATTATGTGCCCAGTTAGCAAGAACATGGCTGTTATAAACATGGCAATTCCATCTGAGTTGAACGAGGATAGGATCAGCAATCTTCCGTGGAATGTCCAAGACATTATTTTTGGGAAGCTACCATTAGTTGATGCTGTGAGGACTAGTGTTTTGGCAAAGGAATGGAGATACAAATGGCTTTCCCTCTCAGAGTTTACCCTCAATTCTGATGTAGTTACTTCTGTGCGCAAGGCTGGGGAGCTTAAATGGGAGATAGTTGCTAGTATCATCAACAAATTCCTGATTCATCACAGCGGCCCAATCAAAACATTTTCCCTGAAAACATATTGTCGCACACATTATCCTGATATGTATCAATGGTTTCAGTATCTCTCAGAACAAGGTGTCGAGGTATTAATATTTGAAGAGTTCTGCAGGGAACCCTTTGAGATGCCCTCACATCTGTTTGCGTTTAAGAAGCTGAAGTTCTTGTTCCTGATGAATTGTTCTTTACAAATTCCATCTACTTTTGGAAGATTCAACTCTCTGAGTGAACTCATCTTCAGAGATGTTTCAATCAATGATGATGATGTTGAGAAGCTCATTATTGGCTGTCCTCTTCTTATCAAGCTGACATTGCTGGGCATATCTGGGTTAAAACAACTAAGAATTCGTTCATCCAATCTGACCGCATTGCTGATAGACACTGGAATTCAGGATATTGTTGTTCGATCTGCTCCATCTTTGGTTATGTTTAGTATTGCTCTCTCTTTCCTAGGGGCAGGAATGGTGATCACTCTCAATTGGTACAGTGTTATTCGCTGTTTGTCCGGTTTGGTTTCCCTTAAAACTCTGATTTTGTCTGGAGACTTTATTAAGGTACTTTTCTTTGATATTCCTTCTCCTGTTTTAAACTTTTGTTATTAATATAAGAGGTTGTGGAGTGTTTATATTCAGGGCAACCTAATAACTCTATTTGCATGACATTGGCAATTTTTGTAATTTTGGGAAACATACGGGTATATTGGGGATTCTGCAGAAAAATAAGGTGTATTTTGGGAAGTTCAATTTTTTGGCATATCACGGTTATATCTTGATGTTTCTCTATTTATTATAGCTGACATGAATGCAAATGTCTTTTCTTAGCACTTGGCCAATAATTATGGACTTGATAATTTTCCATTGAGGAATGATACTCTTACGTCTCTTACCCTTCACAATGTAAGATTCGACGCAATTGAAGTGTTCCGGGTTGCCCTTTCTCTGCTAAGCTCCTCCCCAAACATCAAAAATTTCCGCCTTGTTGTATGTGATCACTTTTCTTTTCTACTTCTATCTTTCTACTAGTTTCTTTGGAGTTATAGCGTACTACTTCTAGTGTGATTTTTTTTTCTTCTACTTGTGCTCTAGGTTGAATCAGCCAAAGGTCCGAAGCTGATCACAAATTTCTTTAAGGAGATTCGAGGACAATTCTGCTTCTCTGAGCTCAAATCAATGACAGTGGTATATCCTATCAGTGTTGGCATGGGATCTACTATGAACTTTATCGAATTTGTTATTGCTCATTCCCCAAACCTCAAGTTTTTAAACATTGAAAAAGGAGGGACAGATATGAATGATATCCGGGCTGCCAGGATGTTTGCGCGGTTCAATAAATTATGCCCTAATGCTGAAATTCAATATAAACATCGTGGGAGGCTTCTTCCTTATGTGTGTGATGATCTCTGATGAACGAGTTGGTGGTTGGGGAATCAAGCTCATGAGTCATGCTTCAGCAAGATGATCTCTGGTAGTAAGAGAAACTCTTTATTTTGCTTTATAATGCAATCTTGAATAAGTTTAGACAGTACTTCGATTGCTTCACTATTTAAACTTTAAAAGTGTAATATGTCGTTTTTATCATCTATTTAATACTTTTCCGTGGTGGGAAGACGTTTTTATGTTATGTTATTGTGTTGTTATGAACTACCGTTTGAGTGAGAATCCTTTGGAGGTGTTATTGATGCAGGTTTATGAAGGTAATGTTTGTGTATCATGTTAATGCCCGACGTAACGTGATTTTAATCGTTTTCGCTAGATATGGTTAGTTCTCAAACTTGGTTAAGCTATCTTCTTTTGTGAATTTTACACCCCTTCCCTTGTTGGCTCCTTAGAAAACAACATTTTAAGGATGTCTATGTGAATCTATGTATAGCATGATTTATTCAACCTCTCTCTAGGTTTCCTTCAAAAAAAAAAAAAGAGTATAGCAGATCTACAGTTATTGGTTTCATAATTAAGGATTACTGATAAGAGCTTAGAGTTCTTGGGAGGTGAGATTTAAAATAGGTGATCAGAGTTCTATAAGTCTACAACTTCTCTGATTGCACACCCTCAGTTTCATTTTTAACCGACCAAAATGTTGTGGATCGTTGGATGATTATGGTTCCTTGTGCAACCTAGACATGGGATAACAGTTATCTTCCTCTAGACTACTAGGGAGATTACTGTCCACCAATTTAATGCAGAAGTGTGCATTCTTCTTTGCAATATAGTAAATTCTCAATTTGTATATGCACACACTGTGAAATGTTAAGATATCCCATGGAATTAAGGGACTCCATTTTCATATTCCCAACATTCTTTGCAGAATGTAAAGAAAATTATTATGGAATCGAATTATATATATAATCAACCAGATAAGCCAAAATAGGTATTTAATTTTTTAAAAAAATATTATTGTGTAATACTTTCTTTGTCTTAGAATAAGCTATCATTTAGTAGAATCTTCAAAATACAATTTTTACTGTTAATATTATTGAATTTTGATATTAATCTGACCTAAATAGCTTAGTCCTTGTCTTTCATAGCTCGGACCTTTACTATTGATAGTTCAACATTTACGGTTGATGTGAATCAAGATCCCTTTCTTATTACTATCTTTATTGCATAAGCAAAGAACGTGAGAATATAATCGCATATGAATATATTCGGATGTAGGATAAGACATGCAGTGACAATAATAAATAGAACAAAAAAAAGGCAAACTTGAGGGCATATAAGCAGCCTTTAGCCCTTTACATAGAACAAGAAGCAACAGCCAACAGAGAAAAAAACAAATAAGTACGAACGTTGTTGTTGTATTACCATGTTACGCAACACTTGATTGGAAAAATGAATAATCCACCTGATCTCATTCTCTTGAGAGGAAGAAGGGTATCTGGTGATTAGGGGGAAGATGATTAGCTAGGAGCATTCTTCACGGAAGTGCATGTTCTGATCATTGAGGAATTATTGGACACCCTCTCGAGCCCCAGTAACGGGGTTAATTATCTCGTAACTTCTGTGGGGCTTTTGTCAAAAAATCGAACGTCGTGTCGACACGAAACAGGCAATTCTTCACGCCTTTATCATCTATAAGTGTGACTTCCGGTCGGAGTAGGCTGCAGTGGGCGCGCACGGCTTCTGTGCCACCATTAACGAAATTGGAGATTTCTTGGGCTGCACCAGAGGGGTTAGTTGGCAACTCAGTTACGATATATCCCGAAAATGGGATCACGTCGTCCATAAACTGCAGGCATGCTGCAGGGACTACAATTGGTTTTGGTTCTATAACCTGGCTGTGCGCAACACTGCTACTGGTGGTTAGTGACAGAGTATAAAACTATTCCTAGAGTTCCAACCATCGCCTTGTCGATGGTTCGAGTCATAGCTTTTATACTGTCATTCGATGGTTGGAGTCAGGGAATAGTTTTATACTGGTCGGTTAAAGCACAATTAGCACCACCACAAACATCAGCCTAACCACCTCCTGCTTTTGTTTCATATGCGCCATACTAATATTTGTGGTTAGTGAATGTGTAGCAACTAGCAATAGTTATTGTTACTACTAGTAGTATTATTTTGTTAAAGGAAAGGGTGTCTTGTGTATCTGTATTTGGAAATTGACCTAAGTACTAATGATTATATATAGCTGCGCGCCCATGAACTTCATCATCGTACATGGTACATTCACTCTTTCTTAGCTGGGGCCACGTTGTTCTATTAACTTTTGTCTAAATTTATTATCCTATGATTTTACTTATTAGAATTGAAGTTAGGCGCCGTCCTTTTCAACTTATAGAATAATAGTTTCAGTAAAATAAGTTTGACAAGGTCAGTTTGATAAAAATAACTTCAGTTACACAAAAGTAGATTGAAAAGAACAAAATCTTAGCCACATTTTAAAATATTTTAGCATTGGAGTTAACTTGTTCGGAACTTTAATTTGAAATTAAATTTACACTTTTCTGAATGTATAGCTCTAAACTTAATGAACTTAAATTTTCTAAAATAAGGCAAGGAGAATAAAGTCTTATGGGGAATTTTTCTTAATTATACAATTTCCTATTTCATTCTCTATATTATACTATGATTTATCTGGTATTACTTATTCAAGAACAAGTGCAAATAAGATGAGCAAAAACATTTTTACTTATCAAAATTATTCTACTTGCTTCCCAGTTCAAATCTATATTTTATAAATTAAAAGAGAGAACTAATCCACCACCCCTTTAATAAATTAAAGAAAATCATTATCGGATCAACGTTATGATCTACAGGCCGTCAGCATTCTGATTTGTAATATTTGTTTATAGGAATTAAGTACAATTTGAAAGTTTTCAACTATGAGATGTTGCATAATTCTTTAAATGATTTTATACATGCATGTGTATCAGAAGTCATTAACTCATTATTGCCAACCAAACAAATTAAAAGAACGTAAAATATAAATTTCTTGAGTTAGAATTTTGAATTATTCCCCTTCAGTATGACTATTCAATCCGGATCCGACCCTAATCCGCTCCGATCCAAAGGAAAAAATCCGAGTTGACTCTGACAAAAAAATAATCCGAATCCGACTCCGTTTAAAAAGTCCGACTCCGAGTCGGAGGAGGGTCGGAGTCGGATCCCATAAAAAAATCCGACATCCGAATCCGACTCCGACTTTAAGGAAATTAATTCTTTATTATTTATATTAATGTATTTTGTATGTATAATCTGACTCTGACTTTAAGGCAATTGTATTATTTAAGATTTTTCCATTGAAGAAATGATTGTTAAAAATAATAGTAATGTTTAGATTATTTGTACTATGTATGATTTCTATATGATTATTAAAAAAAAATTAGATTATTGGTATTATAGAAGATTTTTCTATTAAAAAAATAGGGCGAAAAAAAAAGTCGGATCGGATCAGAGTCGGATGTTAGGATTTTAAGTCGGATCGGAGTCGGATGTTAGGATTTTAAGTCGGATCGGACTCGGATTTTCGGAGTCAGAGTCGGACTCAGATTTAAAATATGACTTCTTGTAGGATCGGAGTCGGAGTATGCATAATCCGATCCAAGTCGGACCCATTGCCATCATTCTAGCTTTAATCATCTGCTCGTCATTAACCATTTAATATTATATATATATAGTTCTAAAATTTGTCAGATTTCTCGCAATTAAATTTTTCTATCTATTATACGCCTCTGCATCTAGCATTGGGTAGACCTCATACAATAATTGTCCTACCTCTACCCTATCTTTTGTTTTATTTCTTCTGGAACAATCACAAACACTTTTTTGATTATGGATCTACTAGCAGAAAATTCAATGTGTAATCTCAGCATTCAATGTGTATTCCTGTTTGTACATATGTAACATTAAAGATTATTTAAAGTTGTGCATTAACGCGTAAATGTGTTAAGTCTTTTAGATGAAACTAAAAAATGGAGGAAGTAATGGGCTTCATTCTAGCTCTGGAACTAAAGTTAGGCTCATTCAAAGATTTCGCTAAACTGACAATTTATTCTGCCGACTAAATTGTTTTTGGGCAAATTAAATTATATGCTAACATATAGTGAATAATGTATGCCTTTAAAATAATAATTGTATTATGAAAACCGAATTTCGATAATTATATAACCATACGAGGGAGGGATAAGAGTCGAATGGGAAAGTTGAAAGATAAACTTTAGATGAATGTGAGAGCTAGGTGAAGGTCAAAGTTAGAGGAATGTTTATAAAGATAAAAACATAAAAGTTAAGTTCAATTATTTATTGCATGGATACATGTGAGTTGTCTCACAGAAAAGACGAGTGAAAACAACTCTATAGATTAGATGAGTTACTCCTTCCATAATTAATTGAGTTTAGGATAAGGCCTCCTCTAGGCTTGTAGATAGCCCAAACTTTCTGATATAGTGGCATAGTGCCTCTATACATTGTGAGCCATCTGACATAAGCGTTACGAGTTAAGATATAGCCACCAAAACTTTAGATAAATGACTATAAAACTACTAATTATCACTATTAACTATTAAGAATCTATACTAATATATTAAAAGGAGTTTCTAAATAAGATTTGATCCCATGACTTTAAGCTTACATATAAAAGTCTTAACCACTAAATCAAGTAATGTTTGGTGTTATAATTTTAAAGTAAAATATTAATGAATAAAAATTATAATTACCTAAGGTATAATCCGGGCCTAAAAACTAGTTATATGTAAAAAGATGTAGCACATAATTGCCATACTCGATGGCATAGGCAACCCCATATATACACGCATGACGCATGGTAACAAATTTTTATAAAAAGCCTAGGAATATATAACCCACAAAAATGAAACATATTGTTGAGTATGGAATTTACTCCATTGCGCTTATAATGTAATAAAATTTGACCTATATACCCTTTCATAATCTTTTTATTTCTTTATCCGCCATTATTTTCTTACTATAGTATATGTAAAAAGATAAGAGAAAAAACATAAAAGACTTCAAAATATATTTTACATGAATAGCTAAAGTCAATAAGCTAAGAAAGAGAAAATAAGAGTAGCTACGGAATGTTTTATTTACTTAATTGTAAGGAAAAAAATTCACTTTGAGAAAGTTGTACAGGCCAGGTTAAGCAAAGGTAAAATTGAGGACAGAATGACAGCCCTTTCATAGAACAAGAAGCAACAAGAAATAGAAATTACAAAGGTAGGTACAAAAAAAAACACAAATCACACACAAAATAACGCAAATAGTACGAATGTTGTATTGCCACGTAATGCAACGGTGTCGGAAAATATGAGAAACCCTCCATTTCTCAAAAAGAAGGATAGTAGTTGGGTAATTAAAAAACGAACATTGAGCAGTCTTGAAGCATGATTGTGTTCTGTTTAATGAGGAATTGGACATTCTCTTGAACCATATCTAAGGGGTTTTCTCGTAACCTGTTTGGGACGCTTACCAAATACACGTACGTCTGATCAACGGGACCCAGGCAATTCTGCACCACTGGATCATCTATCAATTGATTCTCCGGTAGGCCACAATCTTCGCGCAAGGTTACTAATACCTCACCGTTCACGAAATCAGTAATCTTAAGGGCTGTACCGATGGGGTCGTTTGGCAACTCGGTAACGATGGTTACTGTAAACGGGACCACCGTCTCGATGAACTGCAGGCACGCTGGGAGCGGCTGAGGGCGAGGCTGGGCATGTGCGACAAAAGCATTGGTGGTTAGCACAATTAGCATCACTACAAGCATGGACTCAACCACCTGCTGCTTGTGCTTGATCTGCGCCATTCTAATATTTGTAGTATGTAGTGCGTAGAAGAACTTTTTTTTTTGGTTAGTGAAAGAATAAGGTGTATTGCATTTGGAAACTGCCAATGCTACTATTGTATATATAGCTGCGCACTCGTGAACTAGATCATCATGATGCGTTCACTCTTTCTTATGTTAATTAAATGTTTTCACTACGTGCTTCCCATTTCATTCTTTGTAATCAGTAATTATCTTAAGATCAGAGGACTATAGTACTACATGATCTCATTAATAAATCAAAGATAATCATTACCGGCTGGCAGCATTTTGATTTCTAATTTAATGGTTCAACACGATTTATACAAGCATGTGTTGATGTGTATTTCGTTAAAGAATTGTCTTCTTTACCTTATTTAAAATTAGAGGAAGTGTCTTTTCTACCTGATTTTCACTTATTCGGACTTGTATTAAGGAGGCTTTATCAAACTTAAACTTAGCTAATCTAGGTTATGAACATAGCTTATTTGAATTTACTGAAGCTTGACTTAACTCGATTGAGCTTATTTTTCTTGAGTTCAGTGATAATATGGGAGAAGCACATAACATTCTAACAATTTTTCCTCGGTTACGTTCAGTTGTATTATTATATACTTCCTATTCCTAAAATTTTCACATATCTCACTTTGATCATATTATTTTAACTACTAATATAGAAAAACAAATGTTATTACCTTATTGGATTTGTTATACTTTTAAACTGTAAAATTTTTATCATAAAAGTAAAAGATGTTACGGTTAAAATTGTGAGTTAACAACTAACAAAAATACAAATCAAACTGTCGCAATTTTAAAATTGAATATTCTGCGTGCTTCCTATTACATTCTCACTTACTATCTTATATAGTGAGCTTCTCCATGTCTCATTAATAAATCAAAGAAAATCATTATCGGATAAATCTAAAATCCACTGGCCGACAGTATTTTCGATTTTTCATATGTAGTTTTTGTTTAACTGGGATTTATGAACTCTCAACTGTTATAGAAGTCATTATCGCCAGCCAAACAAAATCATATACAATCAAAATATAAAATTATTCTCAGTATTCCAACTGTAGAGATGTCAATATTTTCAGCAAGTGCAGATAGGAGTTTTCATAGGAAAATTAGTCCTAATACTCAATCTGTTAATTAACTTTTCAACAAAAATAAATGGGTAAAGTTTTGGGAAAAACGGAAGTAGTGCTTAAAAACAAATAATAATATTCTGGCAAATTTTTCTCCTTGGAATATTCTTAATCTTTCATACGTTATGGAATGACTATTATCTAATTTATGATGCCTTATTTCACCCAAAAGTAATTGGAGACTGAGGTTTTGATCTCTACAGTCTACACCACATATATACATTATTTTGTAGCTGCAACTTTATTGAAGATAAGATTTTGGGCAATATGAACTTCAATATGTTTATCAGCCCATCTCCATGATCTCTGTGTGTTATTACCACGAACAATTAAATAATATTAATATCTATACTAATATATTAAAAGACGCTGTGTGGCACCTCTCTTATTCCACTACAATTGTCCAATGTGTACATGCATATGTATGTCATGTCAACTAACAAAAGTAAAATTGACTTGCAACAAGATTTGAACCCGTGACATCTTACTATTACACATGGCACAATTACCATCACAACCAACTTTTGATCATGCTTTAAACGTCCATATTATTATATTTGTACCTTTTAAATGTTGAGTTTTCTTTCTTATATTTTGATGCGAATGGAAAAAATACATATCAAGTTTGGAAAAAAGTACCACTTAGGACAATGACCGAGCCAAATACTAGTTAAGATTTTAATTTGGGAGAGCAAGTGTTAATGATTTATTTTATGTATTTGTAACTTGTAAGTTTCCATGCTAGCTCAACTTTTCCCCTAAAAAAACTTGTAAGTTTCTATTAAGAGCATGTTTGGTATAAGATTTCCCTAAATGTTGGAAATGGAAATAAGAACAAGCCATTTCTTTACATTTGACCGACACTCCCTTTTCACCTCGTTTAATCATACGGCTAACCTCGTTTAATCAAAATAGGTAAACTCATTTAACCTTGTGAGTAACCACTAAACCTCATTTAATCATACGAGTAACCTCAATTATTTACAGAAGTAACCGCATTTTTTCATACGAGTAATCCTAGTTTATTTACAAAAGTAACCGCATTTATTCATACGAGTAACCCCATTCGTTCATAAGATTAAACTGATTAGTATTCCTTTTTGTTTATAAATAACCACCTTTTATTGTAAGTAAACTTATCCATTAGGGTAACCACATTTATTCACAGTAGTAGCTCAAGTTCATTCATAAGAGTAAACTCATGAGCATCCCCTCTTGTTATAAAAGTAACCCCATTTGTTTATAAGAGTAGCACATTTTTATTGATAAGAGTGACCTCATCCGTCAGAGTAAACACACTCATTCGTAAGAGTAAACTCATGAGCATCCCCTCTTGTTATAAAAGTAACCCCATTTGTTTATAAAAGTAACACATTTTTATTGATAAGAGTGACCTTGATGAGTGATATTTATATCACTCAAATACCTTATTTTTCTCATGTCTAGAGTCATTTTTCCTCTTCATTTATCACTTTATAGCTTATTTTGCTTAATTTAGAGTAATTGAGTTATTTGTAGCTTATTTGTGAATATTAATTATTTTGGCTATTTATATATGGTTTGGTAATGCTTATTTGTGTTTAATGTTGTAGGATCCACCTTAGAGGTCTCCATACCACACACCAAGCATAGAGTGAACCAATTTTGCCAAAATAAGAGCTTTTGGAAGGATTTATGCATAAGGGTCATATTCAAACGGTCATAACTTTCAGCACACAAAATATTTTTCAGTGATTCAAGATGGAGATAAAAGTTTGGCTCGATATCTTTCCAACGAGTGGTCACAAGCCCAATTCCGATGAAAAATGAAAAGAGATATAGCTGTTTGAAGTCGGGTGCATCTGCCAGAACTGCGCGCCCGCTCCGTATTGTCTGGCGCCCGGGCCATAGGCCCAGAAAACATTATGCCTGCGTGAAATTGTATGGAGAGCCCGCTCCAAACTATATGGAGCGCCCACGCCGCTTGAATTATGCGAAAATCCCTGTTTTTTGACCCGTTTAATGATGTAATGTTTAAATCTTTTAAAAGGACGGATCCCTAACTTTTGAAAGGGAGAAAGGAGGGCTAGCATCCATAAGCTTTAGTTAGAGGTTTTAGTTAGGGTTTTTAGAGAGAGAAACTCTCATCTTCTAGAGAGAGAAGTGAGAGAAACTTGTTGAAAGCTTGGATTTTGAATAATCTAAGAAGGAAACTTGAAGATTTGGAGACTCCTTGCAACTTTAATGATAATTTCTTACTCTCTCTCATGTTTTGTTGCTTTATCTATTTATTTTCATGTCATTTTCACTCAATTTATTTGTTCATCCTAGATTAGTGTTTGATTTCATGTTTTTAGTTTGTTATTTAGTTCACTTTTTATAATTTATTATGATTTGTGAGTAGTTATTTTGCTTGGGAGGGGATGAAGCCATTAATGATATCATGAGCTTTTGGGTCATATTTGGGGTTATTTTGGAAAATGAGATCAAATGAGCAATAGGGGTTTTATTTGGTTTTTGTGATTGACCTCCATGGGAACTTAATTATTAGTCACTTCAATGAAGGATTGAAAGACGAAATTAAAGAGTTGACTCACTATTTGTTCACTTAACTAAACTTGAATGAAAATAGGGGTTTTAGTTAAGGGATATATTTAGTCATCTTGTTATTCATGCTCTTGAGTTGGGGTTTGTTGCATGAAAATAGGACATATTCTCCAATTTGAGTAACCCTCTTTAGCTTGAAAGAGTAATTAGGGATATGTTAGATGATCCCTTTGATTCATTCTCTTATACTACTCCCTTATTTGCCTAATTGTTTTCATGATTGAAATAATTGGTGAATTCCCCTACCCTAGTTCCTTTTATTTAATAGTTTTTAGTTTATAATTGAAAAATCTCTTAACTATGTCTTAGCCTAGCTTATTATAATTAGTATTTTCGGTGATTACCCTTAGTTCTTGTGGAAGAATGACCCTTGCTTGCCATTATACTTAGGTTAGTGGTTAGTTAGGTAGTTTGATTTAGGGGTTTTGTCCAACGACCAAAATTTCTACTATCAAAATGGCACCGTTGCTGGGGACTTCGGCTAACATTGATTTGTGTTGATTAGATTAGTCTAGGCATTTTGTGAATATTTATTTATTTCTCTTTGATTTCTTTTTCTTTTATTTTCTTTATCCAAAAAAAATTGAAAAAAATGGTAATCTTCTCCCTTCCCCAATATGAGCATGAAGTATTTTGGAGGTATTATTGGAGGCTTGGAGATTCTCTTTGTTATGACCATAGCTTTGAAAAATGGGAAATTTATGATATAATGTTTGAGGGTCTGAATGAAGAAACTAGAAGGGTGGTAGAGTCTATGTCTAATGGTGATTTCCATACTCAATCTTTGGATGAGGTTTGGAGTCTATTTGAGTGGTTGGCTAGAGATACATATGAATGGGAAATGTCAATACATACTAATCAAAATATTGAAAATTTCTCTAGTTATGTACCCGAGACTTATATTCCTCCCCCATCTTGCGCTCATTTGATTGATGCATATTCTAATGTTAATGATGTTCTTGCATCTCATGAATTGTCTTCAAACCCTTGCATGAATTCTTATGATCAATCTTATGCTCCCAATGATGAATCTCATATGCTTGATTGCGAACACATTCCCCAATTTGATTCTCAAATTGTTTCCCCACCTATTGATGATCCCCTTTTGCAATTAGAAATTGATTTGAAATTGCTTAAGGAAAAATGGGGTTGCAATGATGATATCCTTAAGTTTAATTGTGTTGATTCAATGCATGTTGAAAACGAATATCAATTGGGAAAGAGTAGCATAGAGCTTGAGGATGATTTTGAAGTTTTGATGAATAATGGACATGTTCTTGAAGAGAACTCATTGATGGAAGAAGTCTCCCCTCTTAAGTCTTGTGATGTGAGTGAAGTGGTTAATGAAAGCCTTGTTTCTATCCCTTCCCCTCATATTCCATTTACAAGAAGGATTGACCTTATTCCCTCTACTCCCATTTTATATCCATTTTCATCTCTACAAACTCCAAATCTAGATGAGCTTCTTGCCTCTTTTAACCTTGTAGTGCCCAATTCGTTCATTATTAAGGAAAAGAGTGAGATCGCCACCAAAAAAGATTTTGTAGAGGAGAGTTTGCCATCTTATTTTTCTTTTTCTTCTTATTTTGATTCTTCTTCTTCTTATTTATTTATTTTTCCTTTTGTTTCTTCTTTTAGGCATCATTCTCCTCATTTGCATGGAGTTGCATTGCACTTTATTCACACTTTGCATTCTATCATTGCATTCTTAATAATAATTGAAATGTGTGCTAGTGTATATGACAAACTCTTGCGATCATTATCGAGATATTTACTAGAAAGGTCATGCTTGGGACCTTAAACAAGCCTTTCTCGAGAAGTAACCCGTGATTCATTGCTTTGATTTTCTTTTTTATTTTGCTTAATTTTTTTTTCTATCCATTATTTTGGGTTTAGGTACATAGTTCGATTAACAACCATTCTCAATAGTACGTGGAAAGCAAATCATGATTTTGAAGAATTTGATTAGAAATGGAGAAATTGGGTCATTTGCAGGTATTTACACCCACCTACTATCTGGTAGCATCTTTCCTTTTCTCTTTCTCTAATGCTTTATGATTGTGGAACATATGCTTGTTGGTTTGGATGTTTCTTTCCCCTCCCTCCCTCCCTTTGATCTTCTTGTTCAAGCATTGAGGACAATGCTTTATTCTAGCTTGGGGGAGTAGCTATTCGCTAGCTTGGGGGAGGTGTATATACTTTGTTTATTTGCTTTTCTCATTTTTGCATAAATTCAAAATCTAATAACATTTTCGTTTAATTTCTTTTCTTTTTCCCAAAAAAATTGAAAAAATTGAAAATCCAAAAAAAAAATGAGGAATAAGAAAAGTACAAAGCATTTCATGTCCAAGGGAAGATTCATGTTGTTGGTAAATTTATGTGGATTCCTTTGCTTTGGTCATTTGGGTAGATGAGTATAGGTATTTCCATTGGATGCTTGTATGTGTAAATTGGGGCGATTAGGGATTGATTAATCTTTGTTGCTTGATTTTCTACTTGAAAAGACATTCTATAATTCTAAATGTTGTCAAACTTTGTGTTGAAAAGTGTCGAATTATTTCTCTTTTGGAAGTTGTAGTGACCCTAGTTGATTCTTGAAATCTTCTTTGTTGCACAAGTTTTTACCTCAAAACAAGCTATGCTAAGAGTTAAATTTGCGTGTAAAAAAAAAAGTGATTTAAGTATTGAGTCCAATAAGTGGAGTCAATGAGCCCACAAGGCGTAATAAGCCTATTAAAGTCCATGAAAACAAAAAAAAAACAAAAAAAAAGTCAATAAGTGGTAATTACCACATGTCCTTGAGAAAGTGGGTTAGTTGAAATGTTTGAGTGGGAACCCGAAAAGTTAATAAGTAGAGTTTTCCTAGTAATGATGAATGTCATTATGGCTTAAACATTGAGACTCTAGACCCTTTGCTCAATCATTTTAATCCTACAATCATGGTTTTCTCTTAGCAAAAGTCGAGTTTGGGGAGTTCATGTGCGCTATAGGTGATTAGGATCGATCTTGGGACCTTCTTCATCAGTTTGAGAACGATTTGTGACTCTTGAATGCCTAAGTAGACTCTAATTGATGGTTGAAGCTTTTAATATTGTTAATTTTGCACCTTAGATTAGCCTATCTCCTATATTCCTAAGTCATGGATACATATTGATAATGGTTATGCATTGAAAGTTTGCTTAATTGCCTATTGCTTTATGAACCATGGTTAAAGAGATGACTTTGGGCTAATTATATATATTTGTACTTGATTAGAGTTGTTGGTTAAGACTCTTGAGAAACCCTCACAAGAGCAAACTCGTCCACTAGAGCGATCTAGGGGTTTAAAGGGCTTGTTGCACATGCTAAGTGCAACCGTAATTCCTACGGCAGTGAGTTAGAATTTCTAGCTTATTAGAGTAGTACTTCATTATTTTGTTTCACTTGCTCGAGGACGAGCAAAGGTTAAGCTTGGGGGATTTTGATGAGTGATATAAATATCACTCAAATACCTTATTTTCCTCATGTTTAGAGTCATTTTTCCTCTTCATTTATCACTTTCTAGCTTATTTTGCTTAATTTAGAGTAATTGAGTTATTTGTAGCTTATTTGTGAATATTAATTATTTTGGCTATCTATATATGGTTTGGTAATGCTTATTTGTGTTTGATGTTGTAGGATCCACCTTAGAGGTCTCCATACCACACACCAAGCATAGAGTGAAGCAATTTTGCCAAAATAAGAGCTTTTGGAAGGATTTGTGCATAAGGGTCATATTCAAATGGTCATAACTTTCAGCACACAAAATATTTTTCAGTAATTCAAGTTGGAGATAAAAGTTTGGCTAGATATTTTTCCAACGAGTGGTCACAAGCCCAATTCCGATGAAAAACGAAAGAGATATAGCTGTTTGAAGTTGGGTGCGTCTGCCAGAACTGCGCGCCCGCGCCATAGGCCCAGAAAACTTTATGCCTGCGTGAAATTGTATGGAGAGCCCGTTCCAAACTATATGGAGTGCCCGCGCCGCTTGAATTATGCGAAAATCCCTGTTTTTTGACCCGTTTAATGATGTAATGTTTAAATCTTTTAAAATGACGGATCCCTAACTTTTGAAAGGAAGAAAGGAGGGCTAGCCTCCACAAGCTTAGTTAGAGGTTTTAGTTAGGGTTTTTAGAGAGAGAAACTCTCATCTTCTAGAGAGAGAAGTGAGAGAAACTTGTTGAAAGCTTGGATTTTGAAGAATCTAAGAAGGAAACTTGAAGATTTGGAGACTCCTTGCAACTTTAGTGATAATTTCTTACTCTCTCTCATGTTTTGTTGCTTTATCTATTTATTTTCATGTCATTTTCACTCTATTTCTTGTTCATCCTAGATTAGTGTTTGATTTCATGTTTTTAGTTTGTTATTTAGTTCACTTTTTATAATTTATTATGATTTGTGAGTAGTTATTTTGTTTGGGAGGGGATGAAGCCATTAATGATATCATGAGCCTTTGGGTCATATTTGGGGTTATTTTGGAAAATGAAATCAAATGAGCAATAGGGGTTTTATTGTTGGTTTTTGTGATTGGCCTCCATGGAAACTTAATTATTAGTCACTTCAATGAAGGATTGAAAGATGAAATTAAAGAATTGACTCCCTATTTGTTCACTTAACTAAACTTGCATGAAAATAGGGGTTTTAGTTAAGGGATATATTTATTCATCTTGTTATTCATGCTCTTGAGTTTGGGGGTTTGTTGCATGAAAATAGGACATAATCTCCAATTTGAGTAACCCTCTTTAGCTTGAAAGAGTAATTAGGGATATGTTAGATGATCCCCTTGATTCATTCTCTTTATACTACCCCCTTATTCGCCTAATTGTTTTCATGATTGAAATAATTGGTGAATTCCCCTACCCTAGTTTCTTTTATTTAATAGTTTTTAGTTTATAATTGACAAATCTCTTAACTATGTCTTAGCCTAGCTTATTATAATTAGCATTTTCGGTGATTACCCTTAGTACTTGTGGAAGAATGACCCTTGCTTGCCATTATACTTAGGTTAATGGTTAGTTAGGTAGTTTGATTTAGGGGTTTTGTCCAACGACCAAAATTTCTACTATCAGACCTCATCCGTCAAAGTAACCACACTTATTCATACGAGTAACTCCATTCGTTCATAAGAGTAACCTCAATTATTCATTAGTATTTTAGTTATCTTTTTAGAACTCAGTATTGCACCATTATGTGTTTTATATTTTAGGTTTGCCTCCAAGGTCATCATCCTCCACACACTGAGCATAGAAGAGTTCATCGGGGCACAACAAGACATTTTGGAAGGGTTTGTGCACAATAATCAACTTCAAATGGACGTTTCTCACAACATACTCAACATTTTGAATGATAGCTTTCCAACGTTTGGTCAAAAGCTCAACTTCGATGAAAAACAAGTGATATATGACCTTTTAAAAAAATTTGAATGATTTGACACACGCAAGCAGCCATACAATTTGTTTCCTGTGTGTGGCCAGCCACACAAAAATCGCGTTGTTAGCATTTAGCTAGGGATCACACGTTAAATATAACCTATGATTCCATGAATCTTTTTGTTTTTGAAAAAATAAAGTGCACAATGTCCACTATTGATGCATAGAGACTAGAGACGGCTCGTTTCAGTGTCAGTCTAAACTAGGTTGACAAGGTACTTTATACACACCAATCCTAGAAAAACGATGGAAACAAATAGGATAACCATGAAGATGATAACATATATACACACTAATCCTAGAAAAACGATAAAAGCTTTCATCATGAAACGTGAACGATAATATTTTCTCTCTCCTCTATCTCTCTCAAAAGTGACGTAATATTTACTCCAAGAAAAGAAGAGTTCTTCTTCCTTCCAACTAGCATTGTTGGACCAAGTAGAGGAATCACGTTCTTTCTCCGAGATCTTGACGAGCTTTGTGGAATTCACGCATCAAAGGTTATTTCTAAACTATTATGTGATCCTTAATTGTATATGTATGAGATCTGCTTATGAATTAGATTCATGAAATTCGGCTTATAATACTTATAATCCTATAGACAAGGTACTTTAGCCACACCAATGCTAGAAAAACGAGGAAAAGAAATAGGATAACCATGAAGATGAGAACATATATAGACACCACTATTAGAAAAGCGAGAAAAGCTTTCACCATGAAACATAAAACGACTCTCTGGATGAAAGCATTGAGTGCAGCATCAAAATCCTCAATCTGCCAAGAACAAACAAATAAAGATGAATTAACTATCAAGTATCAAATATCAAAATCTTGATTAGTTATACCTAATATATATCACATAAAAGAAGAAAAAGAAAAGCGTTTAACCTGTTCCAAACTAAGACATCGAGGAACGCTCTTATAAGATTTCTCAGGACCAGGAAGGAAAGCGTTGTTGACATTGTGATCAGCCAAAAGAAACAGGTGTCTCAGATGCTCAGGTTTTAAAACCAACTCAGAGGCACCCAACAAAATGTTTAGCCATAAGCCAGGGTTCTTGCCGGAAATAACATAATAATGCAGCATCAAGTTAAAGAGTTTTTTTCCGTCGTCGTGATGCACAAGTTTCTTCAGACGCTTTTGCATGGCGACATCACGTACGATGCGCACGGTGGCTGAGTCTTCCGTATCATCATCGTTAATCATTTTATCATCCTCTCTAGTGTCTTTTGAGCCATGTACTCTTTTCTTAATTTCACGCACTACAAACATAAATTGTTCAGTCCCATCCTCGGGATAGAAAAATATACAGAAAGTTTCTGGACCCAAGATAGAACAATTAAGGAGAGGGCACCAAGTTAGCCAGTTTGCTAAGAGTAGTAGCTTGGTCGTCGTGTACCTGCAAGCAAATGATGTACATATGCTTCTCATTTCGCATGCTAATTAACTAATATATACTTCCTCTGTTTTTTTAGTTGACCCGTTTACTTCGGGCACACTTGTCAATGCACTATTTTGAACCCTTATATCTTTAATTACAATTAAGCAAAAATTACAAAAAAGATGATATTTGAAAAATATACATTGAGACGAATCTAACAAGATCCCACGTGACTATATTTTTCCTAAGATAGTCAAAGTCACATATGTGGATAGTGTCAAAAGTCAAAACGGGTAATAAAAAAAACGGAGGAAGTATGACCTAACAAATTTGCTAGCTGGGATTTTTGAATCATTAAAATATTCAACATAACTACTCTATTAATATTATTAATACTCAGTCCATCTCATAAAGATATGAACGCTTGTGGACACACATAATTTAAGATGATAAATAGTGGTGTGGTTATCAAATGATTTACTAAAAGGGAGATATGATGGGAATTAGTAGGTATTTTTTATTGAAGGTAAGAGAAAGTTGGTTATTTTTATTGACAGAGATAGAAAAGGGGCCAAAAAGCGTGTTATAAAACCAATATAATAAGTGTTAGTCTTGTGTGGACCTGGTCCACAATAATATTATTGTAGACCAAAATCACTTATTTAACATAGTGACCCCCTTTTTTCCATATAGTAACCTTTTTAAATTTTAAGTTACGTTATACGATTACTATTTACCATAGTGTTTTTTTTTTTAATTTAGTAACTCTTTCTCACATTAGTTTATCATGATGAAATTTTCACTTTGTGACATAGTAACCTTTTTTTTTTTGTCATAGTCAAACTTCATAATTTATATCTATTCATCTTTTATATATTTTTTTTATATAGTGATCCTTTTTTTCCATAAATCACATGAATTAGCATTAGGTCCACACTAATTTACTGTGGACCAAGTCCATTTAAGTTTTTTACATATAAGTGTTAGTCTTGTGTGGACCTGGTCCACAATAATATTATTGTAGACCAAAATCACTTATTTAACATAGTGACCCCCTTTTTTCCATATAGTAACCTTTTTAAATTTTAAGTTACGTTATACAGTTACTATTTACCATAGTGTGTTTTTTTTTTTAATATAGTAACTCTTTCTCACATTAGTTTATCATGATGAAATTTTCACTTTGTGACATAGTAACCTTTTTTTTTTGTCATAGTCAAACTTCATAATTTATATCTATTCATCTTTTATATATTTTTTTTAATAGCGAGAACATGCCAAAAAGGTAAATTTTCAAACTAAAATGGATAAACAAAAAAATTGAAAGTGTTTAAACTATTATAAGATATAAGAGGTATTAATGTATTATATAGCTAGAAAGGGACTAATTAATGTGCATGCCAAATAGAGTACGTAGGGAAAAGAAGACATTATTGATATCAAAGAAGAAGAAGAAGACGAATAGAATGAGTACCAGAGCTTAAACTCAACAAGGCTATGGACAAGAGAGTTGAAGTTGTCGCGAGACAGTTTATGCTTGAAGAGATAGAAAAGCACAGGCTCGGAATAAACCTCAACATCATCATCATCATCATCATCAACCCTTAAGGAGTCTGGATAAGTGTTGTAGACACCAAATAAGTAATCAGAAGCTAGATGATCAAACTTAATCTCCCAATACCAAAAGTCAATTAGGTCATCGATAATTCGATATAGAATGAGCATAGTGACTAGATAATAGCCTGTTGTAGATATAAACACCCTATACGCAAGAACAAATAAGATCAATAGGGTTAATCTCCACCGAAGGGTTTGATTAGACTGATCCGCCCTAATTAAGAAATCATCCTCAGTCCTTCCTTTCCTAGCTGGCTTCCATTCTGCACGAACCTGCTTCCACACCTTCACCACTCCTGACATCATTCCTAAGGATGATCCATATTTAAAAATCAAAAACAAAAATTAATACTACATAATATCTGATCTATATATATTAGCAATATGAATCATATGATATTAGCATAGACAAAAGTTATTCTACTGAGCAATGGATCGGAATTCAGAGAGACATGTTTTTTTTTTTTTTTTTGGTGAACAAAGTAACCATAGAGAATTAGTCAACCTTACAATCCGCTAAGTATAATTCCATACAATAACTAGGGGGATAGGAGAAGATCCTAGTTACATTTGCATCATTTGAACTAGTCCGACACTTCTTTGCCATATCATCAGCTACCCTGTTGTGTTGTCTTTTACAGTGCTTAATTCTCACTTCCAGAAGCTCCCTCCAAAGTTTTATGCATTCATATAAAATACTCATGTAGTTGTCAGGGACACCTTCATTATGACATAGGAGATTAATCACTTGCATGCAATCCGAATAAACAATAGCCTTATGGATGTTGTGGTTTTTTGTAATTTGGAGCCCTAGTTCGATGGCCTTCAATTCAGACATGAACGAGTCATAAGCAAAGGTCCTCTTTGTGAATCCCATAACCCACTCACCTTCACTGTTTCTAATAACTCCCCCCAACCCCATATGGTCACTTCGGTTAGTGAAAGATGCATCTACATGAATATAAAATTCGCAGTTTTCGTTGAACATGGGATTCGGTTGGCGAATTGGGTTTGGGTCTTCCTGATTACGGGAGGCATCATAAGCTTTGGCCCGAAGAACTGCCAAAGCGACAGCCCGGTCACATAAAGAGTTGGGTGGGGCGGGAGTTTTAGCTCGCAGACAACAATCGATCCTATCCTTCCAGATTTCGTGGCATATATATGGGAAAAGGTCAGCCCATCTTACCCCTCTGAAGAACCTATCACTAGTCAGATTCTGGCTTAACCAAGCCGTGAAAGAGATGTTTACTGGGGAGGGAGGAGCACACATCTCCCACACCGCCTGGGAGAAGGGGCAGTCGCGGATAATGTGAACCGAGTCTTCCCCATGGGCATCACATCTAGGGCAATTATCATTTTCTGTGATATGTCGCAAATGTAGGAGGCGCTTTTGAGGAATCCGGTCACGCCACAACAGCCAAAAGAAAAATTTTAGCTTTGGTTCCATACTATTCTTCCATATCCAATCCGTATTTATATACGGGTTATGAATTTGAACGTCATAGGCACAAGCCAAAGAAAAACCTCTAGGGGTAATGAATGAAGGGATTAGCATGTCGTCCCGATTAGAATCGGAAGGAGGGTGAAAACTAAGTATTCGATCAATGATGTATGAAGGGAGGGCTAATGAAATAACGCTAAGGTCCCACCTATCCTCCCTAACTAAATGGCTCACATGCAAGGATTCCTCCTGAAGAGTGAGGGGCCCCTGGATACTTGCCCTGATAGCACCAACACCTAACCAATCATCTTCCCAAAAATGAATTGTTTTCCCATTTCCTAAACTCCAGAAACAGTTCTCTTGTAGAAGGTGCCAACCTTTGCCTATGTTTTTCCAAGTATTCGAGCCATTGGAGAACTTGGTCACTTTGTTATCATGCACATACTTAGAGTTAATGCACTTCTGAGCTAGATTCAAGGGAGCCTGAGAGACTTTCCAACCTAGTTTTGCCATAAAAGCCCTATTGGTTTTTTCTTGATTTCTTATTCCCAAACCCCCTCTGTTTTTAGGTTGAAATGTTTGGTCCTTACCTACCAAGTGAATCTTTCTCTTGTCAATTGTATCCCCCCACAAAAAGTTATTGCACACCGAATCCAATTCTCTAAGCGTGGCTGAGGGGAGGAAAGTGGCTTGCATATAGTAGGCCGGGATGGTTGAGAGGGTTGATTTCACTAAGCACAGTCTCCCCGCTTTAGATAAGTATTTGGTCTTCCACTTAGCCAATTTATTCCTCACCTTATCAATTACAAATTGAACCTGAGCCCTGGAGGGTCGTTTATGAGTGAGCGGAAGCCCTAGGTACGTCCCTAAATTTTCATTCTCATTCACATGGATCGTTGATTGAAATAGGTTTTTACACTCAGCAGGGGTGTTGGGGGAGAAAATTAATTTGCTTTTCAACTCATTGATTTTCTGCCCCGACACAGCACAAAAATTATTTAGAGTGTCACGGACAGAGAAGGCTGTATTCTCATCCACACGACCAAACAAGAGCAAATCATCTGCAAAGAGGAGGTGAGAGATAGGTACTTTTTTCCTCCCAACCCCGAAGGGGGTCCATTCTTTCTGCTCACAAGCTTCATGAATGGACTTAGAAAGGTTCTCGAGACAAATGTTGAAAAGGTAAGGCGACATAGGGTCCCCCTGACGCAGGCCCCTAGAGTGATAGAACGGATCTGTCTTCCTCCCATTTACAAGAACGGTAGAGGATGCTTGGGAGACGCAGTTCATGATTAGATTAACTGAATGAGGGTCAAGGTTACACGAAATGAGGCATTCTCGCACAAAACCCCACTCCATCCTATCATAAGCTTTCTCCAGATCAATTTTCAGAGTGAACCACCCCCATTTCCCTTTCTTTTTATGCATTGAGTGCAGCACTTCCGATGCTACAACCAAGTTAATATCAGCCCCCCGGCCCTTTATGAAGCTATTCTGATTTGGAGAGATCCAGTCAGGAATCAAAGGTTTCATGCGAGTGACAAGAATTTTGGTGACAAGCTTATAAATCGAATTACATAAGCTGATAGGACGGTATTGTTTGATGGTTTTCGGGGAATTTTGCTTAGGGATTAAGCAAATTAAAGCTTGACACAGATCCCCAGGGATCTCCCCCTTCCTAAACCAATCCTGGATGGTATAACAAAGGTCTCTACCAATTATCCCCCAAGTTTTCTGAAAGAAGATCGGATGAAAGCCATCGGGACCCGGGGCTTTTAATGGTTTCATGCAGAACAAGGCTTTCCTGACTTTTGGCTAGTGGGAGGGAAAGCAATACTAACTAGGTTTAAGTCCTCATTTGTCAACGGCTTAGAGTAAGCAGAAGACATGTGCTCCGTTGTGTATAGGGTGCAGTAAAAAGCTTGGATATGGCTCCTAATCTCTTCTTGATTTTGAATTTCCCTACCCACTTCATCCCTAAGACTCAAAATGCGGTTTGAATGACGCCTAATAGTCACACTTCTATGGAAGTAGCTTGTGTTTCTCTCCCCCTCCGTGATTCTATCCATTCTACTTTTAGTTCGCCACAACATTTCCTCTTGATCAAGGACTGTTATGAGCTCCTTTTGAAGAGAGTTTTCAAGATTTTGGTGGAAAGTGGAATTTGGATTACTCTGGAGATATGTTTGGACACCTTGAAGTCGAGCTAATATTTGTTTCTTGCGCCCGTACACATTACCAAAAGTAACCTTATTCCATTCAATAAGAGTTTCACGCACACACTCAATCTTGTCCCCCAAAGGGCTATCCCTTTGAGGCCAGGCTTGATCGATGACCCTAAGAAACCTAGGATCCAAGGTCCACATAGGTTCAAAACGGAAAGGCTTGACCCCTAGATTCTGGATTTTGTTTTCAAGACTAAGGAGGATAGGGCAGTGGTCCGATGTTACTCTTGGAAGGTGGGTTAACTTACACACCGGGAATAAGGTTAGCCATTCTACATTCGCCCATCCCCGGTCCAGTCTCTCATAGATAGGATTATTCCTTCGCTTATTTGTCCAAGTAAATTTAGGGCCATTAAAACCAATGTCAACCAAATTACAATCATCCATAGTGCTAGCATATAAATTCGAACGAGTCAGAGAGATTTTATTTCCTCCTAATTTTTCCTTTTGAGATACCACATCATTAAAGTCCCCGAGGGCTAACCACGGTACATGTACATTATTTGCCATAACTTTTAAGTCATCTCATAACAATTTACGATACTGAAACTTCGGACTAGCATATATAGCAGATAGAATAAAGGAAAAGTTGCGACTACGTACCTCGATCACCCCATGCACACCTTGAGCTCCCTCCCCCAAAGGTTGGAACTCAATGATGTTCGAGTTCCAAAGGAGAAGAATGCCCCCAGTAAATCCCACAGGTTCCACGAGGTACCATGAGTCCCACCCTAAGCTTGCCACAATCTCCGCCGTCCTAGCCCGGGTAACCCTTTCCACCAGCACCAAAAGAGACGGCATATGTTGGTACATCAACATTTTAAAGTTAGTGATAAAGGAGGACCGCCCCATCCCCCTTACATTCCAAAAGAGAATGTTCATCCCTTTAAACAAGTTGGGCATCCCCATGATCCTCCTTAGCACCTCCACGTTTTCGGGTGCCCAAGGATCGACTTCGTGGCCTGTTTTGGAGCATGTCCACAACCGCCGGTGAGGCCACAAGTTCAGTTCTGCCTCGCGCGGGCTTTTTTTCCCGCTTCCCTCTTCCCAAGACGCCGTGACTCTCATCTGCTTCATTGGTTGCTGCAGTTTTGCAATCAATACTCCGTCCGTATTGCTCAGCATTTCTAACCTCACAGTCATTGTCTTTACTAGAACCACCGTACGGACCATCGGAAGTAAGGGTGCCGGGTCCAACCATGGTCCCATGTTCATCATTAACGTCCTTTCCTCCATCTCGTCCCCCACTTCCTTTTTCAGAAACCATTCCATGAATAGCTTCATTATTTCCGGTAGGTGAGACATCGTTTGGAATTGAGGGAGATGGGGGGCCATGACTTCCGAGTTCGCATACATGAGAAGATGTTGGTATTTTTCCGGCTCGAGTTGAGGATTCAAGATAAGTGCTTTCACCTCTTGCAGACTTATGTCGGTGCAATATTCCGACGGGGAGTCCAGATTGTCGGGGAGGAGAAAATCCACAAAACCCGGGTTCATCTCTGGAAGAATCGGTCTCACTGGTCGCGCAAAACGGAGGGAGCTGCAGTCCCTTACCAGCTGCACCCTCGGCTGAGGTGGTGGGGATGGTGGGGACAGCTGTGGTGGGGAGGATGAGGGGGAAATTTCTCGGCTTTCAGGTAGCATTTTCTGATGTGGGGGTTTTTCCCTTCGTGATTTCAGGTGAGTTTTGCGAGGAAAAAAGTTTCTGGGCTTCGGTTATTTTTAAAGGGGAGAAGGGGGGTTGAGTGTTGGGTTTGCATGGATGATGTGATGGGGTAGGGGGGTTTGCAGCGGAGTTTAGAGGGGATAGCCATGGCACGTTTCAACTTTTCTTTGGATGGGGAGGGTTCTTGGGATGGGAGAGATATTGTGTCAGCTTCCCCAAGATTTCCAAGGATAGAAAAGGTATTCTCCGTTTCCAACATTCCATCCGCCAGTTTGGAAGAGTTGTTAACTGGGGAAAGGTCACTTTCAGTGGGGTTAAGAGCCGCCTTTTTGGCAGGTTGACTCTTGTCAACCTTCTTTGGGGTCCACTAGGGTAGCCGGGTTTCGTTGACTCTCGGTTTATTTGTTAGATTGTTCGCCATCTCGGCCTTTCTTTCTTTTATGCCTCCTTGCCTCCGGGCCTTCGCCGGAAGCCACACATAATCCCCGTCCTGGTTTCGATGACTTTTCGGTTACGTATTCATAATCTTCACGTCCTTTCCTCCTTCTACCTTAGGACTATTTTGGTGCGCTCGCCCCGCCCGGCAACACCGGCCACACCACCGGGGGCCTTCCACATACGGGGAGTCTTTGTGTAACCCCCCTATTATAGCTTTCTAACGAAGGGTCTTTCGGTCATCAAGCAAGACGCACATTGCAGCGTATCTCCTTCTCTCTCCATGAATTGAGTGAGAGTCAATTTTGACAATTTGCCCAAGGTTATTCCCAATTTTCTCTAAAACCGACTTGGAATGGAACTCCATTGGGAGCTCTGGCAAATGAATCCACACTGGATAGTAGTTGATACTAGCGTTAGAAGGTTGAAACCCCGGCGTCCGTTGCTGCACGGCGACGAGGTGATTAAATATAAACCATGGCCCCTCTGCAAGAATAGAAAGTTTATGGGTTTCTGAATTACATTTAACAGTGAAGAAACCCCTCCCCAGCGAGATTATTTCCATTCTCCCTTCCCATTTCCAGATTTTCCTCAATTCATTTTGGAGAAAATCTTGCGAGAACGTCCTACCCAGAACTTTGCAAATCAGGGCGCCATTCCAAGGTTTCGAAAGTTCATTGTACTCTTCTTCAGAAATGGGGATAAATACC
This sequence comes from Beta corolliflora, assembly GCA_947648045.1. NCBI lineage: Eukaryota > Viridiplantae > Streptophyta > Magnoliopsida > Caryophyllales > Amaranthaceae > Beta > Beta corolliflora. Next base: position 148,420 of record CANSZD010001453.1, read on the forward strand.
TCATTTTCCTGGAGGCTTGGGGGAGGGGACGTTGCATAAGGGCATGGAATCTTGTTTATAGGTATGGTTTGGGGCATTAAAGCCCCTGCATTAACACCATCAACAGTTACCAATGCCTTCGAAAGGACTTTTCATTTATGGCATTTCCATCCCAACATTTAATGTTAGAATCCTTTTCTTTCTCTCTTTCTTCCACCAAGGGTGGGGTTGGATCAGAACTAGAACTAGGCTGAGACTGAGCAGACCTTGCTTGGGACTCAAGAACCTCCACTTCCACCGGGGACCTGGCGGTCTGCTGGGGTGACGGCTGAGTTAGTGTCGAGAGGACGGTGAGGGGGGGGTTGGGGTTTTTTTGAGGATTTTTCTCTCTCTCTCTAAACTTTTCTCTCTCCTCCATTTTTCGTCCTAGTTTATATAATTAAGCTGCCTGTTTATGAATTTCAAGCCAAAATTACCATATTTCGGCTTTGATTTTTTGCAATTGGGACACTACAACTACATTTGTGACGGGAATTGTATTGCTTGAAGATGATTTCGCAGACATTTTCCTTCAATTTCTGAAAAAAAAAATTAGGATTTTTTGGCCTGAAATTCATAAACTGGTTCCTATTAACAATCAGAAGTATTTTAATATGTCTTTTGTGACAAAAAGAAAGTTATTAGGTCCTTCTCTACAAAACTTGTATTTTCTTAGGTACTTTTCGACAAAAAACCCTAGAAAATATATACAAGTTAATTTCACAAAAAAGATATTTAAATGAACTTCATCAAAAGTTTAGCAAAGTATATAAAAGAAAATAAGAATAGTGGTCAGACTGAATTAGACAAGATATCAATTGTTCCTTTCTTTTTTCACTTACATATGAATTATTAATAATTGGGCATATGTACCTCTAATTAATTTTTGCTTGTTTGCCTTTCTTCTTTCTCCAAATATGCACCTTTTTACTTCACTATTAAGTTGAATAACAAAAATTTCCTCTTCAAAAATGTGAAATTGCTAAACTTGGAGAACCTAATTCACCCTGAATTTACAAATTTGAAAGAGCCACATATTAGAGGTCGACCTCCAAAAAAAAAGAAACTTTACAAGAAGAGATCAATCTGACTGGGAGTACACAGACCAAACAGGACATGGTGGATGCGCTTCTGTATCTACATCTATTAGAGGCCATGGAAGACAATATGCATCTGTCCATCCTTAGTGCCCGGGGTACAAAAATACAAAAATCTAGAAAGAGATAGAAAGAGAGAAAGGTCGAAGAAGATGCATTGAGTAGAGTCATGATTGGGTGGAGTTGATGGTCTATCCAAAGCCATAAATCGAACACATCCTAGAGCTTGCGCAGATGAATTGAGCATCAGAAAATTCCAAGAAGTCCAACTTTTTAAGCCAAAGGATATCAAAGAACCACAAAAAGAGGGGAAGGAGAGAAATAGAATGATAAAAACAAGGAGAGGAAGAAATCACGACGAACAAAAGGAAGAAAGAAAAGTCTAACAGCTCCTTTAGGCAAATCTTAAGCTGCTGCAGTCATTGACAGATGAGCAATGAATAGGTATTCATGGAGATAACATAACTAAATGCTTGGCATTAGGTTAGAAATTGCGGTAACAGTAATTTTGCGATTAACAAATGGACTCGGACATTTTGATTTCAAAACATCGATCAACGAGGAAGAATAAGATATACAATAGCATTGCAAATTGTTTTCATACTCTAAGGAGCACTATTACTATAGCCAAACAAATAGCAGAGGATTTCATATTCATACTGCAGCTGACACAATACTCATAAGAAACAACATCTATTCCTAAGTGAGTTCTGATACTACCTCGGTTTTTTTTAGGTGTAATATTTAATTACTTTAATCTACCCACCAAACGCAAATGTTGCATCTATAAAAACAGAGGAAATATTGTTTTGTACTACAAACCACATGGTATATTGGTATCCCCATAATTTTGCATTTCCAATTTTTGCAATTTTGCCAAAAGATGGCTTTAAGTGAAGTCTCTTCAGACAATTAAACTAGTAATTAGCTGTGCCATTAATTCTATATTTTCCTCTCTAACTGAAATTTTTACAAGTTACATTTACCCACTCAGTAACTTTTTCTGACATGGAAATTTGATAAATTTTACTTCCTCCGTTTCGTTTTAATTTACTCACTTCACATTGGGGAAGAACCAAAGAGGAAGTACACAAGTATGAGAGAAAAACTAAAAAGATAGATTAAAATATTAAAAAGTGAATGACATGGGTGGAAAAAGAGGAGAAAGTAGATGTGACATGTTAGCAACAATGTGTAGATTAAAAAGAAACAAACCAAAAAAGGAAGTGAGTAGATTAAAAACAAACGGAGGGAGTAATTACTTTAAAATGTATTAAGACTACTTCATTCATGAAATTGAAGGGAAACCCTAACCAAAGGTGGGTAATTCCATGAATCAAAATTATACAACCACGACTAAGGCTCCGTTTGGTTGGGCGTAAAACATTTTCAGTGTAAAATGATTTTCATGGAAAACAATTTACAATGGAAAACACAATTCCAAAATTAGTTTTCCGTTGTTTGGTTCCATGTAAGAAAAATAATGAAATGAGAGGAAAATGAAAGGGAAAAAATAAGGAGATAGTGAGAGGAGTGTACAAGAAAGAGAAGGAAAACAATTTCCCTTCATTTTGAAGGGAAAATGGTTTTCCATCATTGAAAGAACAATTTTACTCCAAGGGAAAATGGTTTTACACTCCTTTGCAAACCAAACAATGTAAAATTGAAAATAGAGGAAAACAATTTTCCACGAAAATGTTTTACGCCCTACTAAACGGAGCCTAAATTAAAAATTGAAAAGAAAAAAATAGAACATAAAATCGGTTAAATGGCAATAAGAAATACATACTTCCATGTCAGCTCAGTTGTATCATTTCATTCAATCAATCTATATGAGAAGCAAAGGCTATTTCAATCAATTTATACTAATTAGCAAAGCAATTTTGGACCAGCTGCATGAAATATGATAAATTTCTGTCAATATCATATAATCAGCAATTAAACCAATTTCATTCATTAAATTAAAGATTATGAAATAAAAAAAACGAGTCTTTGAAATGGGTTCAGATTTCTTGTGCACTAATTTGCTTCATAATCTAGACGAAAATGGAATGCAATTATGCCCCGAATTGGGTAAGGAATTTACACGAAATTGGCCTCATAAATTGCTCAAAATAGAGTAATCCTGACGAAATTGGCCTTACCCTTAAAAATCCTCACGAATTGTGGACAAAAATCTGGTGAAAACTTGGACTTCAAATTTTCGTGTGAATTGGTTTCAGATTCTGAACGAAATCGACTTCGCTATTTTACTCGAAATTGGGTATATCTTTTTGTTCAAAATTAGGTTTGAATTTTGCGAAATTGAGTTGTTTTTAGGGACGAAATTGTAGGGTAAAATTCTTGAACGAAAATTTCGGGTAAGACTCTTGGACAAAATTGCATATTCCAGGCAAAGATTTTGGACGTAGATGACACTTAGAAATGAACTACAAATCTACAATGACATGGAGCGAGGAAGAAAATGATGGAAATTATGTGATGGAACTTGGAAGTGTAGTGGGATTTTTTTATGTTATCAAAATGAAATTGATGTTGTTGTAGTTGTTGATTGAAAATGATAATATGGAGATACAAAGGGAGAATTGACTTGTGAATTTGTAAATTGATTTTTTCACCATTACAACTAGTGCCTATATATAGTGCATTATATTGGTGATACATTTCTTCACAATTTTTCTAGTTTAGTCTAGGTAGCTTAGGATAGTAATGTCTAGATTTTTCTAGGATTAGCTTAGACTTTAACTAAATTTTTCTAGCTACTTAACACTAGACTATTACATGGATATTTTCATGGTATATCCTAGATTTTTCTAGATTACTATTTTAACATAAAACAATGTCGGGAGGTATATTTTTGGTATTTCGAGGGTTACTTTGACTAATGCTTACATTTAGGCTTTAGCAACTATACTTTAGAGTTAGCAAAATGTGTCTCAACTCACCGAACCCAACCCAAACCCAACCCGGTAATAAAGGTTGGGTTGAAATTTTCTACCTGTTTAATTAAATGGATTGACTCAAACTATTTTATTTAATGAGTTAGGTTAGGTTGGAATTTTCAACATGCTTTCGACCCGCCTAACCAATTTATTAAGCATATCGGGTTTTTCGCTGCGTAATCCAAAAACAATTATATTCAAAATTTCAGTTTTCAGGTTGGGTTTTAGACTTTTGGGCTTTATTTATTAATTTAGGGTGATAATTACAATCAGGGTGGTAGATGAGGGTGTGCAAGGAGCCCACCAGCACATGGCCCAAAATTATAAAGGCTCTAAAATATATTATTTTAAAACATTTTACTTCATATATGAGGAAATTACCCTTGTAACCACTCTTAATAAGTTTCTCAATGATCAATCTTTAAACTTTCAACTCTCCATCTTTAATACCCCGACCTTGCATCTTTACTTTATATAAATTTGGGGGAGCCTAATTTCATGTCGGAAACGGGGACACCAAAGTATTCAAGACGCCCCGATTACAATCCACTATTTTTAAGATATCTAAAGTTTGGTATGTGTAGAACATCAAAGGATATTGTTGAACCCTTGTTTCATACATGTCAATTGTCCCACACATATTGGAGAAAAACTAGATAAAACAACTCTACAAGTTTGATGAGTTACCTCTCTCATGACTAATTGAGTTTGGAATAGAGCCTCTTTTGGATTTGTAAATGGCCTAAACTTTCTGGTATAAAGTTTAGGTATAGAGCCTCTATTATGAGCTATCCGACATTGAAAAACGAGGAAGAAAATAACTACCTCATGAGCTAGACGAGTTAAGATAAAATCATCAAATCTTAAAATAAGGAAACTGTAGATGTAGAACAATATATACAAGGTCCCGTTCTTTTGAACTTATTTTGGCCGAACCGAACCGAACTTATTTTATTTTTGCTCAACCGAACTTATTTTTGCTGAACTGAACTTATTTTTACATATTTTTGCTGAACTGAACTTATTTTTACTTATTTTTCTTGAACCGAACTTATTTTAGCCGAACCGAACTTATTTTTTTTGAATCGAACTTATTTTTTTGAACTAAATCGTATTAACATAATATTATCAATACTTATTATTATAATAATCAATAAATATTAACATAATATTATCAATACTTATTATTATTATTTTATTATTTTATAATAATAAATAATAATAATAAATAATAATAATTATTATTATATTATTATTTTATAATAATAAATAATAATAATAAATAATAATTATTATTATTATATTATTATCATTATTATAATAAATAATAAATAATAATAATAAATAATAATAATAATAAATAAAAAATAAAAAATAATAATAAAAAGTAATAATAATAAATAAAAAATAATAAATAAAAAAAATAATAAATAGTAAATAATAAATAATAAATAATAATAATAATAATAATAATAAATAATAATAAATAATAATAATAATAATAATAATAATAATAATAATAATAATAATAATAATAAATAATAAATAATAAATAATAAATAATAAATAATAAATAATAAATAATAAATAATAAATAATAAATAATAAATAATAATTATAATTATAATTATAATAATAATAATAATAAATAAATAAAATAAAAAATAGAAATTCATCGTTATTATAATTATAATATTAATAATAATAACAATATTAATAGTAATATTGAAAACAAAAATAATAATTACAATATTAGACAAGACTCGAACTTATTTTTGCCGAATCGAACTTATTTTTACTTATTTTTTGTTGAACCGAACTTATTTTTACTTATTTTTTTGAACCGAATTTATTTTTCTTTGAACCGAACTTATTTTTCGAAAATAAGCCCAAAAGATCGGGGCCTAAGTCATACATGAGGGTCGGGTAGCCCTTACATACGATGAAAGTACGATCCTTAAATATCTAATACATTACAACTACTGTAGATCTGATGTAATAAAACTAAACCAAATATCAAAATCAAGGAAACATTTTACATTATGAAATGAAATCATGGAACCTCCAAATTCAAGAGGAAGAGGATCCTTAGAACGTGTTTGGATCAAATCATAGAATGGAAAAAGAATGGTATCATATGGAGGAGTAGAATGATAGCAAAACTTGTTATCTTTATTGGGTGTTTCGCTTTAAACTTTGGATAAAGGAAACCATTACCACTAACAAATTGATTTTGTTACTTGAGGGGAAGGAAGGTAACAAACCAGGGAATCGATTACCATCAAGCTAAGCAATGGTAATAAAATGAGGTGATGTTGAACCAAACAAGAAAAAAAAGAAAAAATATTTGATTCGTTTCGAGGATCTCAAAAATATTGAACCAAACATGCTCATAGAATAATTAAAAGAAAAAACGTGCAATGACCACGCAAGAAACGGTACTGCTCAGCAAGAGATTTGACAATCTCTTGCATGGTCCCAATAGGGTTCTCGTCTTGATACCTCTTGGGGCCCTCTGGTAAATCATCCATCAACTTATTAACGCCATCGATGCACTCCTGTGAGACTCGAGCAGGTAGTCTTGGATCCTCATCCTCTGTTACAACTTGGGGGGCATTGCTGACGTAACTTTGAAGGCTCATCAGCAAGAAATGACAAAACCATTTCTTGGGTCCAACCAGGTGGGTTCTCTAATAATCCTTGTTCGGCGTTTGCCAGAAATTTGAGCACCTCGTCGACGTGGTTCAGGCAATCTTGAACTTGGCCATTGGCGACACCATTACTGCTGGTCAGTGCAATTAGCACCACCACCATACACCCATCCCAACTACCTCATGCTTTTTCTTTTGCGCCATTAATTCTACTTGATTAATGTTATTGGAGTATTATGTTTATTAGGAGTCTTGTATTATATTCCCATCTGTAAAGTTGTTAGGATATCCTAGTTGCATATTGTTAGAGATATGAGATATAATTAGTATCGGAAAATATATGTATGCCCACCTGAGAAAAACAATATTTTTGAGTTTGTCCAAGAATCTTAACTCGCTCTAATACTACGTGACAAATTTGGGGTAAAGGGTTAATCGTGTGGCTTGAATATTATCCATCAATAGGTAGATTATTTATACAAAACCTAAGCTAACATAAGATAGGAAACAATCTTCCAATTAAAAAGATACAGGACCATAACCATAAATTATTCACTAAATAATATTTTAACATAAATAAACCTGAATATATTATTCTCTTAATAATATCAATATGGAAAATATATCATACCTATATTTTTCGATACTGATTATGTCTCATATCTCTAACACTTTATCTTGTTGTGTTTTTTCTTATTAGTATTGTAACACATTTAATTATATTCAAGAGATTTCGTGTCTTATAATACTCCATGTTGTAGTCTTTAATCTCCCATATGAAGCAACGGGTTTCACCATTTGCTATTTTATGGTATCCATGACACGTATAGCCTGTTTGACAATTGTTGATATTTTTACTTTCGAATAACTAAAAATTAATAGAAAATTGATAATTTGAAAATACATAGTGAAACCATTCTAACAAAATCCCACATAATAATATCCTTTTTTTATTTCCTTTGTTTCTTTTTATTAATCAAACCGTCTCTTTTTGTAAACAAATTAAGGAGACGAGAGAAGAATAAAAAGCAACATTATAAAATATGGATTTAATAATAAGTGAATAACAAATTGTGCGAGTGAGAAGGTTACCAAATAAGGAAACATAACAGGTAAACCGAAACATTACGAAAGGGAACAAAGATCAACTAAAAAAACCGAGAGGAAGTATACATTAGTAAAAGATATGGCAAAATTAGTGAAATGTGATTATAGAAAAAAAGTGAATAAAGTATTGCAAGATAAGTGTGAGAGTATGTTGTAGGTATCATACTTTAGCATGCTTTAGTAGGTATCACAAACATAATTGAAGTACAGAGAAAGTCGGGTAATATCTTATTAATATTGATAGAGTTGGGTTGGGCCAAAAGGTGTTAGAAAACTAATACTTCTTCCTTGTTGTTTTAAATGAAACGTACACAGGGATTTAATTAGGAGAAAAATAGAGATAAAAAGAAAGAAAAAGAGGGACCCATGTGATAAAGTGAGAGATAGAGAGAAGTAAGTACCAAAAATGATATCGTTTCATTTATTTTGAAACGGTCTAAAATGGTAAGTGTTCATTTATTTTAGAATGGAGGAAGTATAATTATAGTGTTAATTACCATACCAAACATGGAACCCTTATATGCCAATTAAGCACCGACTAAACCAAAATTGCTGATTGGTAATGAAGGGGGGATAATCCAAAATCGTGATTTATATTGTAATCAACTACTCCCTTTCGTCCCAAAATATAGTTCTCGTTTCATTTTTCATGGTCAAACTTTAGAACCTTTAACTAAATATTCTTAATGATACATACAAAAAAAAATATTTATATGGGATCTTATTAGATTCATCTCAATGAGTAGTTTTATAATACCAATTTTTTATATTTTTTATTAATACGTAACTAAAGATATTGATGGTCAAAAATACGTATTGGAGTATTAGATATTAATCAAGAAAATTCTCCATATTAGTAGAAAGATCATGTAATTATAATATCTAGAGTAATCCAGGAAAATATCCATGAAAATATCTATGTTAGAAAATTCTAGATATCTTTCTAGAATGATGTATAATAATATCTAGCCTAGGGAAAATTCTAGAAAAGTCCTAAGAGAAATCTAGATGTAAAAAATCCTAGAAAAATCTAGAGGATGCACAAGTTTTCTTACCACACCTATAAATAGGTGATGGTGTAAGCCTTGATGATGGATGAAGAAAACATTATAAAGTTAATGAAAAAGCCTACCATTTCCCACAAACAATCTCTCCCTTTACCATCAAACAATTAACACTCTTTGATAAAAAACATCTCTTAAGCATTGTTGTGCATGTGCATGTTAAGTTTTGATGATGAAAAATAATACATATAGTATGAAAGTTTGTGACAGATGGTTGAGAAAGGAATAAATAAATGAAGACTTTGAAGAAGTGAAGAATAATCAAGATTGAAGTCCAAGTTTATATTGAACTCCAAGTTTAGTTACTATATGCAAAATGTAATATGCTAGAACTAGATGATATATTATGTGCCAAATATAGAAATATAAAATTAGGATAATTATTATTTTCTTTCTTAGAGTTAAGGAAATAATTAATTATGTTAATTTTATATATTTATATAAAAGGAAATAGAAATTCGAAAATCAAGTTTATTAAAGAAAATGATAAAGTTTTGAGAAAACCGTTTATGAAAAGATTTTATTAAAACGTGTTTTTGAGTAAAACAAGTTTGTGATAAAAATTAGATTTTCGGAAACAGTTTTGAGGAAAAGAATTTTCGAAATATATCATAAAAACTGATGTGATCAAGTTTGTATGATAAGAAATCTGATTTAAAGAATTGATCTAGTTAATATAAGATATGGAGAAATCCTTATTCTATAAGGAAAAGGAAAATCAGTTTTTATAAAAGATCAAATTGGTTTTTGAATAGGAAAAGAATTTTATCCCTTTATTTTAGGAATAAAAAATTGTTCAAAAGATAATATATCTTGGAGAAGGATTTTTATTCAGTTTACCAAGATATATAAGGGATTGCAATTCAGTTTTATAACTCACGTTTTCAGAGAGAAAAAATCGGAGATATTAAGAGCTGAAAACAGTTTCCTAAGGCACAGAGTATAGCACAGAGTTCTAGTCAGGTTAGGAAACTAAAACAACGTTTGTAATTGTCCTCTATTTGCTTGAATAAGAAGCACGCTTTTGAGGATATTTTCTTTCGTAATTTCATTATTATAGAGAGTGGCAACACTTAGAGTTAAGTGTTGGGGAGCACTACTAGGGTTAGTAGTGGGGGAATCGAATTGTATCAAGAGTTTGGTATTTTACGATTCAAATAATAAAAGAGTAGGTTGTGTGGACGTAGATCTCAGAGGTGAGATTGAACCACGTTAAATTCATGTGTCTTATTATTTGATTTCATTGTTTTATTATTTGATATAATTGTTTTAGTGTTTGATTAAGTTTCGTTTGAGCAAAAACATCAATCGGAGATTTTACGAGTGAATAACACAGTGCACGACACTGTGCCATAAGAGTGTTTTTGCGAAAATCGATTAGTTTTAGCCACTCAATTCAACCCCCCCTTCTTGAGTGTCACCTTGTGTTCCAACAAGTGGTATCGGGAGCGAGGCTATTCTCGAAAGACTCATCCCTAGAGAATAGAAGTCATGAACATGCAAGATGACTCTCGAGATAGACACACAAAGTGCCCAATTTTTAACGGAAAAGACTATGGATGGTGGAAGGCTAGGATGAGGATCTACATCCAAGGATCGGATTATGAATGCTGGAAAGTCATAAGAAAAGGACCAATCCTTATCCAAATTAAAGATGCTGAAGGAAATATGGTCGACAAAGATGAAGATGACTACAATTCAGTCGACTATGCAAAAGCCGAAAAAAACTTCAAAGCTATGAGTATTCTCCAATATGGAATTGGACCTGATGAATACTCAAGGATCTCGGCTTGTACTACAGCAAAAGAAATATGGGACACACTGGAGTTGGCCCACGAAGGTACGAATGAGGTAAAACAATCTAGAATAGATTTGCTTGTCCAACAATATGAATTGTTTACTATGAATAAGGACGAATCTATTAAAGAGATGTTCACTAGATTTACACTAATCACTAATGAATTACGTTCACTAGGCAAAACATATACTTCTGAAGTTTTAGTGAGAAAGGTGTTAAGAAGTTTAACAAATCGATGGCTCCCAAAAATAACCGCTATTCAAGAAGCTAAAGATTTGACTAAACTTTCACTAGAACAACTTATTGGATCATTAATGACTCATGAACTTGTCTTAGATTCTAAAAATAATGAACCAAAAAGTAAAGGTATAGCCTTGAGAACTGAATTGGAAATTGAAAATAGTGATAGTGATGATGATATTGATTTTCTTACTAGAAGATTTAAAAATTTTCTCAAAAAGAACAAAAACAACAATCCTAGAAAAGATGAAAATTTCAAAGGTAAGAGCACAACATCTAACTTTAAGAAAAGTGCTACTAATTCGGGTTGTTTCAAGTGTGGAGAGTTAAATCACAGGATAAAGGAATGTCCCTTATGGAATGATGAGAAGCCTAAAGAAAAAAGGGATCAAACAAAGAAGGAGTTCAAGAAAGCAATGATTGCTGCCGTTTGGGGAGATTCGGATTCCGATGAAGAAACGGTCGGAGGCACGGTGCCATGAAGAAAAATTATGTCTGAATGCTGTACAGACATCACAGAGAAGGGCACAATGCCAGGACGACTCTCACTTGTGTCTAATGGCGAAAAGTTCAAACTACCAAGATGAAACTGAAGACAGTGAGGTAAGTCTTCTTTCTCTGAAACCTTCAATACATCTTCTTTCAAAAAACCAACTTGTTACTTTGCTTGGAAATATCATTGATGATTGTCAAGAAATGAATGATGATTTTTCAATCATGAAAAAGGAAGTAAAAAAATTTAACTAAGCAAAAGATTGGGTTGGAATTGGAATATAAGGATTTATTAAAGGACTGTAAAGAACTGATGAAGAAGACTGATGAACTTGAAAAAACCGTTGAAGAGAAAAATGTTGAGTTAAATGCTTTAAGGTACGAAAAGTCTCTCGCAAAAGAAGTTGTTAATAACACTGTGCCATACACTGTGCTAGAGGCTAAAAATTCGGATCTTGAAAATCAAATTGAATCGTTAAAACATGAGTTAACTGAGTTGAAAGAATCAAGACAAAGATCTAGAATTGTTCCACTTATGCTACCTCATGATGCCAAGTTAAGTGATGAACTTGATAAAGTTAAAAGAGATTTGGAAATTTCGAGAAAAAGAAATAGCGATCTAAACACTTCTGTTGAATTCTTAGAATCACAATTGACTATTGCTCGGAAAATGTATGAAAAATGGTTAGATGGTCAAAAAGCCTTAGACTATATCTCCAATACAACTAGCAATCGAAACAGAATTGGTTTAGGATATACAGACCAGAGGCACAGTGTAAGGCACAGTGCCAAAAATTTTGAAAGAGACTTTCGTAAAAGAAAATATGTCGATCTACCTGAATATTTGATTTGCAACTTCTGTGGAAAGAATGGACATCTTATGGATAATTGTAATGTCAAGACAAAGAGTGTTGCGAAAAATGTAAAGTATGTAACTCAAATATGGGTTAGAAAAGACTTGTTAGAAGCTCAACGAAAGACAAAGGGACCCAAGCAGATCTGGGTTCCTAAAACTAACAAGTGATCTTTGTGCAGGCAAACGTGAGAGGACGCAGCCTATGGTATCTCGACAATGGCTGCTCAAGACATATGATTAGTGATAAATCTCAATGCCTCTCACTAGTAGCCTACCATGGAGGGTGTGTTACATTTGGCGACAACAAAAAGGGAGAAATATTTGGTATTGACAAACGTCGGTAAATCCCTAACACACTCCATATAGAATGTGATGTTGGTAAGTGGTTTGAAAAAAATTTGTTAAGCATATCCTAATTGTGTGATCATGGTAATTCTGTTGAATTTCAAACATGAATATTTTACAAGATAATTTATGGTTTTGGGATTAATTTCTGGAAATTAGTTGAGTATTATGCTTGTTGTCCTCCTTTAAATATGTTAATTGGAGTAGGAGTGCATGTCTTTGTGAAACACTTTGTGAGAAAAAGTCTACTTGATATAAAAAGGACTCGTAATGGTCTAATGATGCTTGTCCTAATGTCATGATCCTAAGTTCTTAGAACTAATGAGCTATATGATCCTAAGTTGCCGAATTATTGAGCTATGAAATGCTAATTCTTTCTCCTATGGCAAGCTTGATCTTTATCCCGATATTCTGATTTTCTATTTATGAGTTTGACCTTCGTGCCTCATTATTTCTTTCTTTCATATGTCTCACCTTATCGTCATTTCCCTATTATTATCTTTTCTTCACCCATTGATCCAAAGTTCAACAAGTGCTTTTAATCTTGATTAATGATAATTTATGGGGCAAGAACATCTTGATAAGATGATGGAAGAAAAGACGCATCAATTAAGGGGGAACATGAAAAGGTTGGAATGAAACACAAATACGTGAAAGAATGAAAGGTCTTGATTCACACCGTGCAAGGCACAATGCCAAGAGATGCATCAAAAAGAAAATGAGGTCCGAATTAACTTATTATCTTTGATCTCTTATTGATTGACTCTAGTAATATTGTATGGTGCGCTTTTCCTTTATAAAAAAAAAAAAAGAAAAGAAAAGGGAGAGTAAGACACTTATTTTAGATAAGTCCTAGAGTTCAATTCAAATGTGAAGAAAATTATCAAAGTTTTGAAGATCATTATTTTGGATTAGGTATTCGAAGATTAGTTATATTTGGAAGGGAATAGATTGTTCACTGGCACAGAAACACACACAGTGCCACAGTGAAGAAAGTTCTATGATGTTATTTGCGGAAGTTGAAAATCTTTAAAGAAAGGTTTAAGCACTTGTTGAGCCAATTGCCATTTCAAATCTTCAAGCTTGCATTACCTTTCTTTATCTTACTTTCTTAGCTATCACCCATGATCCTTCATGATTATTTCTTGCTTCATAATTTCGGATTGTGAGTTGGATTATTTTTTGCTTAATGACTTTGGATTGTGAATTGAATTATGACATAGCACCAAAGATCCTTAGTATTTATTGCTTGAGCTACTTGCATTATTTTGTCGACTATATATCACTTTGACTCGCGAAACATGTTGATGCTCTCCTTTTTAATAATGTCAAAAGGGGGAAGATGGGTATAATACTTAGACTAATGAATAATTGGTTATCTTGGTTACCATGTTACTTGTGAATGATGTTGAGTTATTTTTCCCTACTGTGAATAATGGTGCATATTTTGAGGGGGAAAAGTGATTACTGAATAATATTATATTGAATGTTTGTCATCATCAAAAAGGGGGAATTTGTTGTGCATGTGCATGTTAAGTTTTGATGATGAAAAATAATACATATAGTATGAAAGTTTGTGACAAATGGTTGAGAAAGGAATAAATAAATGAAGACTTTGAAGAAGTGAAGAATCAAGATTGAAGTCCAAGTTTATATTGAACTCCAAGTTTAGTTACTATATGCAAAATGTAATATGCTAGAACTAGATGATATATTATGTGCCAAATATAGAAATATAAAATTAGGATAATTATTATTTTCTTAGAGTTAAGGGAATAATTAATTATGTTAATTTTATATATTTATATAAAAGGAAATAGAAATTCGAAAATCAAGTTTATTAAAGAAAATGATAAAGTTTTGAGAAAACCGTTTATGAAAAGATTTTATTAAAACGTGTTTTTGAGTAAAACAAGTTTGTGATAAAAATTAGATTTTCGGAAACAGTTTTGAGGAAAAGAATTTTCGAAATATATCATAAAAACTGATGTGATCAAGTTTGTATGATAAGAAATCTGATTTAAAGAATTGATCTAGTTAATACAAGATATGGAGAAATCCTTATTCTATAAGGAAAAGGAAAATCGGTTTTTATAAAAGATCAAATTGGTTTTTGAATAGGAAAAGAATTTTATCCCTTTATTTTAGGAATAAAAAATTGTTCAAAAGATAATATATCTTGGAGAAGGATTTTTATTCAGTTTACCAAGATATATAAGGGATTGCAATTCAGTTTTATAACTCACGTTTTCAGAGAGAAAAAATCGGAGATATTAAGAGCTGAAAACAGTTTCCTAAGGCACAGAGTATAGCACAGAGTTCTAGTCAGGTTAGGAAACTAAAACAACGTTTGTAATTGTCCTCTATTTGCTTGAATAAGAAGCACGCTTTTGAGGATCTTTTCTTTCTGTAATTTCATTATTATAGAGAGTGGCAACACTTAGAGTTAAGTGTTGGGGAGCACTACTAGGGTTAGTAGTGGGGGAATCGAATTGTATCAAGAGTTTGGTATTTTACGATTCAAATAATAAAAGAGTAGGTTGTGTGGACGTAGATCTCAGAGGTGAGATTGAACCACGTTAAATTCATGTGTCTTATTATTTGATTTCATTGTTTTATTATTTGATATAATTGTTTTAGTGTTTGATTAAGTTTCGTTTGAGCAAAAACATCAATCGGAGATTTTACGAGTGAATAACACGATTGCACCTTTGTGCCATAAGAGTGTTTTTGCGAAAATCGATTAGTTTTAGCCACTCAATTCAACCCCCCCTTCTTGAGTGTCACCTTGTGTTCCAACAAGCATAAAAGTTCACTACTACTTCCGCTCAAGTTTCCAACATTTGGTATCAAGAGCCACTATAATCCAAAGCCTTCAACAATTAAACACATTTATCCCTCAACTTCAAACCCCACATATTCAATTTTTTTTAAAACAAAATCAAACCACTTAAATTAAAATGACTTCCTCAAACACATTTAACTACCCCCAGGTAAATTGGGTACCCACATTCAAGGGAAAAAAAATACCAACAATGGTCAATTCAAATGAAGTCCATATTTATCTCACAAGATTTGTGGGAGTTAGTACAAAATGGTTATGAACAACCAAACGATTTAATCCAAGAAGCTACTTAGGATGAAGCACGCCGAAAGCAATATAAACAAAATCGGATAAGGGATAATTATGCCCTATCCTTAATATATCGGGGAGTAGATGAGATAATTCTCCCTACTATTATGGCTGCTACAACGGCCAAGGAGGCTTGGAGTATCCTGGAGACAAAATATAGGGGCTCCGAAAAGGTAATACTCTTCAAACTCCAATCTTTATGGAGAGACTTTGATAATTTATTAATGGCAGAAAATGAAACAATTCAAGAGTTTTTTAGTCGGGTAACAAATATTATAAATCAATTTCGAACTAATGGAGATAAAATTGAAGATGTCCAAGTTGTTCGGAAAATATTAAGAAGTCTCCCCAAAAATTATGATCATATAGTGGTGCTATAGAGGAGTCTAATAAAGATTTATCTAAATTAAGTTTAACTGAATTAATGGGCTCTCTTCTAGCACATGAAGATAGAATGCGTAGATTTACAGAGCAGCCACTAGAACAAGCTTTTCAAGCAAAATTAAAATTCTCTAATAATGGAGAAAATAAAAGTAAAAATGGCTACGGTAAAGGAGGAACTTTATATAACCGTAGCGGGGGAGAAGGAAGTTATAAAAATCAAGGAACTCGTGAAAATAACCAATCCGGCTCCTATTGCAATTTATGTAAGAAAAATGACCATAATACACAAGATTGCCGGTATAAATGTAAAAGATGCAAAAGCACACCCATTTTGAAAAAGATTGTTGGTTCGGCAAAAAGATGAGGCCAATTTTACGGAAAACAAGGAGCCCGGAGATCAATTATTTTATACCTGTTTAAATGCTCACCAAGAGTCAAATGATATATGGTATATTGATAGTGGTTATTCAAACCACATGACTGGCAATAAAAATTCATTTGTCAGTCTGGACGAAAACATAAAAACACAAATTACTCTTGGTGATGGAAGCAACCAAGAGGTTGCTTGGTAGGGGACAATAGCCGTTAGAACAAAAAACGGCTCGTCTAAATTTATTTACGATGCTTTCTCGTCCCAGGGCTTGCACAAAATTTGTTATGTGTAGGCCAACTAATCCAAAGAGGCTATATGGTGAAATTTGATGCTAATAAATGCCTCATATTTGATAAGAGAAAAGGGCAATTAATTACTACTACTCAAATGGCTCCTAATAAGATATTCCCATTAAGAATGCAAATGGAGCATAATGTTGCCCTAAGTTCTATAATGGATGAATCCACATTGTGGCATTTAAGATTCGGGCATCTAAATTTTAACAGTTCAAAACTGTTAAAACAAAAAGAAATGGTGATTGGGCTTCCACCTATAACTAATGAAAGAAAAATTTGTGAGGGCTGTATATATGGCAAAATGCATAGATTGCCATTCCCTACTTCATCTTGGAGGGCTAGAGCTCCATTAGAGCTCGTTCACGCAGATATATGGGGCCCTACCAGAAATCCGTCTCTTGGCGGAAAAAGATATTTTCTATTATTTGTCGATGATTTCACTCGCATGATGTGGGTTTATATTTTGGAGCAAAAATCAGAAGCGTTTTCCCACTTCATGCAATTTAAAGCCCTCACAGAAAAACAAATTAAAGTGGGCATTCTATAAAAATTCTAAGAACAGATCGTGGGGGAGAATTTACAAGCAAATAATTTAACAGCTTCTGTAAGGAGCATGGGATTAAAAAAGAATTAACAGTAAGACGCACACCTCAACAAAATGGTGTTGCGGAAAGGAAAAATAGAACAATTGCTGAAATGGCCCGCAGTATGATGCAAGCTAAGAATTTACCAAAATATTTTTGGGCCGAAGCTGTCTGTACAGCAGTGTATATTCTCAATAGGTCTCCCACGAAAGCAGTGAAGGGTATGACACCCTATGAAGCTTGGCATAAGAGAAAGCCAAGAGTGGAGCACCTCAAAGTATTCGGGTGCATAGCATATGCCCACATCCCGAAAGAAAATCGGGAAAAACTTGATGGAAAAGGAGAAAAATGTATCTTCATTGGATACAGTGACGAATCTAAAGGATATCGTCTCTATCAGCCCGAATCCAAGAAGTTAGTCATTTCAAGAGATGTCATCTTTGATGAAGGAGCTCAATGGATGTGGATAGAGAAGGAATCTCAACCACGTGAAGGAGATTTTCTTCCACCAAGTCCAAGTGAAGATGAAGGCCCAAATCATCAAGCAACGCAGTCATCCTCAAGTCCATCATCGCCAAGATCTACAACAACATCCTCGAGATCGGTGAGTCCAACATCAGGATCAAGCTCTCAAAGCTCAGCTCCAGTAGTGCGACGTTCACAAAGAGATCGGCGACCACCAGGCTACTTGGAGGATTTCCAGTGCAATCAAGCTATCATGGCTCTCTTCACTAGCGAACCACAAAGTTTTCAAGAAGCCGCTCGAGAAGACAAATGGATCGAGGCCATGAATGAAGAAATCAAGATGATCGAGAAAAACAACACATGGGAGCTTGTTGAGAAACCCGAAGACAACACTACAAGAAAAGTACCCATTAACGACGGCTTTTAGCCGTCGTTGGTAACCCTAAAAAGCCGTCGTTGAATAATCAACGACGGCTAACCGGTCGTTAAATGGCCGTCGGTAAAAAGATGGTCGGTGATACAAGAATCAACGGCCCAGTCAGCCGTCGGTGATATATTCAACGACGGTTTAAGGACAATCGCGGCGGTTTATAAAAGCCGACGTTGATACCCGGTCAACGACCGTTTAAAGCGACGGCGGAGTCGGCGGCGATTTATAACGATCATTTGGATCACCGACCGTTTTAAACCGTCGTTGTTCCAGCGGCCCATTCCTAAACCGTCGTTGTTCCAGCCGATCGTTATAAACCGTCGTTGATTTCGAATAATCAACGTCTGTTTATAACGGTCGCTAAGATGTTAAAGCAGTCGTTGATTTCCTAGCCGTCGTTGATTTATTGTTTAACCGTCGCTGTTCTTACAAAATAATATTATTTAAAATTCTATTGTTCTTAATAATAATTAAACCTGTACCTGCACAGCTGCACCTAAATATACCACGCTAAAGCTGTTTCTCAATCGCATTAAATTTTTTCAATTACAAAATTATGCAATTTTGATATATATTAAAATTTACATAGATACTTGTATAATTACATGAAATAGATTACATTTATGTACACAAAATAGATCCCGATGTCGGGAAATAAAGTAGATGTCGGTGTTTACAAAAAATATATATCGATAAAGCTAGAAAATAATAAGCTAGATGCCGATAAATATAGACACTAAATGTCTATAGTTAGACAAACTACCTAGATTAAATATATGTACGCAAAATAGATCCCGGTGTCGGGAAATAAAGTAGAAGTCGGGTTGAAAAAAAAATAACCCGACACATCAAGAAACGAGCGAGATGCCGAGTAAGTATTTACACTACAAGAAAATAGTTAGACTAACTATATCCAACTATAAGTTAGTTACCTAGTTGCCAAAACCAAAAAAAACTACCTTTGTCAAGGGTGGCTCACGTAGCACTACCGCCACCACCAAACCATGGGTCATCTTCATTCGTGCGTTGTGGAGTGGGGCCTGGGTTGCAACTCCGAGAACATGTGGCCGAAACTAGACATGTTCCTCATCATTTCCTCGATGAGGGCCCGACGTGACTCTTCCACCCGTGCTTTGCGACCATTGCCTCCACCTCTCCCATCCGTGCAGCGACCTTTGCCTCCACTTGCGCCTCAATCCGAGAAAAAATGGACGGCTCATATGGTTGTGAAGAGCCACCATCTCCCTCGCCCCGATGCGAGTTGTAGTACAAATGATCTCCCGACCCAACCCCCGAACTTTTCCTCTGTTCCTCCCCCAAGCTGTCTCCCAATACAACGAGATCGGGGTTCGGTGTGACCCCTGAGTGGTACAATGATCCAGCTTCTTATTGTATGTCTCCTGCATTTGGTTAAATATACTCATATTCAAATAATATAAAGTGCCAAAATGGCCTATATTTGGTTCTAACTTTCCTATTTTGTGTATTTTCAATCAAAACAACTTACAATCACATTAAACTAACTATATATATGATGTTTGAGGTGTTTATAACTTAAACTAGCATCAAACTACTCGTATTCATTCAATTTCAAGTGAAATGGCCTAAATTGGCCAAAATGGCCTATATTTGGTTCTAACTTTCCTATTTTGTGTATTTTCAATCAAAACAACTTACAATCACATTAAACTAACTATATATATGATGTTTGAGGTGTTTATAACTTAAACTAGCATCAAACTACTCGTATTCATTCAATTTCAAGTGAAATAGCCTAAAATGGCCTATATTAGCCTATATTTGGTTCTAACTTTCCTATTTTGTGTATTTTCAATCAAAAAAAACTTACAATCACATTAAAATAACTATATATATGATGTTTGAGGTGTTTATAACTTAAACTAGCATCAAACTACTCGTATTCATTCAATTTCAAGTGAAATGGCCTAAATTGGCCAAAATGGCCTATATTTGGTTCTAACTTTCCTATTTTGTGTATTTTCAATCAAAACAACTTAGAATCACATTAAACTAACTATATATATGATGTTTGAGGTGTTTATAACTTAAACTAGCATCAAACTACTCGTATTCATTCAATTTCAAGTGAAATAGCCTAAATGGCAAAATGGCCTATATTTGGTTCTAACTTTCCTATTTTGTGTATTTTCAATCAAAACAACTTACAATCACATTAAACTAACTATATATATGATGTTTGAGGTGTTTATAACTTAAACTAGCATCAAACTACTCGTATTCATTCAATTTCAAGTGAAATAGCCTAAATTGGCCAAAATGGCCTATATTTGGTTCTAACTTTCCTATTTTGTGTATTTTCAATAAAAACAATTTACAATCACATTAAACTAACTATATATATGATGTTTGAGGTGTTTATAACTTAAACTAGCATCAAACTACTCGTATTCATTCAATTTCAAGTGAAATAGCCTAAATTGGCCAAAATGGCCTATATTTGGTTCTAACTTTCCTATTTTGTGTATTTTCAATCAAAACAACTTACAATCACATTAAACTAACTATATATATGATGTTTGAGGTGTTTATAACTTAAACTAGCATCAAACTACTCGTATTCATTCAATTTCAAGTGAAATGGCCTAAATTGGCCAAAATGGCCTATATTTGGTTCTAACTTTCCTATTTTGTGTATTTTCAATCAAAACAACTTACAATCACATTAAACTAACTATATATATGATTTTTGAGGTGTTTATAACTTAAACTAGCATCAAACTACTCGTATTCATTCAATTTCAAGTGAAATGGCCTAAATTGGCCAAAATGGTCTATATTTGGTCCTAACTTTCCTATTTTGTGTATTTTCAATCAAAACAACTTAGAATCACATTAAACTAACTATATATATGATGTTTGAGGTGTTTATAACTTAAACTAGCATCAAACTACTCGTATTCATTCAATTTCAAGTGAAATGGCCTAAATTGGCCAAAATGGCCTATATTTGGTTCTAACTTTCCTATTTTGTGTATTTTCAATCAAAACAACTTAGAATCACATTAAACTAACTATATATATGATGTTTGAGGTGTTTATAACTTAAACTAGCATCAAACTACTCGTATTCATTCAATTTCAAGTGAAATAGCCTAAAATGGCCTATATTAGCCTATATTTGGTTCTAACTTTCCTATTTTGTGTATTTTCAATCAAAATAACTTACAATCACATTAAACTAACTATATATATGATGTTTGAGGTGTTTATAACTTAAACTAGCATCAAACTACTCGTATTCATTCAATTTCAAGTGAAATGGCCTAAATTGACCAAAATGGCCTATATTTGGTTCTAACTTTCCTATTTTGTGTATTTTCAATCAAAACAACTTAGAATCGCATTAAACTAACTATATATATGATGTTTGAGGTGTTTATAACTTAAACTAGCATCAAACTACTCGTATTCATTCAATTTCAAGTGAAATAGCCTAAAATGGCCTATATTAGCCTATATTTGGTTCTAACTTTCCTATTTTGTGTATTTTCAATCAAAACAACTTACAATCACATTAAACTAACTATATATATGATGTTTGAGGTGTTTATAACTTAAACTAGCATCAAACTACTCGTATTCATTCAATTTCAAGTGAAATGACCTAAATTGGCCAAAATGGCCTATATTTGGTTCTAACTTTCCTATTTTGTGTATTTTCAATCAAAACAACTTAGAATCACATTAAACTAACTATATATATGATGTTTGAGGTGTTTATAACTTAAACTAGCATCAAACTACTCGTATTCATTCAATTTCAAGTGAAATGGCCTAAATTGGCCAAAATGGCCTATATTTGGTTCTAACTAAACTTGCACCAAACTTTTCAATCATATTTGCCTATAAATATATGTTTAGAAGTATGTACCGAGATTTTCTTTGCTTTATTGTTTGCTGGGATTTCTCCTTTTCCAGGAACAGTCTTGAAATGAGTCTTCAAGAACAACTCGGGAGCAGTAGGGAGTACTCCTCCTCTACTCTTTGCCTGTAGACATTGTTGAACAAAGGCTTAATTTTTTACTCATACCGAAAATGAAATGTAAATTACACTAAGTAGTAGATATGAAACATATTTACCATCTTCCTAGCATCTTTGTCCGCCGAAATAGAACCCCGAAAGTGTGACGGCTCGGTGGATTAGACGAGGGAGCCACCTCTTCGGTTCTTCTTCGCTGTTCGAATTTTTTCCCGAAATGTTGGGTCTTCACTTCTCTTCTTCATGTCTTCGTAGATCGTCTCCCCCAACCATTTCGGCCTTTCTTTGGCTTTCTTAACCACCCAAGTATCGCAAGTCTCGGACGAGATGAAGCTTTTTTCATGTAATCCTTCTTCACTAGGCCTTCTAACTCAGGAGCCCATTCGTAAATACCCTTTAGTCAAACATTAAACAAAGATATTAATAAAGTAATATAATCAATGAAATTTTTCATAATTCGATTCATACATACTGTGAAAATGTTCCACCAATGCGTCTTTGTTGCATTGTCGACCTCACTTGTAATTGAACCAAGGTTGTCGAAAATGGCCCTGGAAAATGTCAGTGATGGACCCACTAACCTTGTTATCATCGAACCTGAATTGAAAACCAAACAAACACGTGAATTGTGAATACCATTGCATATTTGTGTATCATGAAGCATATAGTAGCTTACGAACTTACCATAATCCAGTAGGGCTTAAAACCTTTCTTGGTGCACGGTTCGAACCTTCACCTTCCTCCGTATGAATGTTCGGAGTCTCCGTACGTGGCTACCAATGTCACGTGCACGTGAATCATCTCCCCGTGTCTCTACTACGGGGTTACGGCTTCCTTCTACTTCGGTGACCGAAAAAGGCTGCATCGGAATCAAAGTCCCACGACCTTGGCTTCCACCTAAGCCACCTCGACCTCCGTGGCCCTTAGGATTAAACATGATTACCTAAAATGCAAGAAATTAAAAGCCGCGCAAGATTAAACAAATTACATTAAAGTATGAATAATCCAATAACATTATGTCAAAGAAATTAGAACGTTGGATCTTAAGTGGTTATCAACAAGCTCTTCCCAAATATGTAAGCTTAAATTCATAAGCTAATGAAGGTAGAGTTAGGATCAATTTTATATGTCCAATTTCTTTATGGAAGACAAAAATCAAGTTGGTAAATGTGGGTGTTATGGAAGCCCCTCCCCCCTCCCCGACCCCCCCTTGCACACCCCCCACCCTCCCCGACCCCCGCACATGGCCCACATTGTCCATCCAATTGCACTTGAACAAAAGCGTGCTATATTGACTACGAGCAGGTAAACTTCAATTCTATAACATCATCTAGAATCCCAAAGAAATCACTCCCTCCATCATTAGACACACACACTCCATAATTCATGGTGGATTTGTGTTTGCTTGATGCTTTTGTTTGGAAATTGTATCCATTAACATAGTATCTATTCCAAGTGCGAACTAATGTCGAAGGACCCATTGCCAAAGCAAACAGTACATCATCATTGGGTTTGTCTTGAATAACCTATTAAAATTCATTCATATTGTTAATCCATTAACATTTCTTGAATAACCTATTGAATAACCTATAGTCACACAAACTCACTTTCGATCTAAACCAATCAAGGTATTCTGCTTCATGTTGCACCCACACATCTTCCCTACGTAGAGTAGGTCGAATTTGAAGAATGTGGTCCTCGAAATCCCTTACAAACATAACAATTGTTAATGTCTAAATTAAAAATGAAAGTTAAATTTATAAATAATATGATTAATAACAAGTGTTTTACTTCTCAAATTCTTGTAAGATGCCTGTATTTGCTAACACATATAGGTGTGCACGTTGTAGTTCCACTTCAGTTAAAAATCGTGTTCCACCTGCATTAGACGGTCGACCACAATTAACCCTGAATAGCTCTGGGACAGTTTCGTCGAGCATCCTATCAACTTCATCATTTACATTACGGCCTGAATCTCGTGTCTTAGTATCCACTCCTTGCTGAAAGTAGTTTGAACAGAAGTTTGCAATCTCTTCACACAAGTATGCATTACAAATAGAACCCTCCACACGAGCCTTGTTACCAATTTTGCGTTTCAAATGATTGAGGAACCTAAGAAGGTGGTTATCAAAAAGAGTTACACAATTGCGAACAACAATAAAAAAGGATATATGGAAATGAAGGATAAGGTACCTTTCAAAGGGATACATCCAACGGCATTGCACGGGACCACATAGCCTAGCTTCGCGTGGAAGGTGAACTGGTAAGTGTTCCATGGAATTGAAGAATGATGGTGGGAAAATCTTTTCGAGTTTACAAAGGATCTCGGCTATGTCCTTTTCCAATCTTTCCATGTCACTTACTGTGATGGTGGAGCAACACAAATCACGGAAAAAAGGCTAATCTCAGTGACAACTTTCCACACATGAACCGGAAGCAACTCCTTTAATGCAATCGGCAATAATCTTTCCATGAAGACATGACGGTCATGGCTTTTCATCTTGTGCGGCTTACGGGATTGCATGTCCACACATCTTGTTAAGTCGGAAGCATAGCCATCGGGAAATTTCAAATCTCGACCCGGTTGCATAATACTTTCCTTTGGGACTTGTCCGGTCGCGAAAGGTGCTTTTGGTGGAGTTTCTTTTCCATTTGCATCCTTGGTGACATGAAGTTGAGGCCTTTTGCACAATTTAGCAATGTCTTTTCTAGATGCAACGGTGTCTGGTCATGTCTTTTTTCACATCCATAGCGTGTGAATGAGTTGGTCGAAGAAGTTTTTCTCAATGTGCATGACGTCAAGGTTGTGACGAAGATGCGAGATCTTTCCGGTATGGGAGCTCCCAAAGACGGCTTTGTTTGAACCACCCATTTTTCAACTTCTTCAAAGCGTTAAGTGCATCACGGTCCATCTCGTAGCCTTTGGCAAGTCTTTAACACATGACCCACAACTCCTCCCCGGACATGATGTGTGGTGGAGACCCTTTTTCAACCTTATTTACGCAAAAAGCTACTTTGTTTTTACGAAAAGGATGATCTTGAGGAAGGAATTGACGGTGACAATCAAACCAAGAAACTTTACCCCCATGCTCGAGCCAAAAAGCTTTGGATTTATCCATACAATAAGGACAAGCCTTTTTCCCGGTGGTGGACCAGCCGAGATAGCATACCGTAGCGGGGAAAATCATTTATTGTCCAAAGAATGGCGGCACGCATATTGAAATTTTGTTTCCTAGAAATGTCATAAGTAGTTGCTCCAACATCCCATAATTGCTTCAATTCCTCGATTAAGGGTTGCATGTACACATCCAAGTTTCCCTTTAGATTTTTAGGACCGAGGAACGAGCAACGAAAGGAACATGAAGGGTTTTTTCATGCACATCGATGGCGGCAAGTTGTACGGGGTTAAGATGACCAGGCCAACATGAATATTGACCCCCAAACTTTCCATGTGGACCAAACCCATTCGTACACAAACCGAGCCGAACATTCCTAGGCTCGGATGCAAATTCGCCAAAGGATCTATCCAAATGCTTCCAAGCTTCTTGTCGCTAGGGTGAGCCATTTTGTCTTCGGCTCTTGGATTTTTGGCATGCCATGTCATTTCTTGAACAACGTTCTTTGTTGCATACAACCTCTGCAATCTCGGTGTGATTGGGAAATAAATCGAGAACTTTCATTGGAACTAAAGACCCCTTAGAAGTCCTCTTGTATACGTCCGATCGCACACTCTACATCTGTCCAAGTGTGCATCGGTTCTCCAAAATAACATACAACCTTTCGGGCAAGCATGAATCTTTTCGTGGGGAAGCTCTAATCCCTCCAAGATCTTCTTCGTATCGTAAAATGTGTCACTCATGTTGTTGTTGTTAGGTATTGCTTCTTTCATTAATGAAGCAAAAGCATCAACACACCTATGTGGCAAATTGTACTCACACTTCAAAGATACTATTCTAGATGCCATTTCCAACACGGACATGGAGCTCCTCGGTCGTACAACGGTTCCTCGAAGCCTTTAATAGGTCAAGAAACACCTTTACTTGAGGATTAGGCTCCTCCTCCATTCCACTTAGGCTCTTCAACGGTGGACGGTTCCGGATTATTCCCAAGAGCATCGAAAACCATTTCACGGTATGGATTAGATAGCTCTTTCGCGGGTTGAGGTAACTCTTCACCATGAGAATACCAACCGTAGTAATCGGGTATAAAGCCCTTGCTATACAAATGCACTTTAACCGTGTGCGGCATGCATACGTCTGTTCTTGCATTTCGGACACGGACATCTAACTTCATCCTTACACGGGCTTTCGGGATTTACTTTGCAAAAGTCAATGAATTCATCGACCCCCTCAAGAACTCGGGCCTCAAGTTACGCACATTGTCATATCTATCATACATCCACCAACGCTCCTTCCGTTTCATGGTGACCAATTCTACAATTCTAAAGCATTTCAACCACACTACTCATTAACAACCATCATACGTACAATTAAAACATTTGTGTGAAATACATATAGGGCCTAAAATGATGTCCAAAGGTCCTTATCACTCCAACCTAACCCATTCTTCGACGTCTAACCCCACTAGTGAATGTATGCCAACTATTCGCTTCTACGTAAATTCCAGCAGCATTTCCCATGAGTTCTCCAAGTACACAATGTGAGCTTCGTAAAAGCTTACATATGTACCTAATGAACAAAGACATAGAGAAACAACATGACCGGAAATTACATAGAATAGAACAAAAGGCATACATTCACCACCTAAGTGGGGTCAAACGTCGAAGAACGATCCCAATCGGGGACTATTCAAGATATACTCCTAATGAGTATACCTTGAACGGGTATCTAGGCACATGACGATGCAAACATATTTATTTAAACACTTAAATTAAATTTATAACATCATCCAAACTATTTCCACGAAAACAAATATGTCAAAAACAATATAAACAATTTAAATAGTGTAAACTAAATAAAGGAATGTGCAATAAATAAATTATTGTGATAATTATATAGTTTATAACTTTTATAACCTTTAATAAACGAACCACTATAAAAACTATTGTGATAATTATATAGTAACTTAAACTTATACAATTAAAGTAACTTAATCTTCAAAGTAATATAAACTAAAAAATTATATAGTTTTTAACATTCTCTAAACAAAAGTTTTTTTAATACATTATATTTCATGATGAAAAACTTACACAAAAATTAAAATATAGAATTTACATGAACAAAAACAATATAAATTGAAGACAAAATATGGTAAACAATTGCTACTAACCTTACAATTAAGCCAAAGAGAAACACCAAAGTGCTACGTAATCCTACATCATGTAGAAAATCAATTATTAAACGGCACCTTTAAGCATTTAGTAAAATTTATACTAAAATTAAGCAATTAACCATATAAAATACCCATTCTACCGGATGCGGAATCATCGGTCCATGAGAAACATCATAACCAACCTCTATATTAACCCAATTTCCTAGCAAAAACTCTAACAACCTAACAAAATGAAACTCTCCTTAAGAACATAAAGCATACCCAATTCCTGCAAGTACATCAGGAATGAATTCACCAACGGAACCAATCAACTTATATTGTTCCTCTAACATTCTACAAACAACATTCAAACAAACCGTATTCGCCTTCTCACTCATAGACGGTACAAAACAAATAGCACCAACAAGAAGAACACCTTCACTAAATACTCACCCAAACACCCCTACATGAATCTACTAAAATTTTGTGCGTAAACGAAATGTAGCAAGTGAAAAGACCGAAAGCGGTGACTTTCGAAAGCAAAGCTAAGCACATCATTAGCTAGATATAGCAACAAGTAAGCATCACTCGCAATCAAAAACCATTAAATTCACCATCATCTTAGAAATCATCAATCATCAGAAAATTAACACAATAGAATAACAAGTAATTACCCATTTAGCACAAAATTAGTTGGAGAAATGAAACTCAAATCAAGAAATGAATAAAAGGCGGATCCAAAAACATATATGAAGAGAGAGAAAAGTAAGGAATGTACCGTCGGCGGGGCTCCGGCACGGGAGGGACGACGGTCGGGTGTTTAGGGTTTGGCCACCTACATTGACAAAGCCGAATGACGTTAAGGGTTTGGTTTCATTAACAAAAAAAAAAAGACGCAGATGCTAACCGGCGGCAAAGACACGGTCCGGCGAGGTGGAGAGAAAATGAGGGTATCGCCGTTCGTTGGTTGGAGGTCGGCGAATAACAGGCGGCAAAGACTCTAATGCGCCGGATGAAACACGATTGACACACGGAGGGAGAGAAAGTCGCCGATGAACGGAGATTGGGGTGAAACACGGCGCAACACGGAGGAGAGAGAAATTAAGGCGGGGTTTTGGTGGGAGTGAGGAGAGAGAAAGTGGAAGAGGAGCGACGGGAAATTGGAAAAAGAGGAGTGAAAGGGGCTTTACTTAAAAAAATAACCGACCGCTAAAGACCGTCGCTAAACTTAAAAAAATAATAGTTACGCTTTTAAAGAAATCAACGACGGTTTAAACCAGTCGTAGTATATCAACGATTCGCTAAACCGTCGTTAATTTCTTAAAAAAGCGATCGGTATTCACCGACGGCTTGGAGCCGTAGCTATTTTACAATTACCGACCGTTTTTTAAACCGTCGCTGGTATGCAGTCGTTATTTAGCGTTTTCTTGTAGTGCAAAGAAGTCATCGGTCTCAAATGGGTCTACAAGGTCAAGTATAACGAAGACGGCTCCATCCCGGAAATATAAGGCTCGTCTCGTCGCAAAGGTTACTCCCAACAACCAGGGATTGACTTTAACGAGACATATGCTCCCGTTGTCCACATGGAAACTATCAGGTCAGTCCTTGCTCTTGCTGCTCAACTTAAATTACCAGTCTTTAAATTAGATGTCAAGTCAGCATTTCTAAACGGAGAGATCGAAGAAAAAGTATACGTTGAGCAACCGCAAGGATATCTCATCGAAGGCAAAGAAGACAAAGTATACCGCCTTCGTAAAGCCCTTTATGGGTTTAAGCAAGCACCCAGGACCTGGAATAGCAAAATAGATGGCTACCTACTTCAAAATGGGTTTACAAAAAGCCCAAGTGAGCCATCACTATATGTCAAGGCCCAAGGATCACAAGATTTTCTCATATTGTGCCTTTATGTAGATGATCTAATCTACACAGGCACTAATCCAAAAATAATTAAAGAATTTAAGAAGACAATGATGTCGGAATATGAAATGACTGACCTTGGAGCCATGAAGTACTTCCTTGGCATGCATGTCAAGCAAAGCCAAGGAAGAATATTTCTCTCACAGGAGAATTATGCAGACGACCTACTTAAGAAGTTCAACATGAGTGAATGCAAGCCATTAGCTACACCAATGGCACTTAATGAAAGGCTATCTAAGAACGATGGCAAAGAGAAAGTCGATGCATCAATATATCGAAGTTTGGTCGGCTCTCTCATCTATCTTACACATACAAGGCCCGACATAGTACATGTTGTCAGCATCGTATCCAGGTTCATGAGTGAGCCAAGTAAAGCTCACTTGGCAGCAGCAAAAAGGATTCTCAGGTACGTCAAGGGAACAAAAAGTTATGGTATTTTGTATGAGACAGAGGAGAATCACAAGCTTACAGGATACACAGACAGCGATTGGACCGGAAGCATTGACGATCGAAAGAGTACAAGTGGCTACGTCTTCCAGCTGGGAACCAAGACCATATCTTGGTCATCAAAGAAACAAGCAACAGTAGCTCTGTCATTAGCAGAAGTAGAGTACGTAGCAGCAGCAAGTGCAGCATGTGAAGCGGTATGGCTCAAAAGGATTCTCAATGATCTACAACATACATTAGAAGAACCAACAACTATCTCTTTGTGACAACATGTCTCGCAATAGCCATGCCTGAGAATCCGGTCTTCCACAGCGATGCGAAGCACATCGAGATACGTCATCATTTCATCCGAGAGTTGGTCGACAAACAAGAGATTGAGCTACAATTTTGCAAGACGGGGAGCGGCTCGCGAGATATATTCACAAAAACAATTCCAACAGAGAAGTTCATCCAATTCAGAAGACAACTCGGAGTACAAGAATTTTCAGATTAAGGGGGAGTATTAGATATTAATCAAGAAAATTCTCCATATTAGTAGAAAGATCATGTAATTATAATATCTAGAGTAATCTAGGAAAATATCCATGAAAATATCTATGTTAGAAAATTCTAGATATCTTTCTAGAATGATGTATAATAATATCTAGCCTAGGGAAAATCCTAGAAAAGTCCTAAGAGAAATCTAGATGTAAAAAATCCTAGAAAAATCTAGAGGATGCACAAGTTTTCTTACCACACCTATAAATAGGTGATGGTGTAAGCCTTGATGATGGATGAAGAAAACATTACAAAGTTAATGAAAAAGCCTACCATTTCCCACGAACAATCTCTCCCTTTACCATCAAACAACAACACTCTACTTCCGCTCAAGTTTCCAACATGGAGACTGTAAAAGAAAACGGGAACTATACTTTGGGACGAGAGATGGAGTAATTATATTGTTTGCTGGCGATATTGACTTCCAAACCACATACATGCATTAATTTCTTTGTTTAAAGATTAATTAATGTGTACATCTGATTGCTGATTGATGTTCATAGGCCTTCATTAAAAAAATTATGACAAATCCGATTTGCTGGCCGCCGGCCAATGAATTAAACATAAAAAACTTATAATATGTACTATCCCAGAAAATGGGAAGCACTATAAACATAGAACTACCACATTTTATCCTCTCAAAGAAAAATAAAGTACTAAATTATATCAAGAAAGAAGTTAATCATGAGAAATGAATGTATGTATCATATGACGGGTGTGCACCTATATATGCATAAAGTTCAATAAGACCTATACATCGATCACTACAAATCACAAAACATAGCTTCAAAAAAAGAAAGTAAATTAGTTCAAACAATTGTTAAGGTTTAGAATATGGGAAAACTCAGCAATCTTCTCATTAAACTTTAGAGGAATATATGTACAACCTAATATCAGGAAACCTTACTGAACTAGATATCCTAACAACTTTACAGATAGGAATATAATACAAGACTCCTAATAAACATAATACTCCAATACTCCCACTCAAGTTGGAGCATGAATATCACAAATGTCTAACTTGCGGAGTAGAAAACAAAACTTACGCCACGTCCCAAAGCTTTAGTCAAGATATCTGCTAATTGATGTCTAGTAGGAACATAGGAGGTAGATAAATAACCATAAGTCAATTCATCTCGAACAAAATGACAGTCTACCTCAATATGTGTTAGAGATATGAGATATAATCAGTATCGGAAAATATATGTATGCTATATTTTCCATATTGATATTATTAAGAGAATAATATATTTAGGTTTATTTATGTTAAATATTATTTAGTGAATAATTTATGGTTATGGTCCTATATCTTTTAGGAAGATTGTTTCCTATCTTATGTTACCTTAGGTTTTGTATAAATACTCTACCTATTGATGGATAATATTCAAGCCACACGATTAACCCTTTACCCCAAATTTGTCATGGTATCAAGAGCAAGTTAAGATTTTGGGTACAAACTCAAAAATATTGTTTTCTGCCGGTGGGTTTTTTTCCCCTCAAATTAAAGAGTTTTTTTTTTCGATTATGTTACAGAATTTGTGAAGCGAGAGAATTTGTTGTTTGAATGTCGATGTGTTGGTGCGATTAATAATAAAATTGATTTTTTCTGTTGACTTTCTTCCATCAGTTTGCTACTTTGCTTCTCCCGCAGCGTTTTATTTGAAGCCAATCAAGTGCTTGGTATTATTAGTTGCTTGGAATCGCTATGTTGCACTTCCTTTATTCTTTTGCAGTTTTGCCACCATTTATTTTCCAGTTTGAAGATTAATTCGGTGGTGGGGTTTGTTTCAAGAACCTAATTGACTTGGTTCTAAGTTTCGGCTCTCCCTGTGTTATGAGACAGGGATTATTGGTTCTCTTTGTACCGTGAGACAAGGTATTTTGGTTCTCCTTGTGCCAAGAGATAGGGTTTAATATGTTGTGAGCGCGGTTTTTTTTCTAAAAAACCAGTATTTGAAGAGAGCTCGACTTTGCTCAAGAAAAGTCAATATTTGCTGTGAGCGTGATCTGCTCAAGAATTGTTATGGGTTCGAAAAGAATGACGTTCCTGTTTGATTGATGATTGATGGGTTCGAAAAAGATGAACGTTCTCATCATTAAAAAAAAATTGAAGGCGACATCACCGGATTTGTGCATCTCGACTTCAACAAAGAGAAGAATCTCCAATCGCAACGTTCGTGTTACTGTCGTTACGATTGCGGGAGGGTGTTAGAGATATGAGATATAATCAATATCGGAAAATATATGTATGATATATTTTCCATATTGATATTATTAAGAGAATAATATATTTAGGTTTATTTATGTTAAAATATTATTTAGTGAACAATTTATGGTTATGGTTCTACATCTTTTAGGAAGATTGTTTCCTATCTTATGTTACCTTAGGTTTTGTATAAATAATCTACCAATTGATGGATAATATTCAAGCCACACGATTAACCCTTTACCTCAAATTTGTCATAAAGCCATACTTGAGGCCTGAGTGCATAGGCAGCCCTTACATGGAAAATTTTTATAAACAAGCCTAAGAATATTATAATCCACTAAAATAAAACATACGCAAAAAAAAAAAATGCAACATGACGTAAAATAATTAGTCATCGGACCCTCCAAGTTCTACATCTAACATTATAGATTGTTCCTTCAATAACTATAACAACAAAAACTATAGTCTATAGACATTATTTATATCTTATGGAAGAGGAAGTTTGCAGTGGTCACGCAGGGGTTTGTAGTTATCAGCGAGGAAAGTGATAAGCTCTTGTCGGGTATCCGCATCATCAGGATTGTCGTGTAATTTCTTTGGTATCTGTACCAAAAATTAACCACATTATTGATATGATCTAGGCATTTCTCCAATTCTGAATCATTTACGTGGGACGGGCACATGCCGAACAAGTTTATAGGGAGCTGATCAGGATTATTAAGTAACACGGTAATGAGGACCTTGAACTCTACTCTACTATTAGCCGAACCCATCGAATCCCCCCGCGCCCACCCCACTGGACCCACCAGCACCTCCACCACTGGCTTCGCTAAACCCGTCCGCGATTGCGACAACCCCACTTTGTCCGCCATCGACGGGTGCACCAACACTAGCGACTCCGGAGCTGGGACCCGCGTAAGTGATGTTAGTGATCGAGTAATCAATTCGAAAATATCACCAAAGTGGTCTTCGCGGGTTTGTAAAATTGGTCGCACAAATTGGAATGCGTCGTTGATGAGCTGCACGCAGTTTGGTGAAAGCTGGGCGTTGGCAATAGTACTAATGCTAAATAGCACAATTAGCACCACAACGAACAGCTGCTTTTGGGTCATTGTAATTACAATATTAGGACTGAATTTTGGAGGACTATTTATTTGTAGGTTAAAGGAGCTAATCGTACTTGGTTCATTTCGAAATTGGAATATATATATAGGTAGCTGAGCAATGTAGTCATCAGATCAAACTGACTAGCATTAATTCATTTTCTATAACTATATGTTTCCATAATTAATAACTAATAACTAATAGTCCCATATTATAGTGCGTTTTTGATTGTTTACGTTTTCCAGGATATTAAGGTAAATAGAATCTTAAGAAAAAATGTTGCTGGGAAAAAGTGTTTGTGTATTGCTTGGGTGAAGACAGACAAAACTAATGTTTTGTGCCGAAAGAAAATACTTATTTTAGGAGAGAGAATGATAATAATTTGTGGTGAAAAAAGATGCCATTAAATCGTAGTAATTCCACGCTGGGTTATAAAAAAAAAAAAAAAAAAGTAGTATTTTGTCAAGTTGATCAAAGAGGAGATACACGTGTCAAAAATCTTTAACACTATTTTAAAGTTTTAATCCATATAATCATCAATCATGGTTAAAACTAACACTGGATACTATCCTAATACGTTAATTACTAAACAGATTAGTTATCATAATGATCCATTTTTACTTGACTACAATGAAACATTAAGCAAATTCACAATAAATTGTTTTGTATATCCGATTATGTTCTACTATTGTATCTTATCCTAATTCTTACCTTTAAATTATGCTAAAATTTCAAAAAATAAAAATAATAATTAAGTGCTACGTGACCTAAGAGGTTTTAATATATTCAATTTTAACCCAAGTGCATGGGATGTATTTGGTCCCAGTTGGTCACGTGACCAACCATTAATTTGGAAAAACCCTTATAATTGTTTTGCACCGTATTATATCAGTGTTTTGATGTTTGGTTCAGTGGTTGTTGGGCCACGAATCTACAGATTTGTAAAATATCACGCGGGTTTGACGCTAACTGATGGCTTTTGGTTTTGCCTTTTCCGTGTTTTCTCACTCCTCTTCCTTCTTTTGTTTTATACTTTTTTGTTTTGTTTTGATGGCAAAGCTACGTTGATTTTCATTTCCCTTTTCCGTGTTTTCTTACTCCTCTTCAATCTTCCCTTCTTTCGTTTTTTACTTTTTTTATTGTTTTGTTTTTTACTTTTTTTATTGTTTTGTTTTGATGGCAAAGTCTACATTGGTTTTCTTTTCATTTTATTAATTTTGTTGTTAGCTTTAACTTTATAGAGTATTAAATTATCCCAAATAACCTCAACTTTTGCCCATCTCCTTATAATAATTTTAATTTTTGGAAAATGCCCAAGCTCAGGACTATCTTATCGAAATAATATGGACTATTTAATTTCCTGTATACTTTATACAATATACCCAAAATGTATTAGTGACGCTATGATGGCAAAACATATAAGAGTTTGTATTATTATGAGAACCATCCCATGACTCTGATTCTACATATTACTTATGAGTTTTTTTGCCTTCCAATTTTTAGTTTGCAAATAGTTAATACCTAGCTACTTGGAAATATATTTCTTCCAAAAAATTGAGGATTTAATTGTCCTTTTGTATATCTATATTTTTGAATGCTTAAAATAAGTGTTATATAATGGCTAATGCATAAACAATTTAAATTTTATTTATCTCATGTTTTTTGGAAGTACTCCGAACCCAAGTGGGTCAAATCTTAGATCCGCCACTGGTTAGTGTGACCAACCATTATCAGATTCCTGGATCCGCCACTGATTATGTATATGGCTATAAGCTAAGTGCCTACCAGTTGGCAACATATATCATAGGGCCGGGCAAATATCCGGTTATGCATTAATTAAGATTTGCCATGCGCCCATGCCCACCGAGTTGTGTACATGTAGCACCAAAAACAACAGAGTGGTGTACATGTACTAACATACGTTACAACTTACAAGAAGGCCGAACTAAACAAAGAGTCTGTAGCCTCCCTGGCACTATTACTTTAAGAAAAATAATCAAATTTTCTGTTCACAATTATCTTTTGATGTACTATTAGTTTATTACACCTCCTCAATATCAGGAGGACGAACATAAAAATTGCCCGTGATAGATGAATTACTGAAAGAAGTGGCATAGGGACACGTTGATTTTAATGAAATTCTATGTATAATGCATCCCCAACATCCTCTACAGGCTAAAGTTGAATGTATTATGAAGTGTTGCAATTAAACTGTGATGAAGAGAGTAACATATATGGTTGAGGATGTATTTGTATAATTCCTATATAGTTTGGATTCCTAATATGGTTAGGATTATTATTTTGTAAACACTATATATATTGATTAATGGGAATACTCCAAGATTAAGGGAGTTTACATTATCTAACAATAATATTTTTATATTGTAGTTAAATTACGCGAGTCGTTTAACTGAAGGTGATGGTTGGATGGATATTACTTTATTATTGTTTCATCCTTTTTTATAAATAGGTGGGGTAAAGTATAAAACAATTGGTACCTGCAATGTTGCAATCAAAATGGGAAGCAGAGTATGAGAAAGTGTTGCAATTATATATTGATATGGAGGAAGTAATATGTAATATAATACTCCCTCAGTCCCCATATTAATCAACTTCATTCATGTATTACTTTTTGGGCAGGCCAAAGATAATTATCATCTTTAATATAAAATTTACCCAACTCAACCCATATGATATATGTGGAGTTTCCATTAATGCGTGCGCGTGCACACACACTAACTTTTTATATTCTATGTGATGTAGGACACACACATATGCTATCTTTTAATATTCTATGTGATGTAGGAACCTCGTTAATTTTGTGTCTGAATCAACACTTCTTGTTTTATCTTGTTCTATCTTGTTATACTCTATACTAAGATACGAAATCTCTTCAATGTAGTTAAATGTGTTACAATACTAAAAAGAAATAATAAAACAAGATAAAGCCATACTTGAGGCCTGAGGGCACAGACAGCCCTTACATGGAAAATTTTATAAACAAGTCAATGAATATTATAATCCACTAAAATAAAACTTACGCGAAAAAAATAGAGCAAACAATACATACAACATGACGTAAAATAATTAATCATCGGAACCTCCAAGTTCTACATCTAATATTACAGATTGTTCCTATTAGAGTAAATATATGTGTATATTTAGTATCCCTCCTTAGAGTCATGTAATTAAGTTAACTAATGTAATTATGTAAAGTAGGGTTTTGTATACTCTCATATATATTCATAATGCAATGCCTAAGCCTCCTAAGGGAGTATTTTCTAAAGTCTAACATGGTATCAGACCTCTCTTGGCTTCTTCTACACCTCGGCACTGCCATTCTATTCTCCTCCTTCATCTCCTTTCTTCTTTTCCTCCACCATGACCGGGGACGCTACTCCCCCTCTCTCGGTCACTCCTGCATATCATCCCACGTTAAGTGTCACTAACGTGAAAGCCTTGATTCCATTGGTTCTTGATATCG
This sequence comes from Beta corolliflora, assembly GCA_947648045.1. Classification (NCBI taxonomy): domain Eukaryota; kingdom Viridiplantae; phylum Streptophyta; class Magnoliopsida; order Caryophyllales; family Amaranthaceae; genus Beta; species Beta corolliflora. Next base: position 185,685 of record CANSZD010001453.1, read on the forward strand.
ACAAGGTTCAATATACTCCATGGGCCACGCTCTTCCGCAACAACTAAGGTATATAATGTGTTGGACCATATCGATCCCGACGTCAAGAAGCCGAAGGACATTGATGATGAATTATGGGGTCGATTAGATGCGATTGTTTGCCAATGGATGTATGGCACAATCTCAACTGATCTTCTTCCCAAGATTTTGGACGACAAATCCACTGCCATGGCAACTTGGGAGCGTCTCCGCAATATTTTCCAAGACAACAAAGGTACCCGTGTGGTTCACCTCGAAAATCAGTTTGGTGGTATTCATCTTTCCCAATTTGCTTCTCTTGCTGATTATTGTCAAGCTCTTAAAACAATTTCCATTCAACTTGCTGCCATTGATCACCCTATTTCTGAGGAACGTTTGGTTCTTCAGTTAGTTGGAAAATTAAACTCCGATTATCGTATGATTGCTACCCTTATTCAACAATCTACCCCCTTCCTTCTTTTGAGAAAGCATGTTCTATGCTTGAATTGGATAGAGTAAGCCGTGAGAAAACCGACGCCCTCACCACCGTTCCTAACACGGTACTTTTGGCCGGAGACCCGTCTCCCAAGTCCTCCTCACCGGCGGTTCATAGCAGTGGCAATAATAATAATCATTCTGGTAATAACAATGGTAAAAATCATGGGCATGGCAAACATAAAGGGAAGTATAAAGGGAAAAACAATACTGGGCAGTCTACTGGGCCACTGGGCCGTGAGAATTATTTTCCTACAGCTCCCCATATGTTTTTCCCCTCTTGGCTGGTTCATGGGGCCCGCAATACTACCCTCCCTTCCCATATCCTTCTCAACCTGCTGTACAGTGGTAAAATGTGTCCGCCCAGCAGCAAGGAGTGTTGGGCCCAGCACCCGTGTCATCTCAGCAGGCCCAACAGGCTCCTCCTTAAGCTCTTTTGGCTCCTGGCAGTTTCCAGCCCACAGAATTGCCTACCTTCTTCAATGCGTTGTCTCTTCAACCTCCGGACTCTAATTGGTATATGGACACTGGCGCTACATCTCATCTCATGAATAATTCAGGTATGAATTATTCTATTGTCAATTGGCGCAATTTAAATTCACACATTATGGTTGGTGATGGTTCTAATATACCAGTCAAGGGTTCAGGCACATATTATCTTAATTCCTCATCCTCCCCTCTCACTCTCAAAAATATCCTTTATGCTCCTAAAATCATTAAAAATCTTGTTTTCGTCCATCAATTCACTACTGATAATTCTGTTTCTATTGAATTTGACCATTTTGGTTTTTCTGTGAAGGACCTTCAGACGGGGAAAATTCTGACCAGGTGCAATAGTGTCGGCCATCTCTATCCAGTCTTTTCCACTCCATCATCTGATTCCTCATCTGCTTTTGCTGCTATCTCTTCCGAAGTTTGGCACAATCGTTTGGGTCATCCTGGAGATCAAGTTCTTAGTTTTCTTAGGACTAATAATTTTATTCAATGTAATGATAAGAAACCTCTTTCTGTTTGTCATGGCTGTCAATTAGGCAAACATTGTCGTCTTCCTTTTTCTATTTCATTGAATAAAACTTATGCCCCTTTTGATATTATTCATACCGATTTATATACTTATCCTCTTAATAGTCATATAGGTTTTCGTTATTATTTACTATTTCTTGATGACTATTCTCACTATTTGTGGGTGTTCCCTCTTAAATCTAAATCTGATGTCTTCCCCACTTTTGTTCGTTTTCATGCTTATGTCAAAACTCAATTTGGCATTTCTATTAAATCTTTATGTGATAATGGTCGTGAATATGACAATGCCCCATTCACTTTGTTTTCTCTCACCCATGGCATGATTTGGCGACATTCTTGTCCTCATACATCTTCTCAAAATGGCAAGGCCGAGCGTATGATTAGGATTTAGGACTATTAATGATATTTGTCGCTCTCTCTTGTTTCATGCCTCTCTTCCTCCTTCCTATTGGGTTGAGTCATTACATATGGCAATTTATTTATTAAATATCCGTCCTACTCGCCTTCTTGATAATTTCACTCCCGTGCACATTCTTTTTAACAAAGCTCCATCTTACGATCATATTCGTACCTTTGGTTGTCTTTGTTATCCTAATCTTTCCTCCGTGTCTCCAAATAAACTGAGTGCTCGTTCCACTCCGTGCATTTTTCTTGGTTATCCATCTTCTCATCGGGGTTATCGTTGTCTTGACCTTGCCACACATAAAGTCATTATTTCCCGTCATGTCATTTTTGATGAGTCTACTTTTCCTAACTCCTCAAATTACACTCCCAAACATGCTGATTTTGCATTTCTTAACCCTGATCTGGAGCCCAATCCTTCTCCCCATTTGATTTAGGCCTCATCTCCTCCTTCGGACCAGCAGCGTCCTTCGCCCAGTCCAATCTCCTCTTCTCCTCCATCTGGGTCAGCCCTACGGGCCCAACAACCCTCTCCTACATCATCTCCTCACACGGGTGAGCAAGATACCCTTGCTGGGCCCTTGCTCCCGCGTGGGCCTGCGTCCCACCATGCATCCCCCTTTCTCCATCTTTCTTCCACCTCTTCCTCGTGTCCAGGCCCACATACCAGCGACCTTTTTCTCGCCCCTCCTGATTCCGTGTCTCAGCTCTCCCAACCAGGCCACTCCATGAAAACCCGGGCCCAATCCGGTGTTTACAAGCCAAACCCTAAATATGCAAGCCTCGCTCTTGTTACCTTCTCTCCTGATTCCATTTCTCCCATTCCTAAGTCCCCTTTTCGTGCCCTTGATGACCCTAACTGGTATAATGCCATGTGTGATAAATATAATGCCCTGATTGACACTCATACTTGGGATTTGGTTCCTCGTCCTCCGGATGTGAATGTTGTTCGTTGCTTATGGATTTTCACACACAAAGAAAAATTTGATGGTGTTTTTGAGCGGTATAAGGCTCGTTTGGTGGCTAATGGTAAGAGTCAGGAGGTGGGGGTGGATTATGGTGATACTTTTAGTCCGGTTGTCTGGCCTACTACGATCCGTACTGTTCTGAGTTTGGCTGTATCTCGGCAGTGGTCCATTCATCAGCTGGATGTGAAGAATGCCTTTCTTCATGGTGATCTTCAGGAGACTGTTTACTTGCATCAGCCTCCCGGGTTTGTTAATCCTGACAAACCTCAACATGTGTGTCTTCTTCGTAAGTCTCTCTATGGTTTGAAGCAAGCCCCCCGGACTTGGTATCAGCGGTTTTCGACTTACCTTCTCTCTTTGGGTTTTGTGAACAGCAAGTGTGATCCTTCTTTGTTTATCTTCCATCGGGGCTCTGATACTGCGTATCTTCTCCTTTATGTGGATGACATCATTCTCACTTGTTCGTCTGATGCTCTTCGTTCCCGTATTATTGGCCTTCTTAGCACTGACTTCGCCATGAAGGATCTTGGTTCTTTGTCTTATTTCCTTGGTATTTCGGTTTCTCGAACCAAGGACAACATGTTTCATTGTCAGCGCAAATATGTTATGGAGATTCTTGCTCGTGCTGATATGACTTCTTGTAAGTCTGTTGCTACTCCGGTTGATACTAAGTCCAAGCTTAGTGCCACTAGTGGGAAGCTACTTGATAATCCTACTCTTTATCGTCAGCTTACGGGGGATCTCCAGTATCTTACTTTTACTCGTCCGTATCTCTCTTATGCGGTTCAGCAGGTTTGTTTATTAATGCATGCTCCGCGTGAGCCTCATTTTCATGCCCTGAAGTGTATCATACGATATCTTAAGGGCACTCTTGATTATGGCATGCACCTCTCCTCAGCTCCTGCTACGGGCCTTGTCTCTTATACTGACGCTGACTGTGATACTCGCCGCTCTACTTCAGGTTACTGTGTATTTCTTGGTGATAATCTTATCTCTTGGTCTTCTAAGCGGCTAGCAACCTTGTCTCGCTCCAGTGCCGAGGCCGAGTATCGCGGGGTGACTAATGTCGTTGCTGAGACAGCCTCCATTCGTAATCTGTTACTTGAGCTTCATTGTCCATTGAAGCGAGCTATTGTGGTGTATTGTGATAATATAAGTGTTGTTTACATGTCTCATAACCCTGTCCAACATCAACGCACTAAGCATGTGGAAATGGACATTCATTTTGTACGGGAAAAGGTAGCTCTTGGACATATTCGTGTTCTTCATGTCCCTTCTTCTTCTCAATTTGCAGATATCTTTACCAAGGGCCTCCCTCAACCCTTGTTTATAGATTTTCGTTCCAGTTTGAGCATCTGACCTCCTCCCGCTCCAACTGTGGGGGTGTATTAGAGTAAATATATGTGTATATTTAGTATCCCTCCTTAGAGTCATGTAATTATGTTAACTAATGTAATTATGTAAAGTAGGGTTTTGTATACTCTCATATATATTCATAATGCAATGCCTAAGCCTCCTAAGGGAGTATTTTCTAAAGTCTAACAGTTCCTTCAATAACAATAACAATAACAACAAAATTAAAACTATAGTCTATAGGCATTTATATCTTATGGAAGGGGAAGTTTGCAGTGGTCACGCAGGGGTTTGTAGTTATCAGCGAGGAAAGTGATAAGCTCTTGCCGGTATCGCGTCATTAGGGATCTGTCGTGTAGTTTTTTTGGTATCTGTACCAAAAAATTAACCACATTGTTGATATGATCTAGGCATTTCTCCAATTCTGGATCATTTAGGTAGGATAGGCACATGCCGAACAAGTTTATAGGCAGCTGATCAGGATTATTAAGTAACACGTCAATGACGGCCTTGAACTCTACTATACTAGCCGATACCACCGAATCCTCCCGCGACCACCCCAATGAACCCTCCAGCTGAAGGAATATGTCCTTAGACATCCCGACAATTACTAAATATAAAAGGAAATTATTATAGAGATAATTAATTACGTTAGTTTAGTAATCACATTTACTTGCTAGAGAATAAATGTTGGTTAGTAGAACAATATTGATTGTACCTACAACTAAGTTAACCTAATCCTATGAGGTCACACATTGTAGTAACTAATTGAAATAAGGAAACCGGCCAATAGGAGAAAGTAGGGTTAGGTTAGGTCTTTCTCTTCTTTTATTCTCCTACTATTATAAAAGGTTATAATAGCAGAGAGAAAAAGAACGTTCTTTTTTACAGTAACATTCAAACTGAAAAGAGAGAAAAAAAACCCTATTTTTCCCTTTGGAAAATCCGGCCACCCTCCCTAAAAAGTAAGAGAGTGAATCTGTTCATCCTCTTCCGTTCTAGCAAACGTGGGAATCAATTGGTGCTCGTGGACTTAGTAGAGGGACATCAATTGCTGTTCTTTGATCTCTAGCACTTGCAATCCGGTGGAAAACACGCTACAAAGGTTGTACATTCTTTTCCTTATTATATGATTCATATTTTTGTTATGCATGTGATCTTGTGATAGATGTTAGGAAATTTGTTTCCTGAAATTCCGCTATATGCATCTATATGTTCTTACAGTGGTATCAGTTTTGCCTCTTGCATAATGATTATATGATCATGTTCATGTGGTTTATGATTATTTTTATTCAATTTAAGTAGGGATTTATTTATGGATTAATTTGCATTATTAATATGGTGATATTAATTGATTGGAAGTTGTTAAAAATTTGTTTTAAATTATAACTATGCTCCATTTTCGACACCTTGTTCAACTGTTGATCAATTTTATAGTTAGATTTATGATTAATGGAGATTAAAGCATTAAATCTAAATAACAAAATTAAGATTCAGATTTTAATTTGTTAAATAAAATTAATCTAAATGCTACGTGAACTGAATTTTAGAAAAACAAATTTGTTGTAAAATTTCAGTTTTCACTTATTAAATTTCGGATTTCTCATCTTGATGAGATCTAAACTCCAAAATTCTGATTTTAGTTGTTGAATTTTCGAAATTTTGGCCCAAATCATCTCTTAACCCCAACTTTGCATAAATTTTCACAATTAAATTCAGTTTTAATTCATGTAATTGTTGCATAAATTAAATAAGGAGTTTTCGGCAACCATGGTCGGGTGGCGCATCTCACCGGTGCAGCCACGGTGGTTTGCGTCGAAGTTGTGCGTGGGTGAGAAGGACGCCGACCGGGCGGCCTTGCGGCTGGCCGGATGTCGCGCCCGCCGGCCTTGTTCTCGTCGGCCGCGCGGCGAGCTGCGGTGGTGGGGATTCCCTGCTGCCGTGGCTAATCGGTGAAAGGAAGCCATGTTTGATGGCTGATTTTTCCGGGTCGGTGGTGTTGTGCGGGTTTGGCGGCAGACGCGGGCCGGCGTTGTGCGGCTTTGCGGTGGTGGGATTCATTCCTGGCTGCCGTGGCGATCTTCAATCGCTTGAAGATCTCGTGGTCATGGCTGAATTCGTGGTTTGCAGTTCCTCATTTCATGGAACTTTGTTACTGCAGTTGACTGCAGTTTTCAATTTAAAAAAAAAAAAAGGAAAGAAAAGAAAAGAAAAGGGAAGGCATTTAATCAAGGAATGCAGTTTTGTGCTGTTAGTTGATCAAATTTTTTTTTTTCTCTTTTCCTTTTTCTTTTTAGTTTGAGCATTATTATTAATTTCCAATCATGCAAATTAAAATTTAATTTGATTAATTCCATAATAGGTTCTAATTGAATTAAAATAAGGTATTTTCCTAGAGTTAGTTTACTACTTAAATGGTTAAGTACTATAACTAATATGGAGCCTTTTTGCTTTAGTTATTTCTTAAATTTGTTAAGTTTAACTATAGGTTGACGTGTTTACTATTAATTGTTAATGACATGTTTTATTTGCTTATTAATTGTTAATAAGTGATTTTTAATGTTTATTTCATTATGATATTACAAATGCGTGGATGTTTAATGTAATATGTATGATATTTATATTTTGCATGTTGTGACTAGTATGGCTCAAAACTAGGATAGCAAATACGATCTGCTCATCGTTAAATTTTATGTAAATCAAATACGATCTGCGTATCGTTTGTATTTTTGTAATTTAAATTTTCGTTATTTAAATTATAAATGATATGTAATCAAGAATGAAGTTCCATGGAGAATCAAGGATGGAGATCCATAAAGATTCAAGGAGGAATTCATGAATATTAGTTTTCCTAGGTTTAGGGGCCATACTAGGATCATTTTTAATTATACTTATATGCATTTATTCATTTATCATGTTTCAATGCTTGCTTAAGTTTATATATGTGTGGTTATTTATGTTATGTGTTCACTTTAAATTAACCAACATAGTAAACTTAGGTCCCCAAAATGTAATATTGAGTTTAATTGCTTTTCCAAACAACACCTATAACGCCTTAGATAGTGAGTAATAGGTTCTGCCAAAGCAGGGTGTTGCTCATTTTATCCGGGGATAGTAGGGTGGGTTTTTGAAACTTACAAGTTAATGTTTGGTTTAACTCAACAAAATCATCAAAAGACAAAGTTTTGGGTTTTGAAGCAAAGAGATAGGAGTAAACAAGGAGTTGTTAACCTGTCTACCAATAATTATAATTAGTTATAATTAGTAAAATGTTTACTTACCTCAACTACTATAAATTGAAGGCAGGGCCAAAGTCCGTTTGATTGTAGTGGGAGGGGATCTTGGTGTTTCTTTATTCAATAGGGGACTCTTATTTTGAATAAAGGGTAGTAGTTTATTAAAATTTGTTTAATTGCTGCTTTCTTGATAAACATTTATTGAATCTTGCTTTATTATTCTTTTGTTGTAGTTATCATGTCTGGTTCAAACAACAACAACCACCCCGGTTTTAATTTGTGCTATTTACTCGAAAAGGACAAACTAACTGCTAATAACTTCCTAGAATGGGAAATGGCTGTGAGAATCGTTCTCAGAGCTGAAGGAAGGGAAAGTGTTCTTGATAATCCTCTCCCTGAACCCCTGCTAGACACTGCTACTACAGCTGAAAGGAGAGCAAGACAAGCCATTGAGGCAAATTCTGTGCAAGTAACATGTTTGATGCTTGCTTGCATGGAACCAGAATTTCAAAAACGTTTTGATGGTCTGGACGCCTATTCCATCCTCCAACAGCTGAAAACTATGTTTCAGAAGAACGCGAGGCTGGAGAGGTTTGAAGCTCATTGTAAGTTGCTGGAATGCAAGTTGGGAAAAGGAAAGCCTGTTGGTCCGCATGTGTTCAATATGATTGGACATTTTCAGATCATGGAAAAATTGGGCTTCCCTTATCCCGCAGAACTAGCAACTGATATTGTGATCAAATCCTTGCCTGAAAACTTTCAAAACTTTCAGTTGAATTTTTACATGCAAGGAGGGGAGGCTACCTTGCAAGAGCTGCATGGTATGCTTACTCAGGCTGAAAGGAGCTTGCCGGCTGAACCTGAACATAGGGATGTTCTAATGGTTAGGAAAGGCAAGCAATTCAAGAAAAAGGGGGCACCACAGAAGAAGAACAAGGGCAAGGTTGTTGCCACTGATGATACTTCAAAGCCAAAGGCCACTCCTAAGGCAAAAGTAGCAGCACTACATGAGTGCTTCTACTGCCATAAGATTGGCCACTGGAAGAGGAACTGCCCCAAGTATCTGGAGGATAAGAAGAGTGGTGCTTCAACTTCAGGTATTTATGTAATATAGATTAACTTATCTACTTCTACTTCATGGGTATTTGATACTGCGTGTGGATCTCACATTATTTGTAATGTGCAGGCACTAAAAAGAAGTAGATCATTGAGCAAAGGAGAAGTGGACCTCCGCGTGGGCAATGGAGCACGAGTTGCTGCTTTGGCTGTGGGAGATTGTAGTCTACTTTTACCTTCTGGTTTAGTATTAGAACTTTATAATTGTTATTATGTTCCAACTATTACCAAGAATATTGTTTCGATTCCGGTTTTGGATTCGGAAGGTTTTTCATTTCAAATTAAGAATAATTGTTGTTGCTTATTTGAATGATTTATTCTATGTCTCAGCTAAGTTATCAAATGGTTTATATGTCCTAGACTTAGAAACCCACATCTATAACATAGACAGCAAGAAACCTAAAACAAATGATTCGAACCCGACATACCTATGGCATTGTCGATTAGGCCACATAAGTTCAAAGCGTATTGAGAAGCTTCATAAAGATGGAATTCTCAAACCATTTGATTTCAAATCATTTGATACTTGTGAGTTTTGCTTAATGGGGAAAATGACAAAGTCACCTTTCACAGGTTCAAGTGAAAGGGCCAATGACCTTTTGGCCCTCATACATACAGATGTATGCGGACCCATGAGTACGTTGGCTAGGGGAGGGTACAGTTACTTCATTACTTTTACCGATGATGTGAGCAGATTTGGATTTGTTTACCTCATGCGGCATAAGTCGGAATCCTTTGAAAAATTTAAGGAATTCCTGAATGAAGTCCAAAACCAACTTGGGAAGAAAATTAAGGCATTACGATCCGATCGTGGTGGTGAATATTTATCGCAAGAATTTGGTGATCATTTGAAGGATTGTGGAATACTTTCACAATGGACTCCACCAGGAACACCACAGTTAAATGGCGTTTCTGAAAGAAGGAATCGAACTCTACTTGATATGGTTCGATCCATGATGAGTCTTGCCGATCTTCCTATTTCATTCGGGGATTTGCGCTTGAAAACGGCGGCATTCACACTTAACGAGCACCATCCAAAGCAAAGTGGAAAAGACACCATATGAAATGTGGACTGGAAACGTTCCAAAATTGTCTTTTCTAAGGATATGGGGTTGTGAAGCCTTTGTAAAACGTTTACTTTCAGATAAGCTTTCACCCAAATCCGATAAATGTCTCTTTGTGGGTTACCCAAAAGAGACTAAGGGATACTACTTCTACAACCAAAACGAAAACAAAGTGTTTGTTGCTCGTAATGGTGTCTTTCTGGAAAAGGAGTTTATTTCCAGAAAAACAAGTGGGAGAAATGTATATCTCGAAGAAATTCGAGATGAGCAACAAATGGATGAGGTTAACACCTCATCAGAGGCGGCCCGGCATGAAAATGCTCAGGAGGCGGTGCATTCAATTCACGTACCTCCTACCGTCCCACTTGGAGATACTCCGAGCGAAGTCACTCAACCTAATGAGGTAGAAACTTCTTCTGTTGTTCCCCAACGTAGGTCTAGTAGGACCATCATTCCGTCAAAGAGATATATTGATTTGCTTTTGACTGAAAGTTCTGAAATAACGATTTTAGAATCAGAAGAACCTACTAGCTACAAAGATGCTTTGGAGAGTCAAGACTCCGAAAGATGGCTTGAGGCCATGAAATCTGAAATGGATTCCATGTCTGAAAATCAAGTATGGGACTTGGTTGATTTACCTGATGGGGTAAAACCCATTGGATGCAAATGGATTTTCAAGTTGAAAACAAACAAGGATGGAAACATTAGTGTTTTCAAAGCAAGGTTGGTGGCGAAAGGTTTCAAACAAATTCATGGTATTGACTATGATGAAACCTTCTCACCAGTAGCCATGCTGAAGTCCATTAGGATAATCCTTGCGATTGCTGCCTTTCATGACTATGAAATATGGCAGATGGATGTCAAAACCGCTTTCTTGAATGGGTTCTTGAAAGAGGATGTGTACATGACACAACCTCAAGGTTTTGAAGATCTAGAAAATCCAGAGAGGGTATGCAAGCTTAAGAAGTCCATTTATGGACTAAAGCAAGCATCAAGGAGTTGGAACCTCAAATTTGATGAGGCCGTGAAGAATTTTGGCTTTCTCAGAAATGAAGAGGAATCTTGTGTATACAAGAAGTTAAGTGGGAGTAGTATTACTTTTCTAGTCTTGTATGTGGATGACATACTTCTCATAGGAAATGATAAGACCATGCTTGAGTCAGTCAAGGAATGGCTTAAAAATTGTTTCTCTATGAAAGACCTAGGAGAGGCAGAGTACATATTGGGAATAAAGATCTATAGAGATAGATCGAAAAGGCTAATTGGGCTCAGTCAGGAAACTTATATTGATAAGGTTCTTGCAAGGTTCAAGCTGGAAAACTCCAAAAGAGGTTTCATTCCCATGCAACATGGCATTGCACTTGGCAAGACTCAGTGTCCTTCGAGTCCTGATGAGGTCAAGCGTATGAGTAATGTTCCCTATGCTTCTGCTGTAGGATCCATTATGTATGCCATGATATGCACTCGACCGGATGTTGCATATGCTTTGAGTATATGCAGCAGATACCAGTCAAATCCAGGAGATGCGCACTGGATTGCAGCGAAAAACATCCTTAAGTACTTGCGAAGGACTAAGGATAATTTTTTGGTTTATGGTGGAGATGATGAGTTGGTTGTAACTGGATACACCGATGCAAGCTTCCAGAGTGACAAAGATGATTTCCGATCTCAGTCTGGTTTCATTTTTTGTCTCAATGGAGGAGCTGTGAGCTGGAAGAGCTCTAAGCAGAGTACCATCGCGGATTCTACAACAGAGGCTGAGTATATTGCAGCAGCTGATGCAGCAAAGGAAGCTGTTTGGATCAAAAAGTTCATTGGTGAGCTTGCTGTAATTCCTAGCATTGAGAATGGCATTGAGTTGTATTGTGACAACAATGGTGTCATTGCTCAGTCTAAGGAACCCAGATCGCATCAAAGGTCTAAACATGTGCTCAGGAAATTCCATCTCATTCGAGAAATCGTTGGTAGAGAGGATGTGAAAGTAAGCAAGGTTCATACTGAGGATAATGTAGCAGATCCTCTGACTAAACCGCTTGCTCAACCTAAGCATGAGTGTCATACTAGGTCTATGGGGCTTAAGCATATGGGAGAATGGCTTTAGGTTGTTTACTTCATGTTTACAATTGTAAAGACATTGATTATGCTTTGGATGTTTATCAATAAAAATCCGTTTCTTATTTAAATTGTTTGGTTTAGTATTAAATAAAATGTCCAAATAATTTGTGCTTTCAAATAGGATTATCGAAAACGTTTTGATATTGGAACCCTATAAAGTGAACTGAAAATCACAATTTATTTAAAGTCCCTAGTCTAAATCACTAAATTGGACATAAGTGATTTATTTAAAAGACTAGTATATAATTAATTGATAGCGCAGTTCCATGAGCTATGGAGACATAGAGATGTCTAATTGATTATATGGATGTATATTTAATACATTGAGACTTAACCTAATTAGATTCTAAAAGTAGAATCGAACTACTATATTTAGTGGATTCCTTAGACATGAGTATGTCTTAATAATCACAACATAATTAGTTTAACTTTGACACTGTTAAACGCCGCGCAGTAAAAGGAGGTTATAAAGGCAGTGATCAGGTGGGCTAAGAATTGAGTGGGAGTTATGGTCATACAAGACTGGATAAGTCCTCCTATTAAATAGGAATGGTGTATGGGCCTCTTGATGAGCGAGAACTGGAAAATTGCATGGCCATGCGGAATAGGATTAAAGAGTTAATCCTTATTTGAGCGATTCGAACTCGCCGATCAAGGAACATAAATTTGAGAATAACATGGTGTTATCAAATTTGGCATTAAGTGACTTAAGGAATTTAGCATTGCGCTCTTGTCTTCGGACAAGTGGGAGATTGAAGGAATATGTCCTTAGACATCCCGGCAATTACTAAATATAAAAGGAAATTATTATAGAGATAATTAATTACGTTAGTTTAGTAATCACATTTACTTGCTAGAGAATAAATGTTGGTTAGTAGAACAATATTGATTGTACCTACAACTAAGTTAACCTAATCCTATGAGGTCACACATTGTAGTAACTAATTGAAATAAGGAAACCGGCCAATAGGAGAAAGTAGGGTTAGGTTAGGTCTCTCTCTTCTTTTATTCTCCTACTATTATAAAAGGTTATAATAGCAGAGAGAAAAAGAACGTTCTTTTTTACAGTAACATTCAAACTGAAAAGAGAGAAAAAAACCCTATTTTTCCCTTTGGAAAATCCGGCCACCCTCCCTAAAAAGTAAGAGAGTGAATCTGTTCATCCTCTTCCGTTCTAGCAAACGTGGGAATCAATTGGTGCTCGTGGACTTAGTAGAGGGACATCAATTGCTGTTCTTTGATCTCTAGCACTTGCAATCCGGTGGAAAACACGCTACAAAGGTTGTACATTCTTTTCCTTATTATATGATTTATATTTTTGTTATGCATGCGATCTTGTGATAGAAGTTAGGAAATTTGTTTCCTGAAATTCCGCTATATGCATCTATATGTTCTTACACCAGCACCCCCTTCACCGGTTTCATTGAACCCGTCCGCGACAACTCCAATGTATCCCCCCTCGACGGTTGCACCAACACTGGCGACTCCGGCGCTGCGACAGGCGCAAGTGATATAAGTGATTGAGTAATTCATTCGAAAATAACATCAAAGGGGTCTTCGCGTGTTTGTAAAATTGGTTGCACAAATTCGAATGCGTTGTTGATGAGCTGCACGCAGTCTCGTGGAAGCTGCTCGTTGGCAATAGTACTACTAATGCTGAATAGCACAATTAGCACCACAACAAACAGCGCTTTCTGGGTCATCGTAATTACAATATTCGGAGTTTAGGACTAAATTTAGAGGAGTAACTGTTTGCAGGTTAAAGGAGCTAATTCTACGTATTCATTTCGAAATTGGACTATATAGGTAGCTGAGCAATGTAGTCATCAGATCAAATAGACCTGCATTAATTCATTTTCTATAACTATATGTTTCCATAATGTATAATTAATAACTAATAATACCTAATATTAACCCAAGTGCATGGGATGTAATATATGGCTTCGGCGAACAAGCTAAGTGCCTACCAGTTGGCAACTTATATCATAGGGCCGGGCAAATATCCGGTTATGCATTAATTAAATTTGCCATGCCCACTGAGTGGTGTACATGTTATGTAGCACCAAAAACAACTGAGTGGTGTACATGTACTCATGTACTAATCATATTACCATACGTTACAACTTACAAGAAGGCTCAACTAAACAAAGAATTTGTAGCGTCTCTGGCACTATTAATTTAAGAAAAAGAATCAAGTTTTTTGTACATAATTATCTTTCGATGTCCTATTAATTTATTACACCTCTTCCATATGTAACACCGCAGAATTTCAAAGGCGGAAAATAAAGAAATAATAATATATTTAATAGGACGATGGCGGAAACATCGTCTTCTGGGAATGTCACTACTACAAGAATAGTGTTTAAATAACTAAGTGATAAAAACAACATAAGTAAATACTATAAATAAATTAATTACTTAGATTAAAATCGAAATGAGAAAACTATCTCAAACTAAAGAGAAGTCTAGAACTAAAACCCCTAATAGATTATTTCTCGCATCTCAACCGGAGCCCAAAATCAAAGAAAATCCCCATCAACAAAACCTGCAAAATATATAACAAATATCCACAATCAGTGGGGAGTAACTAGCAGTTCTCCCAGAACAAAAGCAATCAAAGTACGATTCAGAGATAGATTAATAAGAAAGGAAATCATACAATCATTATAACAATAACATGTATCTAAAAACCATAAAGCTCATAGGTAATACAAGTGATCATCAATAATAAACAAGATATAGTGGGTGAATAAAATCTAGAATAAATAAAATCACTTACAATTTCTCAACAGATATCTCTTACAATAACACTTTAACATCTCCAAACATCATCAATGATAATATACTGGTTTTTACAGCAACCACAATTCAATCAAAAATACATCACCAATTAACTCCAAATCATATTCATTAAAATAGTAGTAATAATTAATCATTTTCTTTCATAAATCAAACGTAAACATGTGGCTACCCAATGATACATACTGTATACTACTGAGAATCAGTAACCCAGAATATATTAAATTATGAATTATTTCTGATTTACAATCCTTCAAATAATTTAAAAGTGTAACTCCAATTTCACCACAAAAACACCATAATAATTATTAATCTAATAAGTTCAAGCAGTAAAATCACACAAAAATTATCATACGATTCTAATGAATCTACTGACATGGTAAAATTTTTATTTATAATTTTCGGACTCCAAAAGTATTTTTAACAGTTAATATACAGATTACTCAATAAAGCCCAAATAATAACTAAAAATATAAAAAGACGCCCAAAAATTACCAAAAATTTACATAACATGAAAAAACTCACGGCAATACATAATATTCAAATAAATGAATTTTTAGGCCTCTAGAAATAATTTTCATGATTTATATACTGACAGAAATGAAATTACAAAAACAAATATATCAATTAAATAATCCAGTAAACAGTAGGAAAAAATTATTATAAGGCATGGAATACATACTACGCATGTAACATGATCTAAGAAAAATAATTTTATCAATTTTAACAGTCGTTCAATAATTATTATGCAATTTAGCCAAAAACGCACAAAACACCAATTAAATCAAATGAATACTAAAAATCATGCGAAAATTATTTTTCTCTACACATTATTCACATAGCATGTATCAAGTATATTCATGTCAAATTTCGTCAATAATTTCATTCAAAAAGTATTTTAAATAATTCCTAACGTAATAATCTAATACCGAAAAATACCCTAATCACTATGGTTCTAAGACAACTACTAGTTACCTGGATCGTCGGAGGCGAGCTGAATATTTCTGGAAAATCCCAATATAGGCGTGTACTCCTCTCCTTCTTCAATTCCCAAGCACCAAGTATAAGAAAAAGGCAAGTAGATCAAGTCACGAACAATTAACGAAGAGAAGAAATGAAAAGAAAATTGAGAGAATGAAGATAATGATGGTGGCCGAAAATGGCAGCAAGGAGTTTCTGATTTTTAATCAGAAATTGAAGTTATGAAGGGGTGGTTTAAAGAGGTTTAATTAGGAAGAATCATTAGGGGGTTATGGGAGTTACAAAGTATCAAGAGTCACAAGGAAAAATAAAAGGGAAAAGAAAGAAGAGGAGGCTCTCCTTTTCCTTCACTTGGCCGGCTGTCCAAGCCCACAAACCAACCAAAAATTTCAGCCCAATTCAACGAGGATCCATGCTTCAAAAGCCCGCTACGCGATAAATCGTTAACTTCCTAAATCGCGCCTAAACTTTGAAAATACTTAATAATGAAAATAATTCTAATAAATTATATTATAAATATAAATATAATGCACACATTAACACACCATATAATAAAATAATAATTCGGCTCCCAAACTATAAATAATAAAAATCATTGATCTAGAGAAAATAATAAATTATTTATTTTTACGAAGAAAAATATCATTTTAAAATAAACTAACACCAAAAATAAATGGTGAAAATTACGGGGTGTTACAACTGTGACACCCCAGAATTTCAAAGGCGGAAAAAAAAGAAATAATAATATATTTAATAGGACGATGGCGGAAACATCGTCTTCTGGGAATGTCACTACTACAAGAATAGTGTTTAAATAACTAAGTGATAAAAACAAACATAAGTAAATACTATAAGTAAATTAATTACTTAGATTAAAATCGAAATGAGAAAACTATCTCAAACTAAAGAGAAGTCTAGAACTAAAACCCCTAATAGATTATTTCTCGCATCTCAACCCGAGCCCAAAATCAAAGAAAATCCCCATCAACAAAACCTGCAAAATATACAACAAATATCCACAATCAGTGGGGAGTAACTAGCAGTTCTCCCAGAACAAAAGCAATCAAAGTACGATTCAGAGATAGATTAATAAGAAAGGAAATCATACAATTATTATAACAATAACATGTATCTAAAAACCATAAAGCTCATAGGTAATACAAGTGATCATTAATAATAAACAAGATATAGTGGGTGAATAAAATCTAGAATAAATAAATAATAATAAATCAAGAATTCAACAAGTTATTGAGTCAGAAACCGAACGCCAGTGATTCGCAAATCACTTCCTAAGGTTTGTCAGATCGCAATCTCCAGGTAAGTCTATGGGCTTACGTTCCCCACTGCCTGTGTCTAAGAATAGCCAAACTCCCGATGCAGGGTAGAACACGCAGAACTCCCTGACCTCTCGGACGACAACAATTAACCCAGGTGTACCCTTAGTTCGCAAACCAGGTGGTTGGCTTGTTCTTCACCGGGGACTACATCTATCCCACCAGATGTTCTTATCTCAAAATACAATCATACATACAATCCAAGTATCATTCCTCAAAATATTCATCAAAAAGGGATGCCACCCGGCCTTATACCCACAGTTCATCAAAACAGTTCTTCATAATTCCTCAAAATAAATCACTTACAATTTCTCAACAGATATCTCTTACAATAACACTTTAACATCTCCAAACATCATCAATGATAATATACTGGTTTTTACAGCAACCACAATTCAATCAAAAATACATCACCAATTAACTCCAAATCATATTCATTAAAATAGTAGTAATAATTAATCATTTTCTTTCATAAATCAAACGTAAACATATGGTTACCCAATGATACATACTGCATACTACTGAAAATCAGCAACCCAGAATATAATAAATTGTGAATTATTTCTGATTTACAAGCCCTCAAATAATTTAAAAGAGTAACTCCAATTTCACCACAAAAACACCATAATAATTATTAAACTAATAAGTTCAAGCAGTAAAATCACACAAAAATTATCATACGACCCTAATGGCTCTTCTCCACCGGGCACATTCTGAAAGAATGGAACAAAACGTTATTGATTTTGATTCCGAAAACTACCCCTCCGGAAGAGGTAAGCCATTTTCGTCCAATTAGTCTCTGCAATGTTGTTTACAAGTGCATTGCGAAGTCTATGGTAAATCGAATGAAGCACCTTCTCCCCAGTTTAATCGATGATTATCAGAATGCTTTTGTTCTGGGACGTCACATGGACGATAATATTCTGATCTCTCATGAATTGACACATATTATTAACAAGCAACGATCAGGCTCTCGGCATCTAGCTGCGCTGAAACTAGATATGAACAAAGCGTATGATCGGGTTAGTTGGTTGTTTATTCTTAAAATTCTAACAGCTTATGGTTTTCCACCACATTGGGTTCAAATGATTCAGCAATGTATTTCTACGGTCTCATACCAACTTCTTATCAACGGAGCTGCAACACAGCCGTTCATTCCACAATGTGGCCTCCGTCAGGGGGATCCTCTCTCATCTTATCTTTTCTTATTCTGCATGGATATCCTTTCCAGAATGACCACACTTGCTACAGAAATTCGACAATTTCAAGGTATAAAAGTTGGTAAACAGGGGCCTACTATCTCTCATCTATTTTTTGCAGATGATGCACTCTTTTTCTTCCAAGCATCGAAGGAGGCATGCACTTCACTTAATTCTACCATTACAAGATTTTGTAATATATCGGGTCAGATGCTTAATCTCCAGAAATTGTTTGTGAAGTTTAGCCCGAATATTCAACCCGATCACCAACAAACTTATAAAGATATTCTTCGGATGGAAGACCAGTCTTCTCTTGGCAAATATCTTGGGGCAACAATCGATTTTCAAGGGTCCAAAGTCCACCTTTTCACCTCCCTTCTTGATAAAATCTCAACCCAAATCTCACGGTGGAGTCATTGCACTTTGTCTCAAACAGCAAAGTTAATAATTATTAACTCAATTCTGGTGGCCTCTATTATGCACCAATTATCTGTTTTCCACATGCCTGCTACCATAGTTAACAAACTAGATGCAATGATTGCTCGATTCTTCTGGCGTAATCATCTTCAGCAAGGTATTCATTGGAAGAAAAGAGATATTCTCCATCAACCTCGAGGCCAGGGAGGACTGGGTATTCGCAATATCGGCATCTTCAACAAGGCTTTGCTTATGAAGAAAGTGTGGAGAATATATCAACACCCACAACTTTTACTAGCTAAAGTTTTCCGCTCTCCAAATTCACAAAGCTCATGGATCAGGTCGAGTAAACATAAATTATCTTGGGGTCGTAAAGGTTTATTGAAGGTGAGCCAAACGTTGCAGACTAGTTGTGCTTGGAAGGTTGGAAACGGGAATTCTATAAAGGCTGCGAAGCAGCCTTGGGTTAACGGGAAGAGACCTATTTTCCGGGATTGCGTTTCATTAAGGGCGGCAGCAAACCTTACAGTAGCAAACCTCATTCTTCCGGGTAATCAAGGATGGGACATTCGGAAAATCCATAACTATTTCGTTCCTAGCAGTGCCCGACAAATCAAAGGTATTGAACTCCCCTCTAACTCTGCCATTAATGATGTTCCCTACTGGCCTTTCACGCGTTCAGGGGACTACTCTACAAAGATAGGTTACGGATTTTTATTACAAGAACAGCAAAAAGAAAATCACAGCATGACGACACCAATGAACACGAAATTCTTTCGTATCGTTTGGGGTTTGAACATCATGCCTAAATGGAAACTTTTTATTTGGAAACTATGGCACAATTGCCTGGCTACGCAGTCTAATCTCTCTCGTAGGGGTATTGGGCTATCAGATCAATGTACTACTTGTATGTACGATGGCGAGGATTCTCAACACCTTTTCCGTTTTTGCCCCCTAGCCATTGAAGCATGGGCCGAATGTAGCCTTCCAATAGTTCCACAAGATCAACCTCAATTCTCGTTCCCTACTTGGCTAGAATACTGGCTCGAAAAGTTCCGAAAGGAGGATGGTTTCTATGGTACTCGTTTGCCTTTGTTTATTGGTACCCTTTGGGCTATTTGGAAGACTAGAAATGATCAAATATTCAGAATGGTTCGGGCTACCTTACCCATGTTAAGGGCTCATATGAGAGAAAGTGAATTGCAACACCAAACTTATGCCCATTCTGAGCCTCAACCAACCCCCTTAGCGCCTGACCCTTCTTACTCGCCCCCACCGGGATTTATTTTCACCAATCTTGGCCAACAAGAGCAAGGCGGTCCAGATATCATTGTTAACCTCGACGGTTCCTATGATCAAGCTACAAGTCTCGGAGGAGCAGCTTGGGTTGTCATAAACCAGCATACGACGAACATATTCCAGCAAGGCACGTCCTTCTATGCCTCGTCAGCTCTTTACACTGAAGCTGCAGCTTGCCTTCATGCTCTTAATTGGGCGCGGGAGAATAGAATCTCTAATATCCTACTCTATACAGACTCACAATTATTAGTACGGCTCCTGGCATCCAGGGGCAGCACCGACATCACAATTCGTCATACACTGGAAGCAATCCGAGAAACGGCTACATTTTTTAATTGGTGTCGTCTTATGAAAGTCAGCAGGAACCAGGTCAATCAAGCACACATTTTAGCTCGTAGATGTAGGTTGCATAGACTTAATTTTGTTAAATTTGCTTTGTATGTTTTTTTCCGATGTCAAAAAAAAAAAAAAAAAAAAAGACATGGTACAATTTTTATTTATAATTTTCGGACTCCAAAAGTATTTTTAACAGTTAATATACAGATTACTCAATAAAGCCAATATAATAATTAAAAATATAAACAGACGCCCAAAAATTACTAAAAATTTACATAACATGCAAAAACTCACGGAAATACATAATATTCAAAGAAATGAATTTTTCGGCCTCTAGAAATAATTTTCATGATTTATATACTGACAGAAATGAAATTACAAAAACAAATATATCAATTAAATAATCCAGTAAACAGTAGGCAAAAATTATTATAAGGCATGGAATACATAATACGCATGTAACATGATCTGAGAAAAATAATTTCATCAATTTTAACAGTCGTTCAATAATTATTATGCAATTTAGCCAAAAACGCACAAAACACCAATTAAATCAAATGAATACTAAAAATCATGCGAAAATTATTTTTCTCTACACAGTATTCACATAGCATGTATCAAGTATATTCATGTCAAATTTCGTCAATAATTTCATTCAAAAAGTATTTTAAATAATTCCTAGCGTAATAATCTAATACTGAAAAATACCCTAATCACTATGGTTCTAAGACAACTACTAGTTACCTGGATCGTCGGAGGCGAGCTGAATATTTCTGGAAAATCCTAATATAGGCGTGTACTCCTCTCCTTCTTCAATTCCCAAGCACCAAGTATAAGAAAAAGGCAAGTAGATCAAGTCACGAACAATTAACGAAAAGAAGAAATGAAAAGAAAATTGAGAGAATGAAGATAATGATGGTGGCCGAAAATGGCAGCAAGGAGTTTCTGATTTTTAATCAGAAATTGAAGTGATGAAGGGGTGGTTTAAAGAGGTTTAATTAGGAAGAATCATTAGGGGGTTATGGGAGTTACAAAGCATCAAGAGTCACAAGGAAAAATAAAAGAGAAAAGAAAGAAGAGGAGGCTCTCCTTTTCCTTCACTTGGCCGGCTGTCCAAGCCCACAAACCAACCAAAAATTTCAGCCCAATTCAACGAGGATCCATGCTTCAAAAGCCCGCTACGCGATAAAACGATTAATTCCTAAATCGCGCCTAAACTTTGAAAATACTTAATAATGAAAATAATTCTAATAAATTATATTATAAATATAAATATAATGCACATATTAACACACCATAAAATAAAATAATAATTCGGCTCCCAAATTATAAAGAATAAAAATCATTGATCTAGAGAAAATAATAAATTATTTATTTTAACGAAAAAAAAATATCATTTTAAAATAAACTAACACCAAAAATAAAGGGTGAAAATTACGGGGTGTTACAATCACTCCCCCTTAAAAGAGTTTCGTCCTCAAAACTTCAAAACAACCAAGAGACAAAAGAAAATATTCTAGATAAAAAACATTAAGAAAACATAAATCGATGGATTTAGTTAAGAACTAAACAACTTTGCAGGTATAAAATTTAATAACTCAAATAATATATATATTTTATTTTGGAAGACCAAAAGAGTTGTACAGTAAAGAAGTACGGTAACAACCATCATGTTATAAAATGTGAAAGAACCAAATACAAGTATTAGAAAGTTTAAGGTAAAAATTTTGCACAATAAACTATAGGTAATTTTGTAAAAGAAGCAGGAATAAATAGTTACGTAAAATTATAAAAGAATAAATCCGATCATACATAAATATTTTTAGAAAAGAAACGAAGAAGAAAGAGTTCGTAAATAGATAGTCAAACCAATTTAAATAGAGGTAACCACACGGGCTTATACTCCACCTAAAGAGATAAGAACACTTTAATAAAGAGTAGCTAGCTGCTTTATTAAAATAGCACTTACGAACACAAGTCATGACATATGTTATAAGAGCGTACGCCTCCTAAACATATATATGAAAATTAAAGTTCGCAAAAGAAATTGAAAACTTTAAAATAAATTTCACAACGACGAAACACTAATAATAAATAGGCGATAAAGTAATAAATTATTAACAACAATTATAAAATTTGCTAAGTCGACACAATTGTGCATGGAACCACCCACTGCAATCTAGTATCAACAAAACAATATTTGAAAGCCAACTTATCAAATCGACATTAGAGTTTACTGGAATCACCCAATATAAACTTAATATCAACTCAAAAAGGAAATTAAATCAAAACAGATAAAATGCGTCAACTTATCAAATTGACATACAAGTCAAAGGAATCACCCGTTATGACTCAATATCAACTCAAACAAGTTTAAAATTTAGACTTATCAAATTGACATACAAGTCAAAGGAATCACCCATTATGACTTAATATCAACTCAAACAAGTTTAAAATTTAGACTGAGTATATAAATTTCATTTTCAAAGAATATAAAACAGATCAGTCAAAATCAGAGAATTAAATAAGAAGTAATGAAAACAACCAAAATTTTGATATGAAATGAGAAAGCACTAAATATTTAAACAAGAAACAACAAATAGTAAACGAGATCCTTTCACGTATTTGAGTTCGAAAAATAATGCTAATAAGAAAAGTAAATTAGTAAGTAAAGTAAAAGTTGTTGAATGCTAACCTTTAAAACAAAATAGTTTACATCTACTTTTCAAACTAACACCAAAACAACTCATTAGGGTACTTTTATTTTCAAAGACTACAAAACTTATTACCATAATTAAAGGCTAAATAAGGATTAACATGAAAAAGGAAAATATTAAAAGGAAAATATTTATAAATATAGATGGTCAAAGACGGTAAGAGAAATTTGAAGACAATTGAAATTAAACGTTTTTCAAAAGAGTATGTCAAAATATTAACAATAACAAAATTTGAAAGTCAGAAAATAACTCTAACATAAGTATAAAATTTATTAAGTTCAAAGATCTAAAATATAATTTGGAATATAAATTCAAACTAGAAAGTTTTGTAAATAATAAAACAGATACGTAGTACTCACATAAAAAAAACAACACTTAATTGAAAAAGAACATAAAGTATATACTGTCTCACATAATAACATATACTATCAAATAACTAGCAAATAAAATAAATGCAATGCAACACACAAGACTATATTAAAATAAAATTAAAGTTTATCTTTAAATTGCAAAACACAAAATAAATTAAACACACAACTAAACCGGGAAGGCTATAAATTATTTCGCTTTCGCTGCGCACTCTGATAAAAGAGAAAATAAATTACATGTAAGAGGCCCTGCAAATAAGATTAGCAAACTTGGTAGACTAATTCCACCAATAATACAAATAACTATACATATAACATATGCTCCATAAGCATGAGAGCACATCACATTCCCATAAAGCTTCCCTTTACTTACTCTACCCATCACACTCTCATTATAGTCAAACAACTAAACTTAATTCTAAATAAATTTTATATCCTATGGCTAACTAATAATTCTAAAGAATCATTAGCAACTCTTTTTCAGAGTTTAGGAGCGTTTTGCTCTGATACCAACTGTGACACCCCAGAATTTCAAAGGCGGAAAAAAAAGAAATAATAATATATTTAATAGGACGATGGCAGAAACATCGTCTTCTGGGAATGTCACTACTACAAGAATAGTGTTTAAATAACTAAGTGATAAAAACAAACATAAGTAAATACTATAAGTAAATTAATTACTTAGATTAAAATCGAAATGAGAAAACTATCTCAAACTAAAGAGAAGTCTAGAACTAAAACCCCTAATAGATTATTTCTCGCATCTCAACCCGAGCCCAAAATCAAAGAAAATCCCCATCAACAAAACCTGCAAAATATACAACAAATATCCACAATCAGTGGGGAGTAACTAGCAGTTCTCCCAGAACAAAAGCAATCAAAGTACGATTCAGAGATAGATTAATAAGAAAGGAAATCATACAATCATTATAACAATAACATGTATCTAAAAACCATAAAGCTCATAGGTAATACAAGTGATCATCAATAATAAATAAACAAGATATAGTGGGTGAATAAAATCTAGAATAAATAAATAATAATAAATCAAGAATTCAACAAGTTATTGAGTCAGAAACCGAACGCCAGTGATTCGCAAATCACTTCCTAAGGTTTGTCAGATCGCAATCTCCAGGTCAGTCTATGGGCTTACGTTCCCCACTGCATGTGTCTAAGAATGGCCAAACTCCCGATGCAGGGTAGAACACGCAGAACTCCCTGACCTCTCGGACGACAACAATTAACCCAGGTGTACCCCTAGTTCGCAAACCAGGTGGTTGGCATGTTCTTCACCGGGGACTACATCTATCCCACCGGATATTCTTATCTCAAAATACAATCATGCATATAATCCAAGTATCATTCATCTAAAATATTCATTAAAAAGGGATGTCACCCGGCCTTATACCCACAATTCATCAAAACAGTTCTTCATAATTCCTCAAAATAAATCACTTACAATTTCTCAACAGATATCTCCCACAATAAACACTTGAACATCTCTAAACATCATCAATGATATTATACTAATTTTTACAGCAACCACACCTCAATCAAAAATACATCATCAATTGACTCTAAATCTTATTCGATAAAAGGGTAGTAATAATTAATCATTTTCTTTCATAAATCAAACGTAAACATATGGTTACCCAATGATACATATTGCATACTACTGAAAATCAGCAACCCAGAATATAATAAATTACGAATTATTTCTGATTTACAAGCCCTCAAATAATTTATAAGTGTAACTCTAATTTCACCACAAAAACACCATAATAATTATTAAACTAATAAGTTCAAGCAGTAAAATCACACAAAAATTATCATACGACCCTAATGGCTCTACTGACATGGTACAATTTTTATTTATAATTTTCGGACTCCAAAAGTATTTTTAACAGTTAATATATAGATTACTCAATAAAGCCAATATAATAATTAAAAATATAAACAGACGCCCAAAAATATTCAAAGAAATGAATTTTTCGGTCTCTAGAAATAAATTTCATGATTTATATACTGACAGAAACGAAATTACAAAAACAAATATATCAATTAAATAATCCAGTAAACAGTAGGCAAAAATTATTATAAGGCATGGAATACATAATACGCATGTAACATGATCTAAGAAAAATAATTTCATCAATTTTAACAGTCGTTCAATAATTATTATGCAATTTAGCCAAAAATGCACAAAACACCAATTAAATCAAATGAATACTAAAAATCATGCGAAAATTATTTTTCTCTACACAGTATTCACATAGCATGTATCAAGTATATTCATGTCAAATTTCGTCAATAATTTCATTCAAAAAGTATTTTAAATAATTCCTAGCGTAATAATCTAATACTGAAAAATACCCTAATCACTATGGTTCTAAGACAACTACTAGTTACCTGGATCGTCGAAGGCGAGCTGAATATTTCTGGAAAATCCTAATATAGGCGTGTACTCCTCTCCTTCTTCAATTCCCAAGCACCAAGTATAAGAAAAAGGCAAGTAGATCAAGTCACGAACAATTAACGAAGAGAAGAAATGAAAAGAAAATTGAGAGAATGAAGATAATGATGGTGGCCGAAAATGGCAGCAAGGAGTTTCTGATTTTTAATCAGAAATTGAAGTGATGAAGGGGTGGTTTAAAGAGGTTTAATTAGGAAGAATCATTAGGGGGTTATGGGAGTTACAAAGCATCAAGAGTCACAAGGAAAAATAAAAGAAAAAGAAAGAAGAGGAGGCTCTCCTTTTCCTTCACTTGGCCGGCTGTCCAAGCCCACAAACCAACCAAAAATTTCAGCCCAATTCAACGAGGATCCATGCTTCAAAAGCCCACTACGCGATAAAACGATTAATTCCTAAATCGCGCTTAAACTTTGAAAATACTTAATAATGAAAATAATTCTAATAAATTATATTATAAATATAAATATAATGCACATATTAACACACCATAAAATAAAATAATAATTCGGCTCCCAAATTATAAAGAATAAAAATCATTGATCTAGAGAAAATAATAAATTATTTATTTTAACGAAAAAAAAATATCATTTTAAAATAAACTAACACCAAAAATAAAGGGTGAAAATTACGGGGTGTTACAGGTAGCCCCACCAATTTCCTGAAAATGTATGTAGGGCCAATTTCCTGAAAATGTATGTATGTTGAATAGGAGGACGAACATGAAAATTGCCTGAGATAGAAGAATTACCGATAGAAGTGATAGAAGAAACCGTTGGGCGTTGATTATAATGAAATTTTACGTATAATTCATCCCCGGCTAACATCCTCCATAGGCTAAAGTGGAGTGTATGAGGAAGTGTTGCAATCAAACTGGGATGGAGGGAGTAACATATGTTGGAAGTCTCAACAATACTAAAAGAAAGAAATTCCTCTTGTCCCACATGGAAGAATTATCTAGTATCTCCTTTGTTTATATAGGGAAGTACCTTAGAACATCTTGTTGGATAATGGGCTAAATGGATTGGCAATCCCACGCGCGCCAGCCGGGCTCGTCGCGAGCGCGGGAGTGGGTCTGTGGTTTTTTTTAACTCCAATCAGTTTTGAGTTTACGCTAATTGCAAGAATCGTGTTCTTGCCGTTATTAGCGAGATACTTAGCCGTTTCTTCCGAGATTTCTGCCTTGAATTACTTCCCTTATTTTAAGCCTTTCCGTTTCTCTTTGATTTTGTTCTTCTTATAAAACCCTCTTCTTATGGTGCTGTGCTAATCCTGGAGGGCGATCGCGGTGGTTCTACTTGCACCGGGGTAGCGCGGAATCGTCTTTTAGGACTCTTCCACGTCGCAGCGATCTTATTTACATCCTCTTTCTAATTGTAAGTCTATTTACTATTTTTGCAACAATCTAAAAGACGATTATGGCTTCCAAATTCACCATTCCTGACATGTCTAAACTAGAACCTTTAGATGGTAAAAACTATAAACGTTGGGCTGTTAGGATGCAATTTTATTTGGAACAAATTGATGTTGCATATGTTCTTGAGGATGTTTCTTTACCTTCTGATGAAACTGAGAAATCTAAATTTGAAGCAAAATTTGCTAAGGGCGATAGAACTTGTAAGGGCATGTTGTTGCACCATATGTCTAATGCTCTGCTTGATATTTATATGTTGTTTGATCATGCTAAGAACATTTGGGATGCACTTAAGGGGAAATATGGGACTGATGATGCTGGAACTAAACGCAACTGTGTTAGTAAGTGGTTAGGTTTTCAACTTGATGATGATAAACCTATAATTGACCAAATCCATGACTGTGAGAATGGTGAAGGACTTTGCATTTGTGATTATACCCTTGCCATAGTGTTGATTGAAAAACTGCCTTCCTCGTGGAAAGATTTTCATAACCAGTTGATGCATAAAAAACAGACCTAACCTTAGAAGAGCTCATAGGTCACCTGAAAATTAAGGAGGAAAATCGTATTAAGGATAAAGGAACCAATGTCTTTGGTGGTTCTTTTAAGGCAAATCTAGTGGAACCTAAGACCTCAAACTTTTCTGGTAAGACCTTTAAGAAGGACTTCAAACCCCACGGAGGAGTACATAAATACAAGTTCAGGGAAAATTGTCACAATTGTGGTAAGCCAGGTCATAAAGCCAAAGACTGCAGAAGTAAGAAGAAATCTGGTTAGAACCAAGCTAATGTTGCAGAAGCTGTTGATAATTTTGTAGCTGTTGTGTCAGAGGTAAATCTGGCAGGTAATGTCACTGAATGGATCGTTGATACTGGAGCAACGAGACACATCTGCACCAACCAGAACATGTTTTCAACCTATGAAAAAACTGATGGTGAGAATGTGTTCATGGGCAACTCGGCTTTGCAAGCGTTCAAGGGAAAGGGAAGATAATTCTCAAACTCAGTTCTGGAAAGCTTCTCACTCTTACTAATGTTTTACATGTTCCTGAAATGCGTAGGAATTTAATATCTGGTAGTTTACTTATGAAGGCTGGTCTTAAACTTTCTTTTGAATCTGATAGGCTTGTTCTTACTTATAATGGGGAATTTATAGGGAATGGGTTTTGTAATGGGGGGCTCTTTTTTCTCGATGCTTCTGTTGAAACTATGAATAAAATGGCTAGTACTTCTTCTGTTTATATGGCTGAGTCTATTGATTTGTGGCATGCAAGGTTGGGTCATGTTAATGTTGCTTCTATTAAAAGGCTGAAACATTTGAATTTAATTCCAAACTTCTCTAAAACTGAATTTTCAAAATGTGAAGTATGTGTTGAAGCCAAATTTGCAAAGAAGCCATTCAAATCAATAGATAGACAGACTGAAGTACTAGAGCTTGTTCATAGTGATTTGGGGGATTTTAAAAATCATGAGAGCAGTGGTGGTAAAAGGTATTACATTACTTTTGTTGATGACTGTTCTCGTTTTACTATGATTTATCTTCTCAGGTCAAAGGACGAAGCAGAGGAAATGTTCCTCAAATACAAAGTCGAGGTAGAAAATCAGCTAGATCGAAAGATCAAGAGACTCGGGAGTGATAGGGGTGGAGAATATGACCTTAATTCTCTTAAGACCTTTTGTGAACATAATGGTATAGTCCATGAAATGACTGCCCCTTATACCCCTGAGCAAATGGGATTGTTGAAAGAAAGAATAGTACTCTTAAGAACATGATGAATGCCATGCTTATTAGTTCTGGACTTCCTGATAATATGTGGGGGGAGGCTATTCTTTTTGCTTGTCATGTTTTGAACCGAGTACCTCACAAGAAACTAGACAAAACTCCTTATGAATTGTGGAAGGGTAGAGCTTCCAACCTAAAATACTTAAAAGTGTGGGGTGTCTAGCAAAAGTTGGGGTTCCTAGCTTCAAGAGAGATAAAATAGGTCCAAAAACAGTTGATTCAATTTTTATTGGATATGCTTATCAAAGTGCAGCTTTTCGTTTCCTTGTTAAAGGTGCTAACAATTCTTATGCAGGTGGTAACATTATTGAATCAAGAGATGCAGAGTTCTTTGAACACATTTTTCCTATGAAATCCTCTTGCATTAGTAATGATTTGCCATCTTCTAGCTCCACACCTAACTTATGTGTTGCTCCTTCTTCAGATAATCATGTTTCAGATTCGGAGCCAAGGAGAAGCAAAAGGGCTCGAAAAGAAAACAGTTTTGGATCTGATTTTATTACTGCTTTCTTAACTGAACCTTGTTTGATTGACTGTGAGTTTGTCTCTGTTTTCATTTTAGAAGACGATCCTAAAACTTATGATGAGGCAATGAGGTCCATTGATGCGGTTTTTTGGAAAGAAGCTATTAATAATGAACTTGATTCAATCCTAAGTAATAATACTTGGGAATTGACTGATTTACCTAGAGGTTGCACGCCCATTACTTGTAAATGGATCTTCAAAAAAAAGTTGAAACCTGATGGATCCATTGACAAGTATAAGGCTAGAATTGTTGTCAGGGGATTTACTCAAAAACATGGAATGGATTATTTTGATACTTATTCCACTGTCACCAAAATTGCAACAATTAGAACTTTGATAGCTCTTGCTTGCATTCATAATCTTGTTGTGCATCCAATGGATGTGAAAACTGCATTTTTAAATGGAGATTTGGAGGAAGATATTTACATGACTCAACCTGAGAGGTTTGTGGTTCCTGGTCAAGAATAAGGTTTGTAAGTTGGTCAAATCATTGTATGGACTTAAACAATCTCCAAAACAATGGCATGAAAAATTTGACAAAACTATGGTAAGTAATGGTTTTCATGTAAATGAAGGTGACTCTTGTGTTTATTCTAAGCACGATACTTCCGAATGTGTAATCATTTGTCTTTATGTGGATGATATGCTAATATTTGGTACTGACTTGGATCGTGTCAAAGAGACAAAGAATTTCTTAAGTTCAAAATTTGAAATGAAAGACATGGGTGAGGCTGATGTTATTTTGGGAGTTAAAATTAAAAGAACTCCAAGTGGTATTTGTTTAAATCAATCTCATTATGTAGAAAAACTTCTTAAAAAGTTTAACTCATTTGATGTCGATCCAGTCAGAACCCCCTATGACCCAAGTTTTCACCTCATGAAAAATAAGGGTGACCCAATATGTCAATCCGAGTATGCTAAAGTAATTGGAAGTGTTATGTTTCTTATGAATTACACAAGACCTGATATTGCTTATGCGGTAAGTAGATTAAGCAAGTACACTCATAACCCCAACAAAGATCATTGGGATGCTCTTCGACGATTGCTTAGGTACCTTAAAGGTACCATGGATTGGGGTCTGCACTTCTCTAACTTTCCATTGTTTTGGAAGGTTTTTGTGATGCCGACCGGGTATCTGGTAATGATGAAATTAACTCCACTAGTGGCTATGTTTTCACACTAGGTGGTGGAGCTGTATCTTGGAAATCATGTAAGCAATCTTGTACTGCTATGTCAACTATGAAATCTGAATTTATTGCTCTTGAATTGGCAGGGCATGAGGCAGATTGGTTGAGAAACCTGCTTGCAGATATTCCACTGTGGGGGAAGCCAGCTCCTTCAGTTGTTATGCATTGTGACTAGCAAGCTGCTATTGCTGTTGCAAACAACAATGCCTACAATGGAAAGAAAAGGCACATTCGTCTGAGACACAAGGCAGTTTAGGACCTTCTGTCAAATGGAGTGATATCACTAGACTATGTAAAGTCTGAAAAGAACACCGCGGATCCGCTCACGAAAGGCCTATGTAGAAAACTAGTTTTAGAAACATCGAAAGGGATGGGCTTGAGACCCATTGATTGAATTGTAAGTAATGAACTCCTACTCACTATGAGTTCAAGGAAGAACATTATGTAATAATTCGGAAGCAATGACATTTTATTTCTCCATCCCTAGATGTTTGATTGTAAAAGTGCTTGCTACATTGTGTATGAGGATGAGCAAATGGCTCTTAATGAACCCATATCCATATGTTTGGTGGTGTGATGTAGCTCACACTTGATGGGATTCACCTAAGTAGGTGTGGAAGTGTGGCCGCTTCCTATGAGAATTGCTTGGGTCGATTCTCTAGAACACCTATGAGTATCCAGGTATTGGACGTAAGGCCAGTATAAGGTGTCACTGTTATTTGCGGAGTATCAGAACTGTTTACATGAATAATTGCGTGTTTTGAGTGATAGGTCTCTTACTCCCCACTAAGTTCAAGGCTAAGGCCACTTAATGGGAAGGAGACTTTAGCTTAATATCACTAAGTGTTAATTCAAGTCGCAAGACATTAACAGTACTAATGCGATTATTTTATTCTTGCCAAATCTTTCTTCTTTCCTTTTATCATATGTTGAACCCGTGGGGGATTGTTGGAAGTTTCAACAATACTAAAAGAACGAAATTCCTCTTGTCCCACATGGAAGAATTATCTAGTATCTCCTTTGTTTATATAGGGAAGTATCTTAAAACATCTTGTTGGATAATGGGCTAAATGGGTTGGCAACCACACATGCGCGCGTGCGCCGGGGTCGGGCTCGTGGCGAGCGCGGGCAGTGGGTTTGTGGTCTTTTTTTAATCTCCAATCAGTTTTGAGTTTACGCTAATTGCAAGAATCGTGTTCTTGCCGTTATTAGCGAGATACTTAGCCGTTTCTTCCGAGATTTCTGCCTTGAATTACTTCCCTTATTTTTAGCCTTTCCGTTTCTTTTTGATTTTGTTCTTCTTATAAAACCCTCTTCTTCCCATCAAGATACACAGAAGAACAAAACACATTCTATTTTTCTCTCTCTCTGATATTAGGCAAAGTTTCTGATCTCCAACCGTAGTTTGTGAGTGCACACATTCTATTGTGTTGTGCTAATCCTGGAGGGCGATCGCGGTGGTTCTACTTGCATCGGGGTAGCACGGAATCCTCGTTTTGGACAATGGTTTTTCCACGTCGCAGCGTTCTTATTTACATCCTCTTTCCTGTAAGTCTATTTATTATATTTGCAACAACGTATATGGGAGTATGGGACTCCTTCTGTCTCAATTCATTTGCGACATTCTCTTATAATGTATTATAGTTTCATCCCTTTTAATAAATATTTGGAGAGTAGTGCTAGGATGAATAATAAAAAAAAAGTGGACATCTGCGTGCTGCAATCAAATTGGGACAGTCGAGTATGTAAAGTGTTGCGATTATATATTGAGATAGAGGAAGTAATACGTAATACAATACTCCCTTGATCCTCAAATTAACTTAATTCATGTTTTTTTTTTGGACAGCCCAAAAATAATAATCGTCTTAAATATAAAGTACTTCCTCCTTACAAAATAGATGTTACACTTTGAAAATTATACTATTCACCTATAACATTTGACCATGCATTTTTTAGCTTTAGATTAAATCAACCGTTACTATATGATATATTGTTGGATTCGTCTCAATATATACTTTCATAATATTAACTTCTTATAATTTTACTAATGCATAATTAAAGTTATTAATGGTCAAAGTACTGCATCGACAAGCGTAAAAGTCAAAGTGTAACATTTATTTTATTACGGGGAAGTATTATAGTTTACCCAACTAAACCCATGTGATGTGGAGTTTTCATTCATTCAACTCTCTGTCTTACACACACACATACACACGCTATCTTTTCATATTATATTTGATGCAGGATCCTCGTTAATTTTGTGTCTCAATCAACTTTGTTCTATTTTTTTACACTATCTACTAATTAAAATACCTAAGTCACTGCAAAGAATTATTAAAATGAGCTCCTATACAATTTTTTTTCGACAGGGTTGAGAAATAAAGTTTAAGAAAACAATAGAAATATGTCGTTGAGATGGTTGATTATGGTAAAAAGAAAAATTATTGGGAGAATCCATATGTTGTTAGAATATATAAGGACATAGGCAATCCTTGCATGGCTAACTCTAACTCCTAGTTGATGCATGGTATTAGATTTCTCTTGACAATATTACAACCGTCACCTCTAAGCATATGTATTAGAATGCTAGTTGTAGCCTCCTCTTCCTCTCTTCTCTCCTAGACCCTAGCCTTCATTGTCAATTTTAAAGGGGCTTCCATCAGATCTTACCGATGGAAAACCCCAAATCTTTGTTTCTTTTAAGTTTATTTTGTTTCTTAGATTATAATGATGTCTCCCTCGAAAGAAAGGGTTATTCTCCTTCGAAAGACAAGGTTTTTTCGATCTCCTTCGAAAGATAGGGTTTTTCGACCTCCTTCGAAAGACAAGGTTTTATTTGCGTTTAATAGGGTCTCCAGTTATGCAGGGCTACGATTGATGTTTATTGATCGGATTTAGATTACGAAATCAACACAAGAATTTTCTTCCCCACAAAATTATGAAGCGATGACGGATCCGCTCAAAAAGTTGTATGAGACAACAAAACGAGAATATGTCGAATTGTTATATCTATGTATTTGGATTCTCATCCCTTCACTAGTTAATTCTTATTTTATTTTGTTCAATCTGTTTTCGATATCATTAATTGTCAATTGTAGATGTTGTATGGCTTTAATTAATGAAATATAGTGTCCTTTGGGACTTCTTTCAAAAAAAAAAAAAGAATGCTAGTTGTGTTGTTGACTAATTGACATCCTTAGACATTCTACTTCGACGCCATATATAGACCGCAAATTTTCTTTATTTATTTTGTTTTGGCAAAAAAAAAAAAAAGGGTATTCCCACTAGTAGGGGTTTATTCTTGAGAATTCCCAATGGTTGATTTAAATTTTTTTTTCTTATCATTGCTAGGCCTCAATTTTCCTAATTTACCTAAATGTAGCATTAATGAGGTTTAAACGTTAATTTCATGTTTAATTTTAATACTTCTGTTATGTTTTGTCTAAGCCCTACTAACTATGATTTATTTAGGTCAAAGAGTAGGTCAATATAATCTTTATGATGAACTCTGACATATCTTGGTATAATGTATACTGTTAGTAGTATGCATACTCTTCATGTGCTTTTCTAATAAAGTGAAAGATTCACTATTCTTTGACTTCTGAAATATATAATGCGTAACTATGATTCCCTACTAACTATGATTTATTTAGTAGTGAAAGATCCCCTACTAACTATGATTTATTTAGGTCAAAGAGTAGGTCAATATAATCTTTATGATGAACTCTGACATATCTTGGTATTATGTATACTGTTAGTA
The DNA here is from genome assembly GCA_947648045.1 of Beta corolliflora. NCBI lineage: Eukaryota > Viridiplantae > Streptophyta > Magnoliopsida > Caryophyllales > Amaranthaceae > Beta > Beta corolliflora. The sequence continues at coordinate 220,042 of CANSZD010001453.1, forward strand.
GTATGCATACTCTTCATGTGCTTTTCTAATAAAGTGAAATATTCACTATTCTTTGACTTCTGAAATATATAATGCGTACCCAAGGGAAAAGAAATTACACAGTGATGGAGTAAGAAGATGAATTTGCCATGGATTTTTTTTTTTTAAAAAAAAAAGAACAAGGGAGGTGAGTGACTGTCACAAGGCAGCACATTCCATAATGAGAAGGGGCGGTTAGGCTGGAGGGAATGTGAAATTAGAATTAGAGGGAAAATTTTTTGTTGGCCAGTTAAAAAATCTAGACCTAAATAAATCATGGTTAGTAGGGCCTAGGCAAAACTTAACAGAAGTATTAAAACTAAACATAAAATTTACGTTTAAGCCTCATTAATCCTACATTTGGGTAAGTTAGGAAAATTGAGGCCTAGCAATGGGAAGGAAAAAAAAAGTTGAATCTACCATTGGGAATTCTCAAGCATAGGAGCCTACCATTGGGAATTTCCAAAAAAAAAAATTCTTTATCTCTTAGATCAGATCGATCAATTAATTCACAATCTTGAGAGAAGACTTTTCTAATTGTGTTTACCTTTCTCTCAAAGCAAGATAAATTTGAAAAAAAAGGATAAGCGATTTTATAATTATAATGGTTGATCCAGTTCATCTGAGTTCGAGTTTATTCTTAACATTCTCTGAGCTTACATATATTAAAGTCCTTGATAGTGACGTGCAAATCTTCATCATTAGTTACAAGTTAAATCTTGTGTTCTGAATACTTAGGGTGAAAGTGCGTTGGATTTGGATTGACAGCTTGCCAAATCCAAATCCAGTCCAAAGTTTTTTGGACTCGAGAAATTGAATCCAAGTCCGATCCAAATATTTTTGAGTCCAGTCCAGTCCGATAATTTTTTCTTGAGTCCGAATCCAGTCCAGTCCAGTCTGATTATTGTATTATTTTTTTCCACCGATTTAGATTCAATGATTCGCAACATTTTCTCATAATTAAATTTGAAAAATTAAGCTCATTATATTCATTCCATAAAATAAGTCACATACATCTTTTATATTATACTACCTCCGTTTCATATTAATAGTTACACTTTCACTTTTAACACTATTCACAAATTTCCCTTTGACTATCATTTGTGAATTATGGTTAAGAGAAAATATAGTCATGTGGGGTCTTGTTTGATTCGTCTCGATATGTAGTTTTAGAATATATACTTTTTATATTTTTTACAAATACAAAATTAGAGATATAAAGGCTCAAAGTAGTGCATCGGCATGCGTGAAAAGTGTAAGTGTGTAGATTAATATGAAACGGAGGTAGTATATATAAGTATTAAATATATATCCATTATATATATATAAATATTAAATATATGTTATATATAAAAATATTTTTTGGGTGAACTTATTGGACTCCAAAGGGGTGAGTCCAAATCCAGTCGAAAATATTTGGACTCGAAAATTTGAGTCCGAGTCCGGTCAAAAAATTTCGGTCCAGTCTAGTCCGACAAATTTGGACTGGACTGGACTCTGGACTTTTCGCAATCCGCTTACACTCCTACTAAATACTATAATAAATAGTTAAACGTATTGAAGCCTCTTTGCTAAGCTTAGTTGTGCATAGTTATAGACATCTCAAGCAACTCAAGTAATGACAAGCAAGCTGGACCCATTACAGCTCAAAATTTGAGAATTTTTTCCTTGAATAATGCTAAAATGAGTATTAATTCCTGAAATGTGCCCAAGTTCAAATTAATTCCATGGATACCGTCCACGTAGGACGGCACGCCCGTAATTTTTGTTTTTCAAAGCAAACCGCTACCCAGAGTAGCGGTTAACTTCAAGTTATTTGAAAACAGTATATGGGGTAAAACCGCTACTGGGGGTAGCGGTTTACTAGGCAAAACAGCTACTCAAAGTAGCGGTTTACTATGAAAAAAAAAAAAAAGGGCAGCAGCGACGGCTTTGTCTTAAACAACGACGGCTTTTAGCGGTCGTTGATATCGCCTTTTCTTGTAGTGTATGCGCTGCTAGCTGCTGCATGATAAACCGCTACTCTGAGTAGCGGTTTATATGCATGCCTTATAACTTGTCTTAGGGCCATAATATAACCGCTATTTGAAGTAGCGGTCAACTTTACATTATTCGTATTAACCGCTACTTGGAGTAGCGGTTTTGTTAAAAAAACAAAATTCTCGCGTGCCGTCCTACGTGGACGGTACCCAGGGAATTAATTTAAACTTCGGCACATTTCAGGAATTAATACCCATTATAGCATTATTGAAGGAAAAAATTCCAAAATTTGAATACATGTTTTGATTATACTTCTTCGCATGTTATGGTTTATTCGTATATTTTTATTCTTTTTTACATTGGAAAAATTTGCATCTATACAAATATATTAAAAGGTGTTCCTATTCAAGGAATGGTGCCACGTGACACTCTTCTCAAAGCTTCGAATAACATTTTTATGATCTCATTTAAAAATAATAACAATGTGTAGCTACTAGGAATCGAACAGATGACCTTTGAAATAAAATGTGAGAGTTTAACCACCAATCTACTAATGTTTGTTGTTTCAAAGTAAAACATAATAAAGTCTTATAGTATTTATATGTAACTATAAGACCTAGACAAGCTTTTCCATTGAAATTATTATTTTTATCTATAATTTCTTAGAAGTTTTTTTAAACAACGTAACTTATCATGATATAACGTCCATTTTCTAATTTCGCATCTGATAGAAAATTACAAAAAGCTAATAGAATCAATTATGAATAATAATAATAATATATTTGATAAATGTAACTGACCCAGAGCATCGCCCGGGCCAAAATACTAGTTAAATAATTAAAAGCAGAATTATAAACTAAGATAGTACATCCATACGATAAATAAACAAACTAAACTGAGCTTTACTTAAACTGGCCTTCTGGAAAAGGCTATCTGACATGTAGCTTGGTCATGGATTTAATCCATGAGTTGTGAGCCTCAGGATGGGCTGGACTCTATGGGCCCAATCTGACCTATTCTACAAAAGATGATGAATGGAGTTATTATCTGATGGAGTATTGAAACTCAATGTTTAGTACTGAAAACAGTTTTAAAACATGCCCTCTGAAAGATTTCTCCCCCAAACCCAATCCACAGCGCGCTACCCCATTTATAGTTGATATGAATAATTTACTTTTTATTTATTCACAAATGTTGTATATTGATTCACAAGTGTTCTGTATTGAAATTGAAGTATCACTGTCTTACTATAGTTGATTGATTATAGTGGTACCTTTCCAATTACAACACATTTACGATTTAAATAAAAAAACATTACGAGCTAAAAAACATTCACAATAGTTGTGAACTGATTATGTTTTCTCCTAGAGCACTTTCCATATCTTTCACTCTCCCCTAAGAAACTCCAACATTCCTAATTGTTCCCAAATACCCTCAGTTAGGAATTTAAAAAAAATGTTAAATTTTGGACACATATATACTAATATACTAGCTCATTCGATTTCGAGCCCGTGTAGGACAACCAAGTTTGCACATCTATACATTCTTGTTTATAAACAAAACTGCAAATACTCTAGAAAATGGAGTAATTTATTGCAAATGTGTACCATTGTCTCAGGTCCGATAATCAACAAGAAGTGAACACGAGCTGCACTGCAAAACTTAGAGAAATTTGCTAGTGATACAAAAAAATTCACAACATATAACCAAAATACAGTACACCAAGATTATGCAGTCACTGCAACTGGTTTAGCAGGTTTCTCAAGCTTCTTTGAACAAAAGAGATTCAGAACATCAGCATGGTTCCGAATATATTGTGGACATATGGCCAGAAGATTTTGAGCTTTTTTATGTCTTCCGGCCTCAAAAAATGCTTCAAATACTCTAATGAAAACATTGGTAGACGATAACCTGTTCACAGTCATAGCCTTAAAAAACAGCATGGCCTCCTCTGGAGTTCCTCTCTTCACAAGGTAAGCTATGAATGGATCCAAAAAAGGAGGAAACCCATGATTCTTCATCAAACCAAGTAGACTACAGGCTTCTTGGAAGCCCTTCTGGACCAGAAGCTTGCTTATTAGAGTCTTGTATGTAGTATGCTGCGGCTCTACACCTTTGTTCACAAGATCAGAGAGAATCTTGTAAGCTTCAGATGCTCGGTCTCTGTTGCAGTACGCATTTACCAAAAAATCAAGAGCATATCCTGCAGAAGAAGCTCCCTCTTTTTTCAATCATCTTTTCAAAACAGACTCTTGCCTTCTCAAGATCACCACCTACACAATGCCCTTCAATCAAAGATGTCCATGTTTTGTAGCCAGGGGTCATTCCGTAGTCGTCTAGTTTCTCCATGAACTCATTCGCTTCATCTTTCATTCTAGAACTACTTAGATCAAATGCAACCCTACCTTGCATAGCCTCACTAGGTTTATACCCACCTTCAACCATAACATCTAAGACCTTATTATACATCTTCATCCTACCAACACTAGTCAAAGATTTGAGAACAGCATCCAACATTGAATCTTCCAATGCAAAACCATTCTCAGTAAAAGCCTTCACAACTCTAGAAATCAATTTCATGTCAAAGTGCTTGGCAGACGCGATTTTCTTCAGGAGAAACGTGCAATCTTGCTGAGAAGGCTTGCTCACCCCATTCATCGCAAACTCGTATAGGCTAACCGAATCCTTCACTAGTCTTTTCTTAATAAACCTTTCCAAGACCTTAACATAAGTCCCAACCTCCATGTGATGCCCTGCATTTCTCATACCCTCAATGACACTCCAAAATCTATCAAGACAATCCTCTCGGCCCAAAACAGCAGCCATTGCATTATAAGTTCGATGATCATGTTTGAACAAACCACTCTCCACCACCCACCTGAAAAAGATCAACCCTTTCGTCGGCTCTTCACTAAGCTTCTCCAACACCATTTTAACCAATTCACTAGAATAACTAACCCCTAATTCATTCAGCTCCTTCTCAACATTCTCATCCCAAGCTCCCCTCCCAATAATCCTACTAATCCTAGTACACGCCATTTCGACAGACGAATTCAAATCCTTTGAGTACAATCCCTTCAACTTCTCCACATCATCTTGCAAACCATCCTTCTCAAATCTCTCCAATACCTTATCAAATGCACCTTTTCTAACCCCATAACCCTTTTTCCTCATCAAATCAACCATATCCCAAAATTCCTTAACAAACCCATTACTACCCAGAATCCCTAGCATAAAATTATACGCTTTGGAGCTCAAATTCTCACTCTCTCTCTCCGAAACCCAATCAAAAATCCTAATTGCAGTTTTGGGGTTAGAGTTCAGATCTCTAAGCACATCCACAACTAAATCACGGCTAAAAACAACATTATTAGCACCCAATTCATTCTTAATCTCATCAACATTAATGGGTTTACTGAAAATTTCAGTTAAGATTAAACATTCGGGGGATTTTTCATGAATGGAAGAAAAATGACGAGTAAAAGAGTGTTGAAAATGAGAGTTAAATGATGAATTTGAGGAAGTAAGATGGGGAAGAAAAGAGGAGAGAGGAAAAGAAGAAGTGTGTTTGGAGCTTACCTGGAGGAGAGAGAGAGATCTTGAGATGTTGGGTGATGAGTAAAAATGGTAAATTTGATGACGAAGAAGAAGACGCCATTGATTTCTCATTGCTTTGATTTGAACTGAAATTTTGGAAGAAAATTTCGAAGAGAGAGAAAGTGTAGGGTTTATGGGGAGGGATTTTTCATTTTAGTGGAAGGTGGAGATTAGTGTTTGGGCTAGAAGAAGTTGTTGGGCTTGGCTTAGTGAATTGAAGAAGATTTGATTTTTGGGTGGTTTAGTTAGCTTTGTTCTGGTTTATTAGTTCGCACACTTTTTGACACAATGACACTACTAGTTACAGTATGTAGTAAAATATAAACCAACTAGTTTTTAACCCGTGCAAAAATGCACGGGATATTTTATGTACATATGATTTAGACTCGTACATAATGCACGATAAATGTTTTATTTATTAAGTTGTTTTTATTCCAAAATTTATTAAATCCATAACTATTAGAATCCATACACTTAAAGTCGAAAGAATATAAACTATATAATTATATTACATGTAACATGATATATAAAAATCCCTTATTACAACATTTTAAAGTTTAAAATTTTATCTATATATATATAGTAGATGTAATGCGTTAGGGTTAAAAAGATAAGAGTTGATTTTATAAGAGACTATCTACTTTTAATATAAAATTAGACAACAACATAAGCTGAATATTAATAAGAGAACGAACAACCTTTCTGAATATATTGACTCGTTTAATCTATTTAGTTACTAGTTTAATCTATTTAATGATTAGTATAATTCATTTACTAATCAGTTAATCACATTATTTAATCCATTTAGTTACTAATTTAATTCATTTCGAGACTAGTTTAATCCATTCGGTAAGGCTGTCGAATTTTTTTGTAAAATTGTATGTTGTATTTCGAGATTCAAAAGGAAACGAAGGAAGGAGAAGAGAAAACGCAGTAGGTTGGTGCGAGATGTCTAGGGATAGTGTTGGGTTAGAGTACCATGTAATGGGCTTGTTAGGAAGGTGCAAACTTGAATTTGTCTAATTTTTATATTAAAATTAGACCGCATATTCTAATAATTTTACAAAGAAGAGTAAATGATTTAAATTTGATTTTTTTTATTTTAATAATGCAACATTTTAGCCATTCGCATCGAATAAGCTAACCTTTTAATTATTCCTGAATAATGCAACTTTTAACAAAAAATTCTTTGAATGGGTAAAAACCGAATGTAACTTATTCAACAGGTAAAAGGGGACACGTGTAAACTATTAATTGGTTCTTAAATTAAAATTCAAAATGACCAAAAAACAAATCCCTCCTCCTTGGCAGTGGCTGCCACGATTCTCTCCTCTTCCCACCTTCACCTCCTCCACAACCCCCACCATCACCACCTTCTTCTCCCTCTTTCACGAACCACCATCACCACCTTCTTCTCTCTCTTTCACCGAAACTCGCCCACCTCCTCGTTCCATGAACCACTACACGAAACACGAACCACCCTCACGAAACCACCCAAAGTTCGTGCGTTGGTGCGTTTGGTACGGTTGTTTGAGTTTCGTGGGTGGTTTACTGGGCATCCACACTGCTGTTTGCTCCGAACTTGAACGACTTAGGACTGCCCTGTCAAGCAGGGAATGCGAGAGATCCCTCTTCTGCAAGTCTTGTGGGCGTAATTGCCGCCTCCAAGAGAGGCTCCAGTTCCATCTATCACCATCCCAAAAGCCGCCAATGGAGTCTATAATGCATCTGGGAGTAGATTCATTCGGAAGAGCGTGGTTTCATGGGTGGGTGGGTGGGGTTTCGGTGATTTCAGGGCTGGGTGGGTGAGTTTAGGTGGTTTCAAGGATGGGGTGAGTGGGTTTTGGTGGTTTTCGGGATGGGGTGGGTGGTTTTCGGGATGGGGTGGCCGGGTGGGTGGGTTTCTCTGGTTTTAGGGATGGGGGTGGGTGGGTTTTGGTGGTTTGGGTGGGTTTTGGTTGTTTGGGTGGTTAGGTGAGTGGTTAAAAGGGTTGGGATTGGTAAAAGTGTAAAAAGGAAATTAAATACCAATTGTTCAAGTAACCGGTCATTCAGCCTACTCCAAAAACTTTGGATATAAAGGTTGCATTATTCAGGAATAAGTAAAATGTAGAATGGTGTTTTTTGGAAAAAATGATGCATAGAATGGGGTTCCCTGACTGTTATACGCAGATGGTGATGAAGTGCATCTCTTCGGCTACCCTTTCGGTTTTGTTGAATGGGCGGACCAACCGAGAGTTTTAGTCCCCACGAGAGGATTGAGACGAGGGGATCCGTTGTCACCGTTCCTTTTTGTTCTATGTGCAGAGGGCCTATCTACTCTTATAAGACAAGCTGAAGCAGAGAAAAAAATTCATGGAGTTAAAATTGGTAGACGGGTTTGTCCTATATCCCACTTATTTTTTGCTGATGATAGCCTTGTTATTTATTAGAGCTACGAGAGGAGGAAGTAGAGAATGTGCTAGAAGTTCTCTCTATTTATGAAGCTGCTTCCGGGCAGAGACTGAATATGGAAAAATCAGAAATGTCCTATAGCCGAAAAATCAGAATATGGAAAATTTTTGAAATAAGTTGACTATTTGACCAAACATATTGCTGCGGTTTCTGGCAAGAACCGCAGCAATATATTAAAATAATCTTTAAAAAATATTATTTTAATATATTCTTTGCCGGTTCTTGCCGTAAACGCATCAATAGGGTCATTAGGGTTTTGTATATAAGAGAAGGAGTGAGCCTTGAGCGCCGTTTTCATCGGCTCACCCCCCTTCCTCCTCTATCTCTCTCGTCACGCTCACCCTCCTTCCTCCTCTATCTCTCCTCTCCCTCTCTAGATCTCCTTCACTCCCTTTCGATCTCCACGATTCTTGCCTCTCTCTCCTCCTCGTCGTTCTTCATCTTCGTCGTCGTTCCTTATCAATCGTCGTCGTTCTTCATCTTCCGGCGGAAATCGAATCCTTACCCATATTAAGCTGCCTCTTAGTCCTCCTACACCCTTCCACCAACTCCTTCACCTCGTCCTCCGTCAACCCAACACCTCCTCTCTTGACACAACATACACAGCGAGAAACGGCCTCTCGAACATCCGCCTCACACACTTCGCCCTTCGGCTGGCCGCCGTCGCTGCCGCCGCTCGTGGTCTCGCCTTCGGCCTCGCTCGCCGCCGCCGCCGTCGTTCGCGTCGGCCTCGCTCGCCGTCGTTCGAGTCAGCCTCGCTCGCCGCCGTTCGCGTCAGTCGCCGCCGTTCGCGTCTGTCGCCGTCGTTCGCGTCAGTCGCTCGCCGTCGATCTGTGTAGTATCTTGTACAGTTGCTTTTGTTTTCATTTTCAGTTTTTCGTTTTCTTTGAATTCTTTTTTAATTTTATTTTTTTTTTCATTTTTTGTATGTAATTATGTGAAAGTAGTTCTTTAGTTCTAGTTTGATTTGCTCATTAGAATATTTGATTTTTTTTATTTTATCTGTTAGATATTGTAATTCTTTATTTTCATTATTCTTTTTTTCAAGCCAATGCATGAACTCTATATGTTGTACTAGTTCGTCTTAGTTACTTTTGGTTTAATTGCATTTTAAGGTTGAAAATTGTATGAAGACTTAAATTTCAAAAAAAAAAAAATTTCAAAAAAACGTGCACTTATTGCTGCGGTTTTTACCCAAAACCGCAACAATAGACCTAATTTTTTATATAAAAAATATACATATTGCTGCGGTTTGTGCCAGGAACCGCAGCAATATATTGGCCTATTGCTGCGGTTTAAAACCGCAGCAATTGGTTAATTACCTATTGATGTGCCCTTAATTACTGCGCAGCCAAAACCGCTGCAATAGGCCACTTAATGACCGCAGCAATAAGCATTTATTCTACTAGTGAGCCAGAGAAGATTAATACCCTTCAGATGAAGTTAGCTTTTAAGGCTGTTGAGGGACATGATAAATATTTAGGCCTTCCGACTTACATTGGAAGTTCTAAAAAAAGAGTTTTTCAGATTATTCAGGATCGTGTCTGGAAAAAGTTGAAAGGGTGGAAAGGACAACTTCTATCACAAGTTTGGAAGGGAAGTGCTATTAAAGTCGGTTGCGCAAGCGATCCCTACGTATGCGATGCAGTGCTTCCAGATCCCGAAGAGCATTATTGAGGGAATTGAAAAAATGTGTAGAAGTTTTTTTTGGGGGCAAAAAGGAGATGAAAGGAAAATGGCTTGGGTGGCTTGGGAGAAAATGTTTTTATCTAAAAAAGAAGGGGGGCTTGGTGTGAGAAATTTTGGAATTTTTAATAGAGCTCTTCTTGCTAAACAAGCTTGGAGGGTTTTAACTATGCCAAATTCCTTGATGGCTAGAGTGCTGAAAGGCAAGTATTTCCCCACTAGCGAGTTTCTAGATGAGAAGGTTAGCCCAAATGCAAGTTTTACATGGAAGTCGATCCTAGGTGCTAGAGATGTTGTGAAGAAGGGGGTTTGCAGGGTCATTGGCAATGGAGCTTCAACGAGTATTTGGCTCGATCCTTGGGTCCCTAGCTTACCCAACTTCCGAGTCCTAAAACCTGTTGTGAGTGTTATGGAGGAAAGTCCGAGGGTGGTTCAAGATCTCCTATCTGATGGCTCGTGGAATATGGAGTTGTTGGATTCAATGTTCTCACAGTGGGAAATCCAAGCAATTAAAAGAATCCCAGTACCTAGGCATGGCAGCAGAGATACGTGGATGTGGCAACCCAATAAGAATGGGATGTTCACTGTTAGGAGCGCCTATTACATCCAGCTTTCTGCAGCGTGGAGTTCACGTCCCTCGACGTCAAATGAGCCAAAGAGGAAAAGGTGGCAGCAGCTCTGGAATGCGAATGTGCTACCCAAAATAAAATTTTTTGGTTGGAAGGCTATGCAAAATGGGCTCGCAGTTAACCACAACCTGATGAAACGAGGTGTTGGGATGATGGCAGAGTGTCAAAAGTGTGGGTTGGCGACCGAGACGGTGGAGCATATCTTTGCTCCATTGTGTCGATGCAAGGAAGGTGTGGTATATATCCCCACTCCCCATAGACACTAGCCAAATGAACGAAAGAAGTTTTGGTGGCCCGGGTCGAGGTACTATCAAACCGGAGTTATGGGGAGGAGTGGTGGGACCTTTTTGGGTCCTTTTTGGCAAATCCGGCTTGCTAGAAATGCATGGACTTTTGATAATAAAAGAGTTGATTTTAAGGAGGTGATCGATAGAGCTGTGAGAAGTGTAATGGAATACCAAAAAGACCATGGCGCCCAGGTTACTAACTTTAATAGCTGCAGCTCCCCTGATAGATGGTGTGTGCCTTTACCTTCAACTTACAAGCTCAACACCGACGCGGCCATGTTCAAGAACAATATCACTGGCTTGGGCGGAGTTGTGCGAGACCATGTGGGAGATGTGTTGATGGCGACCTGCGTGACGATGGAGGGAATCGAGGATGTTGAAATTGCAGAAGCGCTTAGTGCGAGACATGGCCTCCAAGTAGCCATGGAAGCTGGACTGAGACACCTTATTATTGAGGTTGATTGCTTAAAACTCTATAATCACTTAAGGGCTGGAAAGTGTGAATCCTCCCCTTTTGGGAAAATAGTGCAGGTTATTTTCTTTATTGTTTCTCAGTGCTCTGTGATTAGCTATGCGCATGTAAGAAGAAGTGGCAATGTAGTAGCCCACAGACTAGCTAAGCTTAGTTTTTCTCTCAAGGTTTTTAGAGTGTGGCTGGAAGAAGTGCCACCTGATATTGTTAGCTCTGTTATTGCAGACACTATTGTTTGATTTATAAATGCCATTTTTCTCGTCAAAAAAAAAAATGTTAGCTTATTCGTTGCGAACGGCCAAAAGGTTGCATTATTAAAATCAAAAAATCCTTTAAATTTAGGTTTTTTAGTTTCTTTATTATATTAGGTGGTTAATTGAGAAATACTACTAATTTATTAATCAGCAGGGCTTTGATATATCGGTACGCCCACTACTATACCTAGATGTGAAATGTTATGCATTAGAAATGATATCAGTATCTTCATATTCCCCATCTACATAATGTAAACCATATTCCTCGTTATGTCTCTCGTTAATGGCTACTCATCCTCCTAAATTTTAGTAATTGCAATTTTCCAACAATTTCCCAACAATATACATTCTTAAATTTGCATTAAACAACCTTACTAAGAGAAGTTGAAGAGATATGGGTCAATTTCACTTCCATTACAATGGTCTAATGTTCACTTATTTCATGAAATTGAAGATTAAACCAATAGCAATATTGATCTAGAGATATCATTCACCTCCCTAATTTCTTTTTTTTTGAAGGGAACCTCCCTAATTTCTTATATAAGCAATACTCAAGATTTGCAATATGTACCAAGCAGTATTCAAGTTATCGAAAATACAATGATATACTACTGCCTTTGGGTTAAAAACCTTCCCATTCTAAACATTTTCTAAACTCTGAAGTCTGATCTAAGCCATTGAGCAAATCAGCGGCTTACAGAGTAGCTTTTGGGTACTTTTTGTTTCTATATATTCTCATTTGAATTTTTATCTTATACTCCCTCCGGTCTTTATTAGTTTACCCGTTTCTTTTGCACAGAGTTTTAGGAGAAATAATGTTGTGGGACATAGAAAGAAAGAGAAACTATTATTTTATATTAAAGTTGAATGTATGTGTGATGGAAAGTTAGTGGTCCCATTCCAAAAATAGAATCAAAAGAAATGGGTAAATTAATAAGGGACATCCCAAAAAGGAATACGGGTAAACTAATAAAGACCGGAGGGAGTATTATTTTTTAATTACAAATGAAAAGGTCAAATTTAAAGAAAGTGTAAAATCCCCCAATATATTTGCACTGCCCCTATCTTGAAACTACCTAATGATTAATAATTTCGAAAGAAGGGAGTATGAATGAGTTTTTATTATCTTTAAAACTTTAGGGTCAAGTTCTGAGCATTTAAAATGTCTCCCCAAGTCAAATAAAAAAAGTAAAAAAATAAAATAAAATGTCTCCCCAATATAACCACTCTAAATATTACAACCACAAAGGGGAAATGTGCCTAGTTTGAAATCGTTTTGACCACTATTTGTTAAGACTACCTCTTCCGACTTATCCGACTCAATTGAGTTCTTTGCTCACAAGAATGCCGATTCTCCAATCCAGAAGATTCTACTATTGTCCAGCTCAGCTTAGTTTGTTAAGAGTTAGTTACAGTTGTTTGTTAGTTTGTTAATTAGTTTGCTTAGCTTCCTCTATAAGCTGTAATTCCTTGCTAGTACTAGTTAAATACTCTAGATCATTCTCATTGTATTCATTCACAATAATTCTCTCTAAAATGAAATTTCTCTCTCTTTTCTTTGCTCTCTATTTTCTCTAAACATGAATCACAGAATGCAATACCGAGATTATTAACATGGTATCGAGCTTGCGATTCAAGATCCCGATGTTTCACTGACGCATTTGATCATCATTCAAAATCTGGTCTGAAATTCTTACTTATTTAATTACGCTGAATTTAGTTTGTGAATTCTGCAAATTTCTTTCTCTGAAATTCTTCGTTTGATTTGATTTAGCTGGTTGATTACTAGATCTTGTTGAATTGATCTGATTTCTGCAAATATTCATTTCAAATTTCTCATTCTTTTTCTCTGAAATTCATGAAATCTAAATCTGCTCGTCTTCTAAGCTGAATTCATCTGAAAATTCTGAAATTCTTGTTGTTATAATCTGAAATCTCTATATGATCATATTCTTAAGCTGAAATTCATTTCTCAAAATCTGATTTCTGAAATTCTTGCTGAAATTTCATCTCTCAATATCTGACCTCTGAAATTCCTGTTGTTTTTTTTTTCATCAAAATTCATCTCAAATTCGAATTCTATCCTTTCTAATTCTTTACAAAATGCCGAAGTTGTGAACAATCAACTCCGAACTCACTCAAGATCCTACCCGGTGTATATTTTCTTCATCCATCGATAACACTTTTGTTCAATTAGTTTCACCTGTTTTTGATGGCACTTGGTTATCTTGATCGGAAAAGGATGATGATTATTAGTTTGTCATCCAAGAACAAAGTATGCTTTGTAGATGGCAGTCTTGACAAACCTACTGCACCTAAAGACCTTAAGGCTTGGGAGAGGTGTAACAATATGGTTACATGTTGGATCCTAAGGTCACTAGGTGCCATGACTGCTAAAAGTGTATTGCACTTGAGATCAGTACGTGAAATTTGGCAAGATCTTGAAGAGAGATTTGGACAGTCTTCAAATGCTCAGTTATACTCTATTCAGTAAGATATAGCTAATATGTCTCAGGAAAATGATGATATTCTTGTGTTTTTCACTAGAATGAAGGTGTTGTGGGATGAGTTAGATAGCACTATTCCTCTACCTTATTGTGAGTGCAAGTGGCTGCAAGTGTAACCTGACTCAGAAATTTCTCAAGATTCAGTAAGACCAGAGATTAGTTCATTTCTTAATGAAACTGAAAGAAGGATATCAGCAAGTCAGGACAAATATTCTCATGATGCCTGAACTTCCACACTTATCTCAAGCATATAGATTGCTTCTTCAAGAACAAAGACACAAAGAACTGAGTTCTCTTAATGCCTCTGAAACAATGGCATTTATTGCAGACAGACAAAGATTCCCTATGAATAGGAACAATTACAAACAACCTTACGGTTACAATACTTCTAAACCTTCTTTTCGGTATTATGACGAAACTCGCTAATAAGTCATTCTTTGGTAATAAAAGAGGCTCACATTATTACTGTACACCTTTGTAAAGTCCCGGGACATAGCCTAGAAAGGTGCTTTAAGGTCCATGGATATCCAGCTGACTATAAGCCTTCTCAGAAAAGGTTTGCTGCTGCTGTACAAGGAGAAGAGTTTGTTGAACCTTCTTCTTCATCATCTGAAATGATTCAACCAACTTTGACCATGGATCAATATCAGAAACTCCTTGATATGTTGGGGCAATCGGGAGCTCGGACACAAGAAACCTCTTACGCATGTAAGCCGCAAACAATGGCACTACTAATGCATGTTTTGCAGGTAAATTTTGTTTAAGTGCTCATAGCAAGACTGGTTGGGTGCTAGATAGTGGCGCAACAGATCATATTTGCCATGATCTTTCTCTTTTTCATTCTTACAAGGTGATAGATAATCCTGACTCTATCACAGTTCCTGATGGTAGAAAGATTCCAATCACTCATATTGGTATTGTTATTCTCAATGACACTATTACACTAAAAGAAGTGTTATATGTTCCTGGCTTTCACTTCAACTTGATATCAGTCCCTAAATTGTGTCATGATCTTTCTCGGGATTGTTACATTTTCTTCGAACATTGCACTCTACGGGGGCCCTTCTTTGACAAGACCAATAGTTCTTGGTAAGCTGCACTCAGGCCTCTACTACATTGAAGACTCTTCTAGTTCTACTGCTGCTGCTCTAGTTCATTCTGGTGATGTTGTTCTTGTTCATTCTGGTGATGTTGTTCCTACTGAAACTAAGCAACCTGATTTCTACATTCCTACTTCACTGACATCTTCTTATAATGCTAATGATGTGAAACTTTGGCATTTAAGATTAGGTCATATGCCATTTTCTAAGATGGCAGCTCTATTTCCACATTTCAATTTCAAGAATATCTCAGATTCCTTGTGTCAGATTTGTCCTAAAGCTAGACAAACTCGACTGACTTTTCCTTCTAGTGTTTCTACTACTTGTAAGCCATTTCAATTGGTTCATGTTGATACATGGGGACCATATACTCATCCTACAAATAAAGGCTGCAGATTTTTCCTTACAATTGTAGATGATTTCACAAGAACTACTTGGGTTCATTTGCTCAAGTTTAAGTCTGATGCTGTTTCTATTATTGTGAATTTTGCTTCTTATGTTCAGACTCAGTTTCAATGCTCTATTCAATGCATTAGAACAGATAATGCTAAGGAACTCTGTGAAGGTCCTATGCTTCAGTTTTATCTAGCAAATGGTATTGTCCATCAAAAGAGTTGTGCTGATTCTCCTCAACAAAATGGTCTTGTTGAGAGAAAGCACAGGCATTTACTTGAAACAGCTCGTGCACTCTTCTTTCAAGCTCAGTTGCCTTTCCATCTTTGGGAATAAAGTGTTTTGTGTGCTGCTTACCTCATCAATAGAATGCCTCTTTCTTCCCTCAACCAAGTTTCTCCTTACCAGCAACTGTATGGGACTGAACCAAATACATCTCATTTCAGAAGTTTTGGATGCCTGTGTTTTGCATCTACCTTGAAGTCGGGAAGATCTAAGTTTGATTCCAGGGCAGAAGCTTGTGTGTTTCTTGGCTACCCCACTGATCAGAAAGCTTATAAGCTTTATCATTTAGCCACAAAGCAAATTATCATATCCAGGGATGTTGTTTTTCATGAACAACACTTCCCTTTTCATATCTCTTCCACTTCTAATTCATCTCCTTTCCAATTTTTTCTTCCTACAGTTAACAATGATCATATTTTTTCTGATCCTTTTACTTCTGTTTCTACAGACATCACTCCTTCATCATCTAATATCACTATTTCTCTAGATTCTCCTACAATTTCTCCCACTTCTTCTACTTCAGATTCTCTACCTTCTTCTAATACCATCCTATCACCTAATATCACTATTTCTCCAGATTATGTTTCTATTCCAATAAGACAATCATCTAGAAATCATGTTACTCCTTCCTACTTACAAGACTATATTTGCCATGCTGCAACTCACTGGTGTAATGTAGTGAGTTATGATTCTCTTCCTCATCCTCACAAAGCTTTTCTTTCCCATTTATCTGAATTAGTTGAACCTGCTACTTATCACCAAGCTTCAAAAGATCCCAAATGGGTAGCAGCCATGGATAAAGAATTGGCAGCCTTGGCTTCCAATAATACCTGGGATGTAGTTGATCTGCCTGCTGGCAAGTCTCCAATTGGTTGTAAGTGGGTTTTTAAGATCAAACTTAAGTCAACAGGTGAAGTGGAAAGGTATAAAGCCAGGTTAGTTGCCAAAGGTTACACTCAACAATATGGGGTTGACTTTCAAGAGACTTTCTCCCCTGTTGTCAAGCTCTCTACTGTCAGGTGTGTTGTTGCTTTGGCAGCTTACAAGGGCTGGAAACTTTATCAACTTGATGTTAATAATGCCTTCCTTCATGGGGATCTCCATGAGGAAGTGTATATGAAGCTTCCAGAGGGTTTTCCTAATCCTCAAAATCAAGTATGTAGACTAAAAAAATCCCTTTATGGCTTGAAACAAGCCTCAAGGCAGTGGTTTGCTAAGTTAGTGTTTGAACTCACTAAGCAAGGCTTTCATCAGTCCAAAAATGACTATTCTTTATTCTTGAAGCCTAATGGTTCTCTTCTCACCATCCTAGCAGTTTATGTAGATGACATCATCTTGACTGGTAGTGATTTATCCACCATTCTTCACATCAAGCAGCACTTGGATAAGGTTTTCAGCATTAAAGATCTAGGTGAGCTTCACTTCTTCCTAGGCATAGAGGTATCCTACCTGCCTCAGGGTATAGCACTCACTCAAGCTAAGTTCACTAAGGAACTGGTAGCCACTTGTGATCTTGACATCACTAAACCTGCTTTGTCACTCCTCTCCCTATTAATCTCAAACTTCTTTGCTGATGATGGTGTTGCACTAGAGGATCCTACAAGGTTCGGGTGCTTAGTTGGGAAATTAAATTTTCTCATCCACACCAGGCCCGATTTGGCTTACTTGTGTCCAAACTCTTTCTCAATTTATGCACTCTCCTACTTCCTCTCATATGACGGCTCTCACACATGTACCGAGATACATTAACGATCTTCTTTGGTCAAGGCATTTTGATGAAGGGTGATGACAAGCTCACTCTCCAAGCTTTTACTGATTCGGGACGGGGTGCCCGCCCGACTCAAGAAGATCAATCTCGAGGCTATGTGGTCTTATTTGGCTCTTCTCCCATTAGTTGGAAGTCCAAGAAACAAGCCACGAGTCTCAAAGTCTTCTTCAGGAATCGAATATAGAGCCATGGCTCATGCTCTGCGAAGTAACTTGGTTAGTCGGGTTGTTGGAAGAATTGGGAGTTTCTCATTTACAACCCGTTACTATACATTGTGATAACCAATCGGCTCTACACATTGCACGCAATCCCGTATTTCATGAGCGCACAAAACACATAGATATTGATCGCCACTTCACAAGAGAGAAGCTCATGGAAGGCCTTATTTCTTTAACTTATCTTCCTACTACTCGCACAATTGGCGAGATGTGTTTACTAAGATATTACCTTCGGCTCGGTTTAATCAATTGTTAATCAAGCTTGGCATGTTTTCTCCCCCGCCTAGCTTGAGGGGGGATGTTAAGACTACCTCTTCCCGGCTTATCCCATTTCAGTGAAGTTCTTTGCTCACAAGCAATGCCGATTCTCCAATCCGGAAGATTCTACTATTGTCCAATTTCGGCTTAGTTTGTTAAGAGTTAGTTACAGGTTGTTTGTTAGTTTGTTAATTAGTTTGCTTAGCTTCCTCTACAAGCTGTAATTCCTTGCTACTACTAGTTAAATACTCTAGATCATTCTCATTGTATTCATTCACAATAATTCTCTCTAAAATGAAATTTCTCTCTCTTTTCTTTTCTCTCAATTTTCTCTAAACATGAATCACATAATGCAATACTGAGATTATTAACACTATTTGTTTGTAACATACACAAATGTTAGCTTATCGGATTGCAAATGTGGTATATAAAAGTTCACCATCTTAATTCTTACATAACTAGTAAGAGATTATGATACACTAATTTTCATATACAACCTTTGCAGTTATATTATATTTCCTTCATTTAGTTTTTCTACAAAATCTCATATACGACTGCATTATCATAATTTATGGTAAGACAAGAGTAATTTGTTACCCTAAAGAGGTCACTCATAGTAGAAATACCTCTTATAAGATACAACGTGATCAATTATCTAATAATGACCACTTCAAATTATAAAATGACCCCATACAACTTACAAAGTAACCCTTTTAAGGCATGAATGAAAATAATCTTACTATGATTTTATTGTAAGACAGTCTAAATAAGGCTTACTATTAATTTTTTGAATTGCAACTAACTTCTCCCATTTATTACTTGCAATATGCAACATTGACATTTTTTATAATATATTCCCTCTCTCTCTCTCTCTCTCTCTCCTAGCACATGAGGTCCCTCTTTCTTTCTTTTTTTCCTCTTTCCTCCCCTACATTCTTGTATTATGTTCCAATGTCGTAAGTAACAAAAACAAGAAGATGTCTATGGTCCAACTAATTTGGAGAGAATCAATAGATTCCTTTTCGGGAGCAATTCATCCTTCCCGAACACAGCATTCAACTCTCCGTTGTAGTGCGCTCTCCAAGTGTGCTTGTTCCACCCTTCTTCCTTCTTACCATGGCAATATATATAGGTGAATATATAACATTTGATATCAAATTCTTCATCCGTTCTTTATTACTTGCATCGTTTTTTTCACAAGGACCAAGGTGAGAAGAGAAATAGAGAGAGATGAAAAAGGAACCCCATTTTGAAATAGAAAAAGAGAATATATTGCCAAAACTAGAAACAATGCAAGTAATAGAAAGTTGCCAAAAATAAAAAATGATGCAAGCAATAAAAAGCAGAGGAAGTATACAACTACTAACTATTATGAGCAAGAAAAACCTTCTATGACTATGAGCTATGCATTAGGAATTTCTAAGTCCTTGCATTTCCAACCAAAACAAATTTGATGGCAAGAACAGCATAAACTTGGTTCAAGCCATGGAATTAAAAAGAAATAGTAATCATTACCATCAAGAAATGAATTTTGTTACTTAACAGAAAGAACATGTAACAAATTAGGGGAGTTCATATCAGTTTACCACTAACTCACTGAGCTATGAAATTTCTTTTATTTAGAGTTCAGAAACGTTAACTAAACAATAAACATGCTTTGAGATTGTCACCTGAATGTTGTTAATCATTCGTTGCATTGAACGTCAATCTCTTAACTCTCTTACAGAATGAAGAATGGCAGTAATACTTACTAGTTTCTTCAAAAATATCAAAAAACGCCAAAAAGAAAAGGAAAATCAGTGGATGATAGTTGTATTAGAACTGACAATCAGTTTGCAAATTGCAACATTTCACAAAGACCTGCCCAGAAATGAGAAAACTACCAACTCTGATTTTTTTATTTTCTTTTTACGAGGAATAAAAGTTATAAAACTACTACTAGTCTACTACTATATTACTGCACGTCTGCACTTACATAAAAAAAAAAAAAGTAGCTTCGGGTATTGAAAAACAGTCTGAAAGATCTCTCATATTAGCGATCTTCCAATTCAAGGCAGGTAATATGAGAGATGTTGTCTACATAATTTCCATCGGGTCTAAGACACCTTTTCTTGATCAAATCACAGTATTGAATGGATAGACGACAAAGAGACTGGGGTAAGTCGTCAGAGAAAACAATAAGCTTCGGGCAATACCTGATCTGAAATTCGCGGAGGTTGATTACACGTTGAAGCTCCTTACAATTGATTGACCTTAGCCAGTTAGCCTCACAAAACTATCAAATTGAAGGAAGTCGAGTGTGGTGGGCAGGAAACCATCTGGTGGAAACGACTCCACATCATTAATATAGGAAATAATATCAAGAATATCACTTGATATTATTCATGATACGGTTAGCAAGATATTTTTGTGAATATCTCTGTATATCTTTTTCATTATCTTGTATATCTCTTATATTATCTCTTGCCTTGTATACTTTATTTTGTTCCTAGTTTTAGCTAGATTCCTGTATTATATAACTGATGTATTACGTTTACTTTGATATATTGAATCTCACTTTCTCATGGTATTAGAGCAGGTATAATTTACCTCTCATTTTTTTTTTCTCGGCTTCCCCACCTTTTGCTTCCATGGCTTCAAACACTATCCCTAATGATGTTGATCCTCAAACTCCTCTCATTATTGTTAATCTCACCAACATCATCAAACTCACAAATCTAAATTACCTCTCTTGGAAACTACAGCTTGAAGCTATTCTTATTGGTCATGGTTTATTCAAGTTTTTGGATGGCACTCACACACCTCCTTCTCCCACCACAGCTTCCGCCACTGATCCTGCTTCTACCAGTACTAACCTAGCGTACTCTACATGGGTTCGTCAGGATAAATTACTCTTTGGAGCCCTTATTGGCACTCTTGATCCTAATATTGTTCCTTTGGTCTCTCGTGCCACGACCGCTCAACAAGCATGGGATATCTTGGCTCACACTTTCGCTCGTCACACTCGCGGGCATGCTAAACTTGTGAAGGCTAAACTGAAATCCATCACCAAAGGTACTCAACCTATCTCTGATTATGTTAATGCCATCCGTATTTGCGCCGACCAACTTGCAGTACTTGATGACCCCATCAAACCGGAAGATCTCATTGAACGTGTACTTGAAGGTTTGGTTCATACTGATTTTCAATCTATAGTTGATCATGTTAATGAGCGTGATACTCTAATTACTTTTGATGAATTGCATGAAAAGCTTTTGCTCAAGGAGGGTAAATTGCTTCAACCTACACCAATGCCTCCTGCCACCATGCCTACTGTCACCACTCTTCCTGCTACTGCCCATGCTACAGCCACTCGCACCTCCCACACTCCATCTCATTCCTCTTCTGTTAACAACAATTCTCGTCCCTCCTATAACTCTTCCAAATTTTCCACCTCTCACAAACCCTCTCACTCTTATGACAAAACTAAATCCTCTGGCTACAAGGGAAAGTATCAATGGTGTCATGAAATAGGGCACTCTCTTTACCGCTGTCCCTCCTTTCAACAAAAGTTTCCTCAAGCTAAGCCTACACTCCCTCCCACTGGTTCTTCTACCTCACCATATGCCAACGTTGCCACGGCCAACATCTCACCGCCAACCTCCTCTTGGCTTTTAGACACGGGCGCTTCGCACCATGTCACACATGATCTCTCCACTTTATCTCTACATCATCCTTATGATGGTACAGAAGAAATCGTCATAGGTAATGGTTCTGGGGTCCCGATTACTCATACGGGTTCCCTCACTCTTTTCTCTACTCCTTCTAAGTCTATTCATCTTTCTAACGTTTTATGTGCTCCTAATATGAATCGCAACATCATATCTATTTCTCAATTATGTCTTGATAATGACCTTGTTGTTGAATTCTCATCCTCTTCCTTTTCTTTGAAGGATCGCCTAACGGGGGCACTCATTCTCATGGGTCAAACTAAACATGGTGTCTATGAATGGTCTTCAACTTCCAATCCTATCTTAGCTTTATCTACCGTCAAAGCTCCAGCAATAAATTGGCATCACAGACTTGGCCATCCCTCTTTAGCTATTTTTAAGTATATCATTTCGGATTTTAATCTTCAAGTTTCAAGTTCCTTATCTTTTGATTGAAATGCTTGTTATTGCAATAAAAGTCACAAACTCTCTTTCGGTCAATCAACTTTGGTTTCTCATTCCCCTCTTGATATTGTTTACACTGATCTTTGGACATCTCCTGTTTACTCTATTGACGGTTTCAAATACTATGTTATCTTTGTTGATCATCACACTAAATATATATGGTTTTATCCGCTCAAAAAGAAATCTGACACCCGTGATGTTTTTATTCGCTACAAAGCCCTTGTTGAAAAATACTTTAAAACTTCCATTCGTATTCTATATTCGGATAATGGAGGTGAATATGAAGCTCTTGCTTCTTTTCTTACCATTAATGGTATTTCTCATCTTACCACCCCTCCTCACACTCCTGAACACAATGGTTTTGCTGAACGAAGACACCGTCATATTGTTGAAACGGGTCTCTCCTTACTCACTCATGCCCAATTACCCCTTGAATATTGGTCCTACGCCTTCTCCACTTCTTCTTATCTCATCAATCGTCTTCCCACTCCTACTCTCTCTCATAAATCGCCTTATCATTGTTTGTTCCAATCACCTCCTAATTATCTCAAACTTCGTAGCTTTGGATGTCTTTGCTACCCTTGGTTAAAACCTTATACCGCCCACAAATTAGACTCCAAATCTCGTCCTTGCATTTTTATAGGCTATTCCAAAACTCAAAGTGCTTATCATTGTCTTGATCTTCCTACTCAACGTATTTACACTTCTAGGCATGTGCGGTTTGTGGAACATGAATTTCCATATCCCACACTTGTTACTCGGTCCATATCTTCTTCTCCTCCTCCAGATTCATGGTGCTCTCTTTTTCTTCCCATTCTTGAAAGTCCAGTCCACCAACCTCAAACAGAACGCCCAGACACTTTTATCTCTAGCCCATTACTTTCACCCTTCTCTTCCGTGCCTTCTACCTTGGGCTCACCCAATTCCCAACCCACTCCTGACTCCCCTTCCCCTTCCTCTTCAGCGTCTCCCTTATTGGGCCCCTCTCAGCCCACTACTCCCGCTGCCCTCACTTCTCACTCACCCTCCCTTCCTCTTCCTCCCATTGACCCATCTCCCCGTTTCTCCTACTCCATCGAACCACTCCCCCGCCTGACCCCAACACTACACCGAACTCCCCCACTGCCCAGCCCCTTTCTACCCCGAACTCCACCCCGACCATGCCCAATCTTCCCTCTTTGCCGCGTTCGGTTCACCCTCCCCCCGGCATGATTACTCGGTCCAAAAATAATGTATTTAAACCCAACCCCAAATATGTTCACTCTACCACCGCAAACTCCAAACTTCCCGTTCCAAAAGCGTCACCCAAACCCTCAAGGACCTCTTTGGCGCAAAGCTATGGAAGAGGAACTTCATTCTCTTCATTCTCTTGGTACATGGGATTTGCACCCTCGTCCTATAGCTCGTAATGTGGTTAAGTGCAAATGGGTCTTTCGGGTTAAATACACTCAACATGGTACTATTGATCGCTACAAAGCTCGCTTGGTTGCGAAAGGATTCCAACAACGTCCTGGCATAGACTACACTGAAACTTTCAGTCCCGTTGTTAAACCTGCTACTATTCGGACTCTCCTCAGTCTTCTTTGTCACTCGAAATGGCCTTTAAGACAACTTGATATTAACAATGCATTTTTGCGGGGTACCTTATATGAAGAAGTTTTTATGGCCCAACCTCCGGGTTCATTGACTCTACTTTTCCCTCTTATGTTTGCAAGTTAAAGAAAGCCATTTATGGCCTTAAACAAGCCCCCCGGGCATGGTATACTGAACTTGCTACTTATCTTGTTGGACAAGGTTTTAAGCGGTGTGTTTCCGACACATCTCTTTTTATACTTCACCATGCTACTACTCCTATTTATCTCATCGTTTATGTTGATGATATTATTGTTACCGGACCTAGTCCCTCTCATCTTGACTTCTTTATCAAGTCTCTTGCTCACAGGTTTTCCTTGAAGGACCTTGGCTCTCTTTCTTATTTCCTTGGAGTTGAGGTAATGCCTACTCCCAATGGTCTTTTTCTCAGTCAACATCGATACATCCTTGATCTTCTTGAGAAAATGGGTATGATTGATACCAAACCCGTGCCCACGCCAATGCTTACTAATCACATATTAACCGCCCGGCTACGGTGTTCCTCTTACCGAACCGGACAGATTACGGAGTGCCGTGGGCGCCCTCCAATATTTGACACTCACACGGCCCGATGTTGCTTATGCCGTCAACAAGCTCTCGCAATACATGCATTGTCCTACTTCTGATCATTGGGCTGCACTCAAGAGGTTACTAAGGTATTTAAATGGTACTCTTGACAAGGGTATTAATATTTTCCAAGACTCTCCCTCCACTCTTCACGCCTTCTCGGATGCCGATTGGGCTGGAGATCGTGATGATTTTACATCCACTATGGGTCACGTCCTCTTTCTTGGTCGCAACCCAGTAACTTGGTGCTCCAAAAAGCAACGTTCCATTGCTAAATCCTCCACCGAAGCCGAATACCGGGCTGTTTCTTCTACTGCCAGTGAACTAATCTGGGTACAAAATTTACTTCTTGAAATGGGTGTTCGACTACTTACTCCACCAGTTATCTTTTGTGACAATCTTGGTGCCACATACCTTAGTGCTAATCCAGTGTTTCATTCTAAAATGAAACATTTTGCTATTGCTTTTTATTACATCCGTGAGCAGGTTCAGAATGGCACACTTCGGGTCACTCATGTCCCAACCGGTGATCAGCTTACCGACTTCCTTACCAAACCGCTATTTCGTCCACGGTTGGATGGTTTACTTCTCAAGATTGGACTTTCCGATTCCCCGTCCATCTTGCGGGGGCATATAGGAAATAATATCAAGAATATCACTTGATATTATTCATGATACTGTTAGCAAGATATTTTTGTGAATATCTCTGTATATCTTTTTCATTATCTTGTATATCTCTTATATTATCTCTTGCCTTGTATACTTTATTTTGTTCCTAGTTTTAGCTAGATTCCTGTATTATATAACTGATGTATTACGTTTACTTTGATATATTGAATCTCACTTTCTCAATTAATACCTCCAATTTTCAAAATCTTAAGAGAGACGAGTCCACCGACCTGCCAATCTGCATATTTTCGGCAGAGCTTCTGACAGTGGGAAATTATCATCGACTCTAAGCTAGGAAACAACCCACCTAAAGGGTATGAGTCGAAGCATTTCACAACAACTGATTTCCAAGTGCTTCATGGTGCCTTGACTCATCGAGGCAAAGATGTAAGCTTCTTACAATCACGGATAGTCAACCTTTCAAGGTTAGCGGGTAGACCACTTGCGGGGAAACGACACAAATTCACTACATCCAGGCTATTTCCGGCGGCTTCGGATACACGCAACTAGAAATTGCTTCGGGCAATGTTCGATTTTGTCACATCCAAATATCCTGCAATGTCGGGAGGTGAGGAGGCAAACCATAGTCATGAGATAACTCAAGCTCACGGACAACTTGAGAAAGAGAGAAATCGAAGAGAAGGAAAGTTGGTAGGCATATTGTTGGGAGGTGACTTAAGATTGCGACAACAACCGAGGTTTAAGGTTGTGAGATTAGGAGCAAGGAATCCTCCCGTTGCGAAGGAAACAAAACGGTCACAATCAGATATGTGCGGGTCGTACGGAGATGTAAAATCCACATCACCCCCATCTACAATAATCGGGAAATTTATGAGAACATCACATCGCGAGAATTCCACTTGCATGTAATAGTTGGAAGGAGCCTATAGACGAGAAATCCAAGTAGCGCAAGTACTTTAGGGTCGCCTTGATAGACGGCGGTAAGTTGTCAAATTTGTAGCCTGGCAAACTCGGCGAACGCAAGTGATCAAACTTCGGTAATGAATGTAGCAGTCGCTAGATATGTAGCACGAGGACCAGCTGGAGAAAGATTCAAGCGACAAGAATGTACGTAGACGTCGACGGTGCAGTACAAACGGTGGGCTCAAATTTTTCGGCGGTTTCGTACTGCTCGCTTGAATGATAAATGACGAGGAGTTTTTGTGACAATGTGTGCAATGTCGCTCGAGCATGAACCTGAATTCCCCATGACATAAACGACCAAGTCATGAATCAAATTATGCATGACAAAATGATTCTTTTTGGAGCTTGACACTTGAAAGAAGGATCGTGCCATTAAATTACGGAAGTAGATGCTACCAATGTCTTCCATTCTTCTATTATAATTTGTTGCTGTTCTATAAAACCTTGACCATCCACATCAAGACCCGGTTTTTCTTTGTCGAAGTTGTAATTCTTGGGGAAGATAGAACAATAAGCAAAGCACCTCTTCAAATGTGCGGGAAGATAGTTATAGCTCAACAACAATCTTGGAAGAATTTCCTTGTAAGAAGCTTGCGAGATCCTAGGTTCATGCTTGTTATGATTTCCATTCTCTCATTATTATCCATATAAAACCTCAAGAGACTCCCAAGCGCTTTGAGACCAAGCGCAAACCGCCACATTTTGCAACTAGTTCTCTACAAGTAGGTTCCAACTTCTTGTGTGGAGATGCATGTGGATTACCAAATGCATGCAATCTGAACAAGGTACGGCTATTTTCATGAGAAAGCGGGGTAATGGAAGAATACGAAAGGGAGAAAGCTGTTGCAATGTCCTCGTTGGTCGTCGTCACAATTATAGTGCTTGCCTATGGCAGCGGTGACATCAACCGATTTGCGGGGTTTACCGCCAACCCAGCACCCATGTTCTCATCCCAAACGTCATCTAACACAATCGGGATACTCTTCCCGCGTACTTTTTCATGCATTTTTATGACAACGCTCCAAATTATCCGGGAAATATGGGCGCGTATCCCATGTCTCTAAAATTGCTTTTGTAATTTTCAAAACATCAAACTTGTCATGGACACAAATCCATGATTTGAGTTTAAAAATCTTATCCACTCTAGGATGATTGTATATAATATGGTGCAAGGGTTGTCTTACGGATCCCGGGCATTCCGATAATAGCTAGCAAGTACACGAATGTCACCGTTTGCCTTTAAGCGGGTCATCGGGTAGCGTCACACCATCCTCCAAATCTTGAATGATGTCGTCTCTTTCGAATTCCTCCCACATATCTCGGGATTCATCCACCGAACTTGACGTGGGTGGTGAGGCCGATAAAACTGGAGGAGGGTTCATACCGGATGTAAGACCAAGAATTTGTATTCGTTGAGAAGATGTTTCCAATCTCGATTGATCCCTGAATCCCTAGAATCAATCGTACAATCCTTACATAGAGCCACTCGCCAACTATTGCGGGAATGCTCCTTTTTTTTTCTCGGCGGCTCCTCGGTATGAATCTCGTCAGCGGATCCTCGGCATCATAGAGAATGTGCTTCACCTCGTCGATCCAGTTCTTCACATGTGGATCGGTAAGCCGCTTCATCTCTCGCATCGATCATCACCCGGTCGACATCGATCATTAAGTTCCTCGGCTTCTTAAGCTCGGTACTAGTTTTCGGTTCCACAAAGGATTGCCTCATATTCTCGGGTGCAAGCCGATCAATTAAAACATTGAAGAAACTGAGATAAAGGGAACAATTGCATACGTACATTGTTACAATTACAACTTGCAAGTGTTGCGGTCGAATCTCGTCACAATCATTGCTTCTCGGCGGCTCCTCGGTATGAATCTCGTCAAGGAGATCCTCGGCATCTTGGCATGGCTGAAAATCTAAAAAGGGGACAGGGGGAGTTGAATAAATATTATTGGGGGTTTAATTTTGGGTAAGCCGAACCAAACCCTTGTCGCATGTTTTTTTTCTATTTACTTTTTTCATTATTATTATTTGGTTCTTCGCTCTTTCCTTTAACGGTGTGTTTGGTTGAAAGGATTTGGAAGGAAAAGAAAGGAAGTGGAAAGAAATTTGTTACATTCCAATATTTGGTTCATTTAAAAAAAAATAAGTGAAAGGAAATGGAATGAATTGGAAAGAAATACTCTTTAATAAAATTTCACTTTCCTTTCCTCCCAAAAATGGAGGAATTTGGGAGGAAAGAGAAAATTTATACCAAACAGGAGAAGCTTAGTTTTTTTTCCTTTCTCTTCTCTTCCTTTCCTTTACTAAAAATGAACCAAACAGGCTGTAAAAGTTTTTATTCCCTCACTCTTTTGCTTTTTGTTCCTTTTTTTGGATGGGCCTTTTCGGTTTCTCACATTGTTTCTTGATATAAAGGTTATCTGTTGTTCCTCAGATTCTCAACGGGGCGGGATACATTAAGGCCCATTGGGGCTTTTCAAAAAAAGGCTATCTAACATGTAGCTTGGGCATCCTCTCAAAAAACAAAAAAAACATGTAGCTTGGGCATAGTTTCGGTATCCGAGGATGGGTTGGGCTAGTTTGTCAATGAAATTTGGGCTTTATGGTTCAATATGACCTTTTTACGCAAAAGAAGAAGAATTATATAATCGATATAATATTGAAACTCGAGAGGTTCATTATTGAAAATACTCCCTCTGGTTTTTATTGGTTTACCCACTTTCCTTTTTAGTTTGTCTTATTAGGTCACCCACTTCTTTTTTCCTGTTTTTAGAATCGTTCCACCAATTGTTTATTATTATCTTTTCTCATTCTACATTTCTTGACCTACAACATTAACTTCATTATAATATGTCAATAAATTAGTATTTCTCTTTACTTCAATGACCCATATACCTATTTCTCCTAAAACTTTGTACCCAATGAGTAAACTAATAAAACCGAAGGAAATAGTTAAGAACACGCCCTCTCAAAGATTTCTTCCAGACCCAAAACACAGCGCTACGCCGCTACCCCCACTCAAAGATGAAAGATTTCACAAATAATGTTGTATATTGATTAACAAGTGTTTTTTTCATTGAAATTAAAGTATCACTGTCTTGATACTACCACTAGTAGAATAATTGTTTATTGCTGCGGTGGTATTGCTGCGGTTTTACCCATACGCAGCAATATATCACGTAAAAAGAAAAGGTAAAATAGAAAATAAAGATATTCTTTGCGGTTTCGGCCAAAAACCGCAAAGAATATAGTATCAACGAGATTTTTTTAAAAAAAGTTAGACTTTTTGACCAAACATATTCTTTGCGGTTTCGGTAAGAACCGCAAAGAATATAATAAAATAATATTAAAAAAATAATATTTTAATATATTGCTGCGGTTTTTGGGAAACCGCAGCAATATCCAATTGGCCATTTTATTTCAAAAAGAGGCGCTAGGGTTTCATTTCTCACACCCGCCGTCAAATTTCACTCCTTTCTCTCTCCTCCTTCATCCTCTCTCTCACCCTCTGCATCCCCGAGCTCCTCTCTCTCTCACTCCTCTTTCTCTCTCACTGCTCTCTCTCACTGCTCTCTCTCTCTCCCACTACTCTCTCTCTCTCACTCGTCCTTCGCCATTTTCGTTTAATCTGAGCCTGAGAATTTCGCTCCTAATCTGCACGCGATAATCTTCCCTCTCTCACTCGTAATCTGTTCGAAATTTGTTCTAACTTTGTGGGCTTGTTCGAATTTGTTCTTGCCGGCGAGATTTGTTCGAAATTTGTTCGAACTTTGTGGGCTTGTTCGAATTTGTTCTTGCCGGCGAGATTTGTTCGAAATTTGTGGGCGTTGTTTGCTTTCGCTGGTCGCCGGTCGTTCGAAATCTCGTGCTATGCCTTTTAGTGAAGGGCTTTCACGTCAGAAAGGGCTCACCATTTTTCCTTCGTCTCTGTGAAGCAAGAGAGAGAAAATGGGAGGTGGCCATGGAGGTCCTAGAAAGTGAAGGAAACGCTACGAATCTTCAACGATCATTACCTGCATTTTATTGAGGTATTATTTTTGTTGATTTTTTTGGTATTTTTTGAGATTTTGATTTTGAGGTTATTTCTCTGTTTTAATTTGTTTGTTGTTGTAGGAAAAGGAAAGAAGATGTGAACAAGTGGAAGATGAGAAGAAGAAGGTGAAAGCCCAACATCAGTCCAACGTGAAGTTCGTCTTCTTGACGTGAGCAACCCTTTTTCTAATCATTAATGGCATGTTCCCCCTCTTCCCATAATCCATTTTTTTTTGTTTTTTCAAAATTTTGAATTTCTCAATTTTGTAGTTTTCAATTTCATTTTTCTGGGTTTTTTTAATATTTGTTTATGGTCGAGAATTTCAATATTTGTTGGTAGTAATGTAGCACTGGTGGAGAACTTCAAGTCGCATTGATGTTGGGCTAATTTGTTTGATTTCTTGCTTTTATTTGTTCTCTGATGATGAGTTTTGATTGATTTCTTATTTTTTATTCCTTTATTTTATGATGTTGCGAGAGGGAAGTGAAGGTTCGAAGGTTCGCCGACGACGAAACTGTGCTGCGAGTTCGAAGTGAAGCAACGGTTCGAAGTCAAACAACTTCGGACTGAAGGAGGATATTTGTTTAATTATTTTCATTTTTGTTGTTATTTTTTGGATCTCCTGATTATTTGTTTTAGATATCATCTGTGTATATTTTTTAGATCTTATTTGTATTTTTTGATTTTTCAATATAACTTATAATGTCAGTTGTATATGTTAAAGTTATGGGCTTTGTTAATTCATTTGATGTTTGAATGAATTCCAAAAATCCTGATTGTGTGGTTTTTTTTGTGAAAATGTTGTGTAGTTGAAGTATATGACATTAGAAATGTATGATTTTTTTTTTTTTAAAAAAAAACTATTCGCCGTTGTTGGTAAAAACAAGTGACAATAGACTCACCTATTCTTCTTTGTTTTTACCAACAACGGCGGCAATAGAGTCACCTATTCTTCTTTGTTTTTACCAACAACAGCAGCAATATGTGGCTTTTCAATTATTATTTTTATTATAGACACTAGATATTGCTGCGGTTTTTTATAGGAACCGCAGCAATAGGTTGCCCTATTGCTGCGGTTAAAAACCGCAGCAATAGGTAATTACCTATTGCTGCGCCCTTTATTCCTGCGCGGCGAAAACCGCCGCAATAGGCCACTTAATGACCGCAGCAATAAGCAATTATTCTACTAGTGTACATATGTTTTTTTAAATGCAATATTTGATTATTTTAATACACATAAAAGGCAAATGTTACATCTAAAAATTAGAGTAGTAAATACATTATAGTCGTACCTTTTCAATATAATACATTTATGTTTTGACATACGACATTTATAGTTGAATGTACGCTCATAATATATAATTACTAGTTTTCTAAGCACGCGATGTGTGCGACGATAATTTTTTTCACCGTGATATTTCGTAATATCGGGTAGTTAGTTTTACATGCGCAATGACAACTCATTATAGTAGTTTAAGTTGACAGTTTTTTCAATAAAAGGCTGTTTTATTCAACTTATTAGAAGTTATTTTCAGCAAAAATAAGTTCAAATCAGTTCATATAAGCAAAAATAGCACTATATGCACGTGATGCATGCGACAGTATATTAATATTAATAGTAACATCAAAATGTGTTAAAAAACTAACTTAAGAGTGTAATATTTATGGTGAATATTGATGAGCGTTATGATTTTTTATTTGTATTGCTGTAGTGTAAAGAGTAATGTTTTCCAGAAATTTAAATGACTATGTCGAGGTAGGACATGTTATCTTGTATTTGGTAGATAATTCAACAACTCTCCTTTTAAACAATGATCTATGTTATGTTTTTTTATTTATTTAAAATACATATACTTTATAGGCGTATTTTATGAGTAGTAGTTGATTTAATTTCATTTGGGTAATTGAGGTTTTTAGGCATACTATGGTGAGTAGTGCTTCAATAAAAAAATTATAAATTGGTATTATCTGATGATGTATGTTTATCTCTTTAATTATTTATTATCCCAACTGATTGTGAACCCCAAAAAAATAAAAATGAATATTCTCTAAAGTTTCTTAATTCTTTTATGGTTTGTTAATGCATGTTATTTGAAATTTTTATTGCAACTGAGAGTTTAGATAATTATAATCTCTGTAAATCTTTGCTTTTATAATTGTTTAAAAATTGATTTTAGTCATCAGTTTATATTTTCAATTGTGAGTTTATTTCCTCTTTTTCCACATTTTTATGTAATTCTTTTTGGTAATGTAGAACTTTCCTTATACCCATATTTGTAAATGAGGAAATAATTAAGAAAATCTTTTCTTTATTATTTTGTGAGATTAAGGGTATATAAGTCTTTTCAAGAGGGGACACCATAGCTCCCCCCTTGGCTTATATAATAGAGATGAGCAAAGAAACATTCATTATTAGTTATGAAATGGTGTTTCCTCCTAAAGCGCTTCCATAATTTTCAATCTCCCCCAAAACAACCCAACATTTTTATTCGATCCCAAAAACCCCAGTTATGAATTATTTATTATTATTATTATTATTATTATTATTATTATTATTATTATTATTATTATTATTATTATTATTATTAGTCCAGGTTTAGTTCATTTTCGATTCAATTCACTTTCTCCCAATCCAAAGAACGGGGCCTTAATGTAAAATTAGGGGGAAAAGTGAAAAAGAAGTCTTTTTGGTGGAAAAAGTGAATCAAAAAAATATTATTACTTTTTTGTGGGTCAAATCTTTCCAATAAGGAAAGTTTAAACAATGTAGTAATTAAAAGGAAAGCAACCATTTAAGGAAAATGTATCAATTAAAAAAACGTAGGGAGTACTTCATAAGAAGGTAGAACGAGAATGTGGTGACTGGTGACCTCTCCAAATTGTAAGAAAAATTTGAGTTAGACAAGTGATGGGAGTGTTGAGAGAAAAACTCATTTGAAATTTGGTTTTACAATTGAATAAGGAGGATGAGGGTGACGAACATATAAACTTGGTAGGGTACTGAGTATTTGAGAATTTGAGACTTTCGAGGGTTTGAATTGGTTAGAGTTTGAATTAATCGTCATTGAAGCTTAAATTTAGATTCCATTGAATTGTCCCAATAAAAAAACAAATTTTCGAGGCTTCGAAATCAATGGAATGGGGAAAATTCTAGAATTTGAAATCACGTAGTACTGGTTTCCTGATCATTAAACATTTACCATAGATGATTGTTTTATATTTTTCAGGGACTTTCAGCGTAGTTTTGTAAATAAAAGATCGTGTTAATATAAATGGCAATGAAAATCCGTCACTAAACATGTCTTTTTCTTAATTAATTTGCATTATCATCTGATACCAATTTAGTTGTGGAACTAAGTGGGAGTGGAAATATTCACAATGTTTGCAGGATGAGATTCTATTATTAGGTAATGAACATGGGAGTTTCTTTGCAAATCATATAATCATATACTAACATTATTAGATCCCTACATTATTTTTTGGGCTGGCTTGTCCCACCCAGTTATTGACAGTCATGACTCATGATCATTGATAATGTTAATATTCTTTAATCTTTTTAATAAACAAAAAATATTGTCCATATGACCATATTATTATTTTGGGTGCTAACAACAAAAGCAGTCCTTTAATAACTTTTGCATAACATACAACAAAGTTAATAGGAGTATCAAATTTCATATGGTTTAATCATAAAAGTCAAATGTAGTAGATGTAACATCTAACATGCAGTAAAAGTATAACAGTATGTCAGTATTACGATAAGAATCATTCTATAATGGTAGTATAGATTAGAAAACTTTAGGAAAATCACGCGTTAATCCATATTATTATCACTTTTAGCTTCTTATATGCCGTCCAATAAAAAAAGGTTACCTTTTCCCCTGTATATAAAGTCTAGGATAAATACTAGAGTACTTGTAAGCTGATTAACGTCTAAAGATGTCCTGCACGGAATTATCAGAGTTGCCTGAGGTATGTCTTACGCGTATTCTGTCGCTAATATCGCCAGGGGACATCCTCCGATCGTCGGTCGTTTGTAAGCAGCTGATGTCGGCCTCGGAATCCGACGTCGTATGGGCAAAGTTTGTGCCATCGGATTGTGATGACATCATTTCTCAATCATCTACACCTCTACTTCAAAAGTTCACTTCCAAGAAGAACCTCTTTCTCTATTTATGCTCTTCTCCTATACTCTTAAACACTCACACTCAGGTAAACTTACTTCAAGTAAATTTAATGGAAATTTTACTCCAATAATTATTGTTTAGCAAGATTCAGTATCTTTCATATCTGCTTTATTTCTTTGGAGTACTCTGACTGATCATAAGTTAACTGATTTTTATGAGGTAGCTACTAAAACTATTTAGGTGTTGAAACTAATTAATAAATTTAGCTGGTTATATTGCATGAATAATTTTGTAAAACTAGTATTTAGTTTATATTTTATACAGAGATACCTAGAAAGTGGATAAGCACTTCATTCATAGGCATTTCCTCCCACTATATTCTTATAGAAATGAGGGTGTTCTTTTTGTAAGTAAAGAAATAAACAACTGGAAAAAAGTAATATCAAATTATCTATACATATATACAAAACAGATCATAAAATTTTGGCTTAAGATTTATGTGGATAAGGAAGATGGCAAGTTGGCAACGCATACAATGATACAATTTGGGGTGAAAGTTTGGTGTACGGTTTGGATTTAGGTCAAATCTAATCCAAATATCCGAATAAAATTTGGATCCAATCCAAATCCAAATCAAACAGAGTTTGAGTCCAAATGGATCCAATCCGAATTTTAAGACACTAGATTGGATCCAATCCGAAATATCCAAAATTTTAAACTCTATTTTTTTGATGAAATATTTAAAGAACGAGCATAAAAAAAAAGTGTTCGATAATTGAAGTAATCATTCAATCCCATAAAAATTCAATTTTAACAAATAATAGTTCATACAAACCCATAAATTTTATGAAACCACTTAAACACAATCCAAAATATACAAATATATAATTTAGGGCTTATTTGCTATCTGGTTATTTTGGATTTTTGGATCCAATCACCCTCAATCCAAACCAATCCGAAAATCCCAAATTTTAAAAAAAGAAACTCAATTTGAATCCAACCCGATCCGATCATTGTTCGAGTCCAATCCGAATTATTGATTAATTTGATTTGGATTGGATTGGATATTGGTTTTTATCCGAATAATTTTCACCCCTAGATACAATAAGCTGAGAAAGAATATACATGTATAGTTATCTTGAAAATTGAGAAAAATTGAAAAAAAATTAGCCAGCTTAAGTAAGAAGCTACTACTATTAGCATCTCAATTTAGGTCAAGTTAAATTTCTCATACAAAACTTAGCCCCTTAGATTTTTGGCTTTCAGCTACTTGTCAAACGTGAATATTCGTTTATGTATCTTAATGTCTAATGATTTCAACATCTTATCATTTAAGGTACCTCAAATGTATGGTAAAAAATAGTCCTTTTTAGACTTTAATATCGTCTATTATATGATCGTGGGTTGGAACGCGGAAAAAAAAATTGTCTACCTAATGGTTAATATAATCTTACCTACTAGAATTAGTCCAGCTCAACAACTTTGATTAGTTTTTAAATTTTTATTTCTAGTGGGTAATTTACCAAAAAAAATTATTATATGATCGTGGATTGGAACGCGGAAAAAAAAGTGTCAATCTTCATTGTTTATGTTTAATTTGACTATAGAAGAGATTTAACATGATTCATTGTCGTTAAATGTTGCATATTACAGGAGCGAATTCTAAGCAAAGTTCTTTCATTGTATAAATTTACTTAACAAACGTGTCATATTTGTTTACATGCTTTAGAGCTTTGGCTTAGACAAATGCAGTGGGAAGAAATGCTACATGCTTGGGGCCAGAGCCCTGGTGATTGAATGGGGAGACACCCCTCAATACTGGACTTGGAAATCAGTACCCGAATCCAGGTCATTCTCTAGATCTCTCTAAACCAAAACATTCATGTTGCATGCTGTGAGTAATAATAGAATCATAGCATGTGCTGGATCGTTCGAAGCGCTAGATTTAACACATCTCAATAGTATGGTAAAGTAAATCAAGGAACAAGATGTACTACAAATTGTGATTACTTAAGTCTTGAGTAGAGTAGAACGATTTTTTAGTAAATTAAAAATTGAGCCGTACATTTAATTATGAATGGTTGAATTGCATGCGACACGAAAACGGTTGGGGTTTCAAAGAACTTCAAGAAACCTATGTTACTCAGACATGGATTAAGTTCATGTCTACTCGGATACGGGTATCCAAGTGTTCGACACGACTATTTCGTAGAAAAAAGTCAAGTTTTTAGTTTGAAAGCAAGTTTCAAAGTGAAGTGTCGTGTCGGATGCGATACGACACGACACACGATTTTTGTGGTAAATTAAGGTGTCGAAGTAACATAGCAAGAAACCACTCATTTCTAGGCTTCATTAACACATAAACGATTGGGATTTAATTATAATTGAACGGCTAAAGTGTTTTTTTCATTGGAGTGAAGTGACACATATATAAGATTATAACATATGACCATCTCTCCTAAAATTAATTGGTAATAAGATCACTCTTACGTAATTGCCCTTTTTCTTTATACTATCTTCGTTTCACAATACATGCACAATTTTCCTTTTTAGATGTTTCACAATACATGCACCATTTCCTCTTTTGGATGTTCCACAATACATCACCTCCTTTAAAACATAATCACATGGGTTTTAAATGCAATCACAACACTATCTCTCCACACCTTTGGTTTGTGCGTAATATAGAAATGGTGCATGTACTGTGAAACAGAGGTAGTATATAGTACTCCGATCCATGGAAGTACATCGCATGATGATCTATTTGCAGGTTTCCCGAGGTAGCTGAGCTCCAAGACGTATGTTGGCTAGAACTAAAAGGGAAAATACAGACCAAACTCCTTACACCATATACAACTTATGGCGCATACTTTGTGTTCAAGATAGATATTAACAATTGTCGCAGTTTCGAAAACGTAGCAGTGAACGTATTTGTAACTGAGGTCGATGAAGAAGGGTTGCCTAAGAATCGAAATCAAGCAGTGGTTGTTAACCAATTCTATCTCAAAGCAGCAGAGGGTAGGCGAAAGCGACGCCCGAGAAAGCCTAAAGAGCTTCCAGTGGAGAGAGATGATGGATGGATGGAAGTAGAGATGGGTAGATATTATGTTAATGGTGTCAATGAAGGGGTGGTGTTGGAAATGACGTTGAAGGAGATTGAAGACGGCCATTGGAAGAGTGGCCTTCTTGTTCAAGGTATGGAAGTTCGTCCTTTGGATTGATTGTATGAATGAAAGAAGAGATGGAGAAATAATTATCATTACAACTTCTATCGAGTTTTAAGATATGATGCATATATATTTCTGTATGTAATATATATGTACATTGTTATGCACTTATGTTGTATTATAAGGGCACCCTTAATGATGATTGAAACAAAAAGATTACATACTTGATCTTAAAAAAACATGCTATGATTAATGTTTATTTCTCCTCTTTATAATTGATGTAACTAGTGTGTAGCTTGGACGATGTCTCGAGTTTTACTTGGAATAATACTTCTATATTTTGAGCTTCTATTTATTTCAAATTAATTAGTTTGTATATTTATGTTCCAAGTTATATATATTTATGTGGAGTAAAGAGCATATCTAATAGTTGGTTGAGATGGTAAGATGTCTGCTTTACAACTTATTGGTTGCATGTTCGAATCTTACTACACAGAGTTATGTAAGTTTGATCTAATTGATCAACTAGAATATAGAAATTCGTTCGACAATGTAACCTTAGTTCTTTGTGCTTTTGTTTGGTTGAGACAATTATAAAACAAGAAAGTTAGAAGTTTCTGAAAATTGGGAAAACAGAAGGAGTTATTTTTTTTGCTGTTTAGAGAGGCCACAAGGGTAAGATGAGAATCCGGAATCTCCTGCAACCGCGAGAGAAGTTCTAACCAACTGAGCTATCCCTCACTCTCAAAACAGCATAATTTTTAGGCTCACAAAAGATAGGGAAGTTGAATATCATGGACAGTTATACCTTGACTAAATGACCATCCCATATTAATGAAATTTTCTGGTCAAGTCCAAGTAAACAATTGTTTACATTTTAATTTTGATATTACAACTTTATGGAAACTAACTAAATGATGACAACTTGGCCCTGTTTTTGGGACTAAATTAATGGAAATCCAGTTCAGTTTAGACAGATTCAGTTCAATTCAGTTAGTTTTCTCTTATAATTTCAGTTTAATTCAGCTAGTTCCTCTTACAATTTCAGTTCAGTTCGGTCTAAAACAACAGGGCCTTACTCTTCAATTTTGTGATGTGTGTTCATGACATGCTAAGACTTCCTTTTATGTTATGGACAAGGCACTTTCATATGTCTTATGAATCGTGCTCATGTTGATACATATATTGGGCATGTTTGATCAGCAATTGCTAAGTTTTTTGGGCTTATTGCAAGTATGGTGTCATAAAATTACCATTATGCTCTAGGACGTCATTTGCAATGATCTTTTGAAATTTGAAAAGCCTTTAAGTATATCATAAAATTATAACTACGATTTTAGAAATTGTGTACTAATAAAATCGGAAGGTAATGTGTCTAGAAGCAAATAATTCTATTGTGTGTCGAAATGTAAAAGTTTCCCTAGATCTAGTTGGATATGAACTAATTAATCTAGTGCAGTCATAATATACTATAGGGAGGATTATTATGTGACTTATAGCACTACAGATTACAGAGTACAGACCACGCCGTTCAGGAGGAGATGTTTAGGATTTTTATTTCTTGTGGTAAGAAGAATATCCTTGTAAAAAGGGGTAAATTGAGAATCTTTCTTGTAAGGGGTGGAAGAAAGGTCTCACAACCATTAGGCTAACCTTAATCATAGAAGATGTTTAGGAATTGACAAAGTTAGTTAGATACTTTTTTTTCCATTAAAAGTTCAATGGCCTGAAGATATGTGTTGAGCCCATAACAGTACGTGTGAAGTAGAAATGTTGTCCACATTTCAATACAAGTATGAATTGAGGGGGAGTGTTCTGGTGAGTATCCCACATTGAAGAAATTATAATATAATGTCCACTTTATAAGGCTAAGACGCTACTCCCCTTATTGTCATATGATTTTCATGGGGAACCTCCTTAGTCTTGTAAAGTAGACTCTCCCTCCCTTGTGGTGGGTGCGGCTCAAACCCATTTAACATGATATCAAAGTCCAATTCAAGTTTTTATTTTATTTTATTAATGAGACTAACTTCTTGAGTAGACACCTTGACACTGGTGACTAGAGATGGCCAACAGTGCGGGTCAATCCAGCCGAGCCCACCTCGTGGGCTGTGTGGGTCGAGCCCGCAAAAAGCCCGGTCCAGCCCGCCTCGAACCGTGAAATTGGTGGGTGGATCGTGGGCCGAATTTTTTGAGCACAACCCACGAAATCCCGCTACTAAAACCGCCCAGCCCGGTCTACGAAACCAGTCCAGCCCGACCCATGAACCGGTCAGCCCAGCCCGACCCATGAATCGGTCAGCCCAGCCCAAGTAATTATTCAACCAAATTATGTATATTTTAATCAAATTGTATATATTTTAATCAAATTGCATACTTCCTCCGTTCCAAAATAACTGAAACACTTCTCTCATTTATGTGAGAGCTTTTTGAGACAAGTGTTTCACTTATTTTGGAACGGAGGAAGTATATTATAATTCAATCAAATTCAAAAATAATGAAATTATTCATTAATATTAATAATTATATATATTTTAATTAGTTTTAAAGGTTTTATGTAACAATACTGAATAATTTCAATGATTCAATAATTTTGAAAAAAAAAATTATCATGCCGGACCACTAGCCTGGTCCAGCCCGCTAGGCCCACGAACCGCCAGAACCGCTCCCTGAACCATGAAAACCGGT
Source organism: Beta corolliflora (assembly GCA_947648045.1). Classification (NCBI taxonomy): domain Eukaryota; kingdom Viridiplantae; phylum Streptophyta; class Magnoliopsida; order Caryophyllales; family Amaranthaceae; genus Beta; species Beta corolliflora. The sequence continues at coordinate 259,913 of CANSZD010001453.1, forward strand.
AACAGACCGGCGTGGGCCAAGATTTTTCAGCCCGTGGACCAGCCCGCTCAAACCGTGAATTTCACTGTCCGGTCCTGGGCCATAAAATCTCAGCCCGGCCTGCTAGGGCCCACGGACTGGCCCGCCTGATTGGATGCACCGGCCTTGGAGCCACTCTAAATATTGTGCGAAGCACCATACGAACCTCTGAAATGCTGGAGTACTCCATTAGTCCATTTAACAATGACTAATCAGTTGATTATTCAGTCTTGGTCGTTCAATAGGACATCATTCTACAATAAACTTAATCATAGTTACGTACTTTTCACAACAACAAAAAAAGGTGATTAGATATCTATCCTCAATTCCTCATCACGACAAATATAAACAACGACTAATCCAAGCCGATTGCTATTTAAGCTAATTATTAATGAAACTAAACCACGCTACCTACGTCCTAAATAAATATAATACTACGTGCTTAATGGAAGCAAGCTCTTTCAAGGTTTTTCAAAGCCGACCACTCAATAAAGTAACGATGCATATGGCTCCCATACCAATCGTTAGAAATTGTTAATCTCTTACTTAATTAGCATAGTATAATAGTGTAAAAGTTCAAAAAAGAAAAAAGATAACTTGTGTGGGTCGAAAAATTCGTTACTTTTTGTTTGGTGCTTTGGTGGAGTATTTTCTAATACCAACTTGGGTGTTTTTGCATGTTATGAGTTATACTATGATTCTTGATAATGCCCCCACAAGTTCACATTATTGGCTTAATCAAAAAAAATTTGTTGGCCATTATCTTGAACTGTACTAGGTTATATTTATTACTTAGCGATGACTAGTCCAGCTGACCGACCTATTAGTCTTTTTTTTTTTGTCTGACAGCCGACCTATCAACGGTGATATTAAGTCTCAACCGTCTTGTGATGATTTATGGTAAGACGTGGATAACTTGCTGTCGTAAAAGGATAACTTATGGTACAAGTGACCCTTTTAAGACACAGGATGACCCGTTATCACAAAATGACCCCTTTAATTCGTACCATTTTAACTTACAAAGCGACCATTTTATGGAACAAAAGTGAGGTGGACTTACACTAATTTTATGGTAAGGCGGTCTTACACAAGACTTACTAGAGTTTGTATACATTAATTTTTTTCAAGTAATGACATTATGATAATGGTCTCTACCAAGGTACTCTAAGTTTAGTTAAATCCTAAGCACCTTAATCCTTTTAGGGTGGGAGAAAGGTAATAAGAACATTCCACCTCCAAAGTATCACCAACCTTAAACCCCCGACTTCGGCAAGTAAGTTAAGTGATGTTACCAACTAAATCACAATACTTTTGTTTTACCCACTTGTCGTTAGAGCACAATCAATGGTTGCCCTATAGTTTGTGGTCATCAATTATTTTATTACTTCCTCAAACTTTTTTTTTTTTGGTAAACAAAGCACTTCATTCCTTACTTAATAATGTTGAAAATATTACAATCCGAGGTTAGTTGTTCCATACAATAACTAGGGGGGTGGGGAAAATCCTAGTTACAACACATTCATCATCCATGTTTCTCACTGCCTTGGCAATGCCATCTGCTACTTGGTTATGCTGTCTGCTACAATGTCTAATCAGAGTCTCCGGTCGCTTCTTGAGCCACAGCCTGCAAGAGTTTAACATACTGGAATATAGATCAGAGTGATCCCTGGTGAGGATGTCAAGTGCATTCTTACAATCTGAGTAAATGATTGCTTTGGGGAGGTTGTGTGTCTCCACAAAATAAAGGGCCTCCAAAATTGCTAGTATTTCCGCTGCAAGAGAATTATTAGTGTATATTCTTTTCCCAAATCCGACAACCCACTGACCATTCCCATGACGGACCACCCCACCCAGTCCCACCACATCAAGAGTATCAACAAAGGAAGCATCAACATGAATCATAAGAAAGTCTTGAGGATGGGCAAAACACAAAGGATGACCAGGTACACAACTGCTAACACCTATGGTAGCCATATACTCCCGCACTCTTCCCGATGTCCGAGCGCATATAACCTGAGAGGGGGAGGACTCTCGAGCATGGAAGACACAATTATTCCTATCCTTCCAAATCTCATGGCAAAGGTAAGGAAAAACGCTTCCCCAGGGGAGATCTCTAAATGACTCTTTGGAGGTCATGTTAACTCTAATCCAAGATTTGAAATCGTCACAAGGATTCATAGACATACCAGGGCATATCCACACCCCTCGACTCTTAACACAGTCACGAATAATATGAGAGCTATTCTCAGAATGACTTCGACATCTAGGACATGCAGGATCCTGTACTATGCCTCTAACTGCAAGAAGGTGCCTATGAGGAATACGGTTGTGCCACAAGAGCCACATAAAAAACTTGATCTTAGGTTCACACTGACCTTTCCAGATCCAAGATAGATCCATTACGACAACCGGTTGGGGTAAGAGAGCCGCATACGCATCTTTAAGGACAAAGCCATTATGGTTCACAAATTTTGAGATGATCAGATCCTCCGAAGAGTTTTGCAGAGGGGGGGGAACGCTAAGAATACGACTAACAAGGGAGGGCGGGAGGGTAAGCGTTAACGAGGACAGGTCCCATTGACCTAAGAGAAGGATACTATGGACTTTTCGCTCACTCTCCTGAGGAGAAAGGGGCCCCTGAACCCAGCTACGCAGGGGACCAATGGAGAGCCAATCATCATGCCAGAAGTGAATCTGTCTACCATTCCCTAGATTCCAAGAGCTATTCTGATTCAATAACTCCCATCCCTGGCCAATAATCTTCCAAATCACCGACCCATTCTGAAATTTGGTGACTCGATTTTTATGCAGGTATTTAGATCTTATACACATCTGGGTCAGGTTAGGTTTATCTTGGGCTAGTTTCCATCCTAGCTTAGCCATGTATGCTTGATTCATAAGTTTTTGGCTCCTAATTCCCAAACCCCCCTGGTTCTTGGATAGGAAGGTGGTTTGTTTACTCACTAGATGAAGTTTCTTTTTTCCCCCCTCCTCACCCCAAAGGAAGTTGTTGCAGATAGAGTCAAGGTCATTTAGGGTACTCACTGGAAGGCTCGAAGCCTGCATATAGTAAGCAGGGATCGTTGAAAGGGTTGAGGAGATCAGACATAAGCGCCCCGCCTTGGATAAAAATTTTGTTTTCCAACTTGCCAGTCTAGACCTAACTTTATCCACAATGAACTGAACCTGAGATCGAGTAGGCCTCTTATGGGAAATAGGTAGGCCCAAGTATATCCCAAGATTGGAATTTTCCTCAATATGAAGGGTTTCCTTAAACAAATCCTTATGTGCCTCCGAAGTATTAGGAGAGAAAATTAGTTTACTTTTGCTCTCATTAATTTTTTCCCCCGAGTCCCTACAAAAACTTTCCAGCACATGTCTTACAGCAAAAGCCGTACTCTCATCCACTCTTCCAAATAAGAGGAGGTCATCAGCAAACAGGAGGTGGGAAATGGGAACTCGGCCCCGCCCTACCCAGAAAGGAGTCCACGTGTTGTTATGGCAAGCTTCATTAATTTTACTGGTTAAGGCTTCCAGGCAAACATTAAAGAGATACGGGGACATTGGATCACCTTGTCTCAACCCCCGAGTATGCTTAAATTCATCAGACTTTCTACCATTAATAAGGACACGGGAGGAAGCTTTCGAAACGCAGTCCATGATTAAGTTCACAGCAGATGGGTCAAGTTGGGACTTGTGGAGGCAATCTCTAACGAAGGCCCATTCCACCCTATCGTAAGCTTTTTCAAGGTCAATTTTTAAGGCAAACCACCCCCATTTCCCTTTTTTCTTCTGCATAGAATGCAGAACCTCAGAAGCAACCACTAGGTTGATGTCCGGTCCCCTCCCTTTGATGAAGCTATTTTGATTATGTGAAATCCATGACGGGATAATCGGCTTCAGGCGGGTAACAAGAATTTTTGTGACAAGTTTGTACAACGTATTGCACAGGCTTATGGGTCTAAACTGCTTAACCGTCTCAGGGGAGTTTTGTTTTGGAATTAGGCATATCAAAGCTTGGCAAAGGTACCCCACCATATTTTCTCTCTCATCCAACTCCTCCTTTGCTCCTCTTTTTCTTGGTCCATCATGAAGAGCTGGGCATCATTTTTTTGGCCAAATTTTTTCTCTCTCTTAATAAAATAATATTACTTTTATACTCTCTCTCCTCATAACCCACAAGAAGGGCAACGGCTGGGAGTGCTCTTATGTAAAGGGTTCTGCAGTCTGAGCGAATCCGCATATAATTAGTGATGTATACAATTTCAGCACCTTTTGTCTACTTAAATGTATATTGATTTTTATTCAAATCATTATTTTTCTTATTAGGTTTTGATTGGACTAAAAAGAAAATTTATGGGGATGAAGAGTGAAGACATTGTATTGTCTTTCACAATGACTATACTTGTGAGAGAAACAATTCATTTTAAGCCTCAATTAGAATTTACCTTTAATTTATCTGATTTCACTTTGGACTTTGTAATTTTATCATTTGTTTTGAATTTTAGCAAAATTTCCTTCCTTATTGATTTTATTTTATTTTGCCAACATTCGGATCCCATAACAACTGTTAGAAATTGTTAATCTCTTAATTAGCATAGAATAATAGTGTAAAAGTAAAAAAAAAAAAAGGCTCACTTGTGTGGTTCGAAAAATTCGTTACTTTTTGTTAGTTGCTTTGGTGGAGTATCTCTATTATACTCCCTCCGTCCCTAAATAAAGTGCTCATTTCTTTTGGGCACAAGTATTAAGAAGAATTTCATGTGTATGACCTTAGTTGTATTAAATCATAATTAAATATAGAAGTTGATACACTTTTTATGAATTGTTTATTAAGGAGAGAGAATGTGGGCCATATGGAAAAGTGGGTGATATTGTAAAAGTTAAAAGCAAAATAATATTTTAATTGGTGGACCCATACCAAATAAGGAAATGGAAAATCTATTTGGGACAAACATAAATGGAAAAATGAGCACTCTATTTAGGGACGGAGGGAGTATATGGGAACTCCTGACCTTTTGGTGTCCACCATTTTTACCCCTAATAACCAAACAAAACTACTAATTGCTTTCTCTCATTTATTTAAAAAAAAAGGGAAAAAGGGTCCCTACAACTGCAAAGCAGTTACATCTTACATCTGCACCAGTAAAAACAAAAATAGAACAATATTACTTGAATGACGACTAAATTAAAACTTCCACAAAATCACTTACAATGCCCCCACAAGTTCACGTTATTGGCTTAATCAAAAATACTTTGCTGGCCATAATCTTAAACTGTACTAGGTTGTATTTATTACTTAGCGATGACTAGTCCAGTTGAACGATCTACTAGTCCTTTTTTTGTTTGACAGCGGACCTATTAGGGGTGATATTAGTTCGTACACATTACTATTTTTTCAAGTAATGATAATGGCGAGAAACGATAAACATCTATCTGATAGATGTTTGCGAACATCTATCAGGCAATAAAAAATAATAAAAGGCTGAAAAGGTAGTGATATGGGTCCCAGGAAATAGAAGAGGAATAAAACACTATTTATATTTCATAAACACTATTTGTTAGTTGCATGAACACTATTTTTAGTTACATGAACACTAGTTGTAATAGCATGAACACTATTTTTTAGCATCGGAATTTTTTAGCCTACTTTTTTGTTTGACTGACACTTTGCAATTTTCGAGATAACTTTTTTGTTTGACTGACAACTGTTTCCCATATATATTGACAGTTTTACCCCTGATAGATGTTTGTAAACATCTATCAAATAGATGTTCCTCTATCAAGGTACTCTAAATTCAGTTAAATCATAGACACCTTAACTCTTTTGGAGTGGGGAAAGGTAAGGACATTCTACCTCCAAACGTAGTCCAATGTACCTACACCAACCTCAAACCCCCGACTTAGGACAAGTAAATTGAGTGGTATGACCAACTTAATCACTTACATTAATTAACAGTCAATATTGTAACAATACTTTCATTTTGCCTACTTAAAGTTAATGGTTATGCAATTTAAATGAATCCGCATATACTTTAGTGATGTATACAATTTCAGTAACTTTTTTCTAGTTAACTGTTTATTGATTTTTATTCAGATCATTATTTTTCTTATTAGGTTTTAATTGGACTAATAGAAAATTTATTGGGGATGAAGATATCATGTATTGTCTTTCACAATGATTGTACTTGTTTACAAATTTTATCATACACCCGAGCGTATCGTGAGCATGACACACCCAAGACTTTTTTTTTTGCTCATTTGAAATGATCTAAATATACTAAAAAGGAGAGTTTTAAATGAGCACATGAGCAAAAATTAGTCTTGGGTGTACCTTATAATTTCAGTAACTTTTTTTCTAGTTATCTGTTTATTGATTTTTATTCGGATCATTATTTTTCTTATCAGGTTTTAATTGGACTAATATAAAATTTATTGGGGATGAACATATCATGTATTGTCTTTCACAATGATTGTACTTGTTTACAAATTTTATCATACACCCGAGCGTATCGTGATAAGATACACCCAAGACTATTTTTTTTGCTCATTTGAAATGATCTAAATATACTAAAAAGGAGAGATCTAAATGAAGCACATGAAAAAAATTAGTCTTGGGTGTACCGTGAAGGAGAGTTCTAAATGAGCACATGTGTGAAAATTAGTCTTGGGTGTACAAATTCTCACTAGAGCACTCCGGTGTATAATGAATGAACTCGTACTTGTGAGAGAAACAATTCATTGAAAGCCTCAATTAGAAATTACCTTTGATTTATCTTATTTCACTTTGGACCATGTAATTTTATCATTTGTTTTAAATTTTAGCGAGAATTTCCTTTCTTATTTATTTGATTTTATTTTAGCGAGAATTTCCTTTCTTATTTATTTGATTTTAAATTTTATTGGATGGATATATCAAACTTAAAGGGCAAGGAAAAATCTTTAAGTGCACAAGGAACAGTACTATATGTTACATTTCATGCATTTTGAATAGTTTAAACATTAAGTCACCATATTTGATTACAATATGTTCTCAGTTCTCACATACAACCAAAGAAAAGAGGAGACCGTATAAATTTCTAACTATCTATTTGCATGAAACAAGGAATAATCTCTGTTGAGAAGGCCATAAAAGTTGCTGCATTTTCATGCATCCAATTCAACGCAAGGAATATGAGATATATCGTCAACATACTGTCCGTCTGTTTGAAGGCACCTTTGCACCATCGACCGAGATTGCTGAATGGATAGACGACAAAGAGAGTGAGGCAAGTCGCCTGAGAAACACACAAGAGCTGGGCATCTCTCAATCTCGAATTCACGTAGGAAGTGGATGCGTTGAAGCTCCCTACAGTTAATTGACCTGAGACTTGAGAAATGCTCTATTTTGAGAAAGGTGAGTGAATGGGACAATGAACCATCAGCTGGAAATGAATCTATATCTCCCAGACCTCCAATGCTGAGCTCCTTAAGAGAGATGAGCCTACAGCACTGCCAATCTTCGTAGTTCTGGGTGAGGGCTCCGCAACCAAAAACGTGCAACGACTCTAGGCTAGGAGGCAACCCGGCTTGAGGAAAAGACACCATTTTCGGGCACTTCCACATGCTCAAGAACTTTAGGGTGCTGCACATTCTATCAGGCAGAGATGTAAGATTTTCACAATTACTTATCAGCATTTTGTTTAAGTTAGGAGGCAAACCAGTTTCAGGGAAAAACTCAAATGCCGAACAATTTTCAATGTGCAGCAGCTCAAGAGACATGCAGGTAGAGATCACCTCAGGAAACGATCTAACATTGTCACAGCTCCCAAGGTACAATGTTTGTAGGCGAGGGGGAAAACTGTCCTCTGGGAATGACTCAAACAGTGGACAATATCGAACAGAAAGAAACAGAAGAGATGGAAAATTGGCAGACATATTGTTCGGTAATGTGGTAAGATTGTCACACGAATGGAAGGACAAGGTTGTGAGATTGGCAGCAGCGAGCCCTTCAGCTGGGATCGAGGCTATCCGTCTACAATTTGCTATGTACAGGTCGTTTAAAGCTGTCAAACCAAATTCATCGCCTTCTGGGATAATTGGGAACTCTGTCAGACCATCACACTTGAGAATGCCTAAAAAGTTTAGCAGTTGGGAATGGCCAGCTGGGAATTGTATGTAAGAGTGAAGTTCTCGTAGATGTAAATATTGTAGACACGAGCAACCATCAATGAACATACCAAAATCTTCAATGCCGGGAACAGCAACACTGATTGATCTGATTGAAGAGGGAAGATACCAAGGTCTTTGCGATATACTCCACTCAGTTGATATTGATAGGCTCTCTAGAGATGTCAAGTGTCGCATACCTTCTATAACGTTGGCAATTGTGTCATCTTGAACTTGCTTTCCCCAATTCAAGATCAAGTTCGTAAGACAGGTTAAACCACTAAGGCTCGACAAATCTACCCTTCCGAACTCTTCCAGGCTTAATTCCTGGAGAAGTGGTGCTCGAGAAAGCGAGACACATAGGTTTTGGCAGTTCTTTATAGTCAATACTTTCAGAGAAGGGAGATCCAAAGGAAGGGCATCATTCAGCTCTCTACAATCCAGCAAGAACAGCTCCTGTAAACAAGGAAAGGGACCAGCTTCTCCTGCATAGATGAACCAGTTCTTCCACTGTGGCAATCCTTCAAACTTCAAAGTCACCAATGAATTAAATGGGGATGAAGATTCACTATGATCCCCATAAAATTCTGCACCCACAGTGTCCAATTGATCGAAATCCTTGATCAAAAGGTGCTTAAGCAAGGGTAGTTCTCCTAAAGATGGCAATTTGACACAATTTGGACATTGTTTGAGATGTAGGACCTCCAAATTACAAAATGCCTCATCACCAACCCAATCTGGGAATCTACCTCCTTCATAAAAATGAATGGTAAGTTCTCTCAAATTTGTATTCGGCTTCAACGCAAGAAGAAGTCTTTCATGCTCTCTATCAACATCTAGACACTCTTCTAGCTGCATCAGAACTAACTCATCAAGATGTGTTTTGTCCCTTAAATTAGCTGCAAGAGCATCTGCCTCAGCAACAACATTCTCCAGCCCGGATATCCTTAAACTTCCTCTCAATTGCAAAAATCCCCCCAATTCTCTGATGCTCATTCCACGATCCTCACTAACTACAAAATCTGTTAAAGTTTGGAGGCAACTTAATTTGCCTATATGTTCCGGCATCTCTTCCAGCATGCATGTGCCACGAATATCAAGGTGGCGCAGGTGAATGAGATTACATGTCGCTATCGGCAATATTCTCAGTTCCTTGCAGTCATACAAGAGCAATGTTTGTAGATTTAGCAAGTCACAAACAGACTCTGGCAGATCTTCAATAGAGGTGGACGATAAATTCAGGTATCGTAACTGCTTCAGGCTTCCAATTGAAGATGGTAAGCAGGTGATTTTATAACTGCACAAGCTCAGCACGCGTAAGCAACAAAACAGTTGCAATGATTGTAACAAGTGACTAGATAAGTAGTAACAAGACGGATTTGAACCACTTCCAATTGGAAAGAATGTGCGTATTCGATCAGTACAAACCTGGAGCCCAAGTTTTTCTTCTGTATCATATTTGCTTTGCATAAATGAGAAATGACGAGGTGTTCCCTTGACAACACATGAAGTGTTTGATTCTAGCGTAAGACTGAATTCACCCATGACATAAGAAGCCAAGTCATGAATCAAGTCATGCATGAGAAAGAAATGTTTCTTTGAGCTTGATGCTTGAAAGAAGGACCGTGCCAGTAAATCATGGAAGTAGATGTTACCTATATCTTCCATTCTTCTGTTGTCGTTTCTTTCCTGATCAATGAAACCTTCAGCCATCCACAACAATACCAGTTTTTCTTTTTCAAAACGGTAATTCTTAGGAAAGATGGAACAATAAGCGAAGCACCTCTTTAAATGTGCAGGGAGATAGTTATAACTCAACAACAATGCTGGAAGAATTAATTTCTTCCCAATAGCCAAATCCCACATCTTGCTGCTCGCTATTATTTCCCATTCCCTGGCATCTAAAGTTGAACTCAAGAGACTTCCGAGAACTTTAGAAGCAAGTGGCAAACCTTTGCATTTTGCCACTACCATTCTACCAATAGCTTCTAACTTCCTGACTGGATCTCCATGTGCATCACCAAATGCATACAATTTAAACAAGGCCCAACTATCGTCATCAGGAAGTTCACGTAGGGGAAGAATAATAGTAGGATGAAGCATTTTAGCAATGTCTTCATTGCGTGATGTTACAATTATTGCGCTACCAGGAGCAGCAGACTTCAATGAAAGAAGCAGGGCTTGCCAGCAAGTATTGAGGTCGTCATCCCAGACATCATCTAACACAACCAGGATCCTCTTCCCAGCTACTCTTCTACGCAAAGAGCTTTGATTCAGCTCCAAATCATTCATGTAATTGTGTAAAGGCAAATGGTTATTGTTATATGAAGGTTCGGGCAGTAGACTTAGAATCGATCTTATAATTTGGATGATATCAAATGCCTCAGGGACACAAGTCCATGATTTCAATTCAAAGATGTCATCTACTCGAGGGTCATTGAATACTATCTGAGCAAGAGTTGTTTTACCGATTCCAGGCAGTCCAGTGATAGCCAGTACACTAATGCGATCCTCGAGGAACTTTCTGCCTTTGAACAGGCTTCCTTGCTCATGAGCTTTGGGCACAGCATCCTCCAGGATTCGGATAATCTGCTCCCTTTCCGAATCCCTACCACAAATCATGGATTCGTCCATGAAACTCGATGTGCGTCGTGAGGAAGATAGAGCCCGAGGCTGCTCCAGACCAAATTTGAGATCAAGGACATGTATCAGTTGAGAAAATTCTTCAAATCTCTGATTGATCTCCCGAATCCTAGAATCAATTCCTTCATGAAATGGGTCCAAGGCCACAACAATTCTACCAAAGGTAGCTGCAATACTGCTGAGCACTTGACCAACATCTTGAGTGGATTGAGTCTCAGATTCCATTTTTTCTGGAGCGCCTCAGTATGAATCTTATCAAAGAGATCTTCAGTATCATAAACAATGTGTTTCACCCCGTTGAGCCAGCTCTTGACATCTGGGTCAGTGTCCTGCTTCTCCTCTGCATCATTGATCACTCTTTTGACTATCACCATCGAGGTCCTCAACTTTGAGAGCTCGCGAACAGTGGACTCCCGTCCCCTCAGGTAATCCCTGACGTTCTCAGGCGCCAATCGATCAATCAGCACATTGAAGACACCTGAGATAAAGGGAACAACAGCATAGGTACCTGCTGTTTCCATGATTTTAACTCCTTCCCTGCCAAAGGAACTTAAGCAGTGAATAGTAAAAAAAAAACTCACTTATAATTTGAAGAACAAAAGGGGAAAAGATAAGCTGGGTAGTAAGTGGATATGGATGGTAGTTTGGAGGCAACTCAGTTCAGACTAGCAGTTTAGAGTTTAGACACCAGATGTTGCAGAGTTTAGTGAAGATATTGGGAAAATTCCTTAAAAACCCCGTACTGTGTATGTCATATACTAATGCTACTTGCTATATAGAATATTCATTCCAGCCATATAAAGCACCCACATGAAAAGGTCCTCTGGTAATGAGTGGAATGAATTATTGTCATCTAATGTATTGATTCCACTTGCTCTAAGAATTTATATATTCAATCAGTTGAGCCTATACCAAATTTAGGCTTTCATGTTCTAAGCATGCAGTGTGTTTTTTTGTCACTAGTCCCTACTTTCTACACTTGAAGAATTCTACTATTTTCAGAACCTAAACTTAGCACCAAAAAATTACCATGGAGAAGAGGCATCAACTAGTCCCTCTGTCCGGAATGAAACTGTCATGTGGATAGTATAATGTGAACAAGAAATGTGACAATTTGGATATAAGTAGAAGGTATCAACTTCAACTTGATCCCAAATATTAATAATTCTGCTATTTCTAATTCATTAGTTTCTGAAAATTCTTATCATGCACATAATTAAGTTACATTCTTCAGCTACAACATTAGTATATCATAAATCACCACATATGCAATGGGTATGGTCAATCACCACTCACCAGTTCAAAACCTTCCTAGTATAGTAGTATTCATAACAATGTTAAGAATTCAAAATTGTGCTTTATTTATGCACAATGGCTAGGAATTCAGTATGGAGTAGAAGTTACTAGAAGATGAAATTGCATACGAGCAGGGGAATGTCTTTGTGTAGAGCTTAATGATGCTATGTTTCATATTCTTTTTTTTTTTTTGGTAAAGTGACCCAACTGGACCTTTAACCGACAACGCTCATGATAACTTAGTCCAGCCTAATTGGGCCAAGTTATTTGCAGTGAGGGAAAAGGAAAAAGTTCATCCCACTTGTAGATGATGGGATTCGAACCTTGGACCTTAATGTCACTCCAAGCAAGCTTGGTTCTTATTTTCTTAATGATGCCACTTGCTTACAAGAATAGGAGTATAATACAATCAGTTGAGTTCGTACTAAATAATACGTTTCATTATTTCTAAAGTTAGCTATCCTAAAGATAAGAGCTAGATAATTAATAATTAATATCTATAAGACTTTAACAACTACTGTACAAAATGAGATACTTCAATCTAGTACCAGTTGGCTCATTGGCTGTCATGTTCTAACTTCTAAGCAGTTCAGATTTCGTTATCAACAATATAATACTTCTATTAACAATGGTTTACTTTTACATGTGCTTATGTGACATGACATCTAATTTATTGTCTCTAACATCGCAATACCAAGGTGTAAGGAAGGCCTCCAACTACTAGACAAACCTGAATTCTCAATATTTGCGATTTAAGCTCAGCATGATTGTTATTACAATGGATAGAAACATCTCCTTTTCTATTGTCAATTTAACACTCATTAGAGCATAACATTGGACATTAAGACAAAAAAGACAGACAAACAATTATCTTTTTTGACTTAAATAAACCTGCCCACTAATTTCTGATTTCTCTCTCTTCTCATTCAACACAGACAAACATATCATCTTTAACTGTACAGACGTCTGAAATTATTTACCCCTCTCTCCATGATTATTGGTGAGTCCTCACTTCTCTCACACTTCTTGTGCGATTTGTTTAACCGATTTCTCGCTGTAGATTATAATATTTATTGTAAAATGTGTGTAATATTTTTAACAAGTAATACTGAAACTTCTTTGATCAACTATGACAGTAATTTCTTTGGGACTAACAAGTAACAAAAGATAATATATAATCAGATATCTAACAATCATTTTAACAGGATCTTATAATATAACAGAAAAGGTGGTTACTTTTTCTGCTAAGCTGAAAACTGAGACTACCTAATTGAAAAAGGAATAAAACAATTCCAATCACAAAATGGAGATGCAAAAAAACCTCCAATAAAACTCTGTATCATTCCAGAAACAGGAGTTATAACCAAATTATAATTTTTTGCAAAGTTCAATAGTGATCCAAATTTCAAAGTTGGAACTAATATAACTCTCTACTTCCAGTTATAAATTACAGTTAACAACAAAATCAGAAATCATAGCAGCAAATTACTCAGTTTATCAAGGACATAAATTACAATCAAATTAATCATTTGATCATAAATGGACTGACCTACTTTTGTAGACGATAACCATGTGCAGTGGTGAGCGCTGCCTTGGAGGCCACGACAGCATTGGCGGAATCAGTGTGCTAAATAGCGTACCAGCTCACCGAGAGGGATCAGGGTAAACAGTTGATGTAGGTTCATGACAGCCGACAAGTCTTCTCATCTATGTAATTACACAGGATGGCCATCCACTGCTGCAACATGCTACGACCGTGTTCTCGGAGTCTACAAATAACCATAATGCATTCTATTAACAAGTAAACATGTTTTGTGCAGGATGTATTTAGACAGTGAGAGATGTAACTTAAGTTCAAAACTCCATGGAGGCTTTGCACATTGGTCTATCATTTCTTTCATCTACCTTTCTCAAAATCATGAACTGCTTGTCTTACACAGTAATTTATTATAATTTTTTTAGTGAATTATATAGTACTTAGGCTCTTCATTTAGCCATGACTAGTATGTATCATCACCCAAAAATGATCACATATCCAAATGAGCAGTGTCTTAAGCTCTTCACTCAGCAATGACTAGTATTTATTACGAAAAAACACTGAAGCTCTTCACTCAGCAATGTCCAGCAGACAGACATCTACTTAGGCTGCACTCTCAGGTCAGCCGTATCCAAGCTAGCATTGTCTGCAGACTGCACACGAGCAGTTGTCAGAAGTTCAACAGACAGAAGCAAAAGGGTGGAAAGTTCGCCAGACAGCACAAAGTTGTGGGTACAAGGTCAAGAAACCCAATAAGAGGCAAGTATTTCAGGTTTCCAATTAAAGGGCGGTATGATGCTGATATATTAGTTGCAAGCACAGGCAGGCAACCAAACGTGTAAAAGAATGAAAAATGATACTAATAGTTTGTTTGTACATAAGAATCACCAATTTCTCCAAATATATATTAAAATAAGCTGAAAAAATCCGTTTCGTACTTAAAGAGCAGTGATCTCTAATATCATCAAATGTAAAGAACAATCAAATGGATAAAGATAACAATTGCTCATTGGTCTTCAAATTTCCACAACAAGCTGCACAAATTAAGCTTACACATATTTTCCTGCCTACAGAAAAAAGAGAACTATTCCCTATTTATTGCAATTAAATAAGAAAGGGGATTGAAGAGAAAAGAAAAGTAGCTCCTGCAGATTATGAATCCAATTCAAGACAGGTAATATGAGAGATCTTGTGTACATAGTATCCATCAGGTTCAAGGCACCTTTTCACCATCGATACAGATTGTCGAATGGTTAGACGACAAAGAGAATGGGGTAAGTCGTCAGAGAAAAGCACAAGGGCCGGGCATCTCTGGATCTCAAATTCGCGGAGGCTGCTGATGCGTTGAAGCTCCTTACAGTTAACTGACCTAAGCCTGGAGAATTGATCTAATTTAAGGATGTTGAGTTTGGTGGGTAGGGAACCATCTGCAGGGAATGACTCTATATCTCCAAGTCCTCCAATGCTCAGCTCTTTAAGAAACATGAGTCTAGCAAGCTGCCAATCTGCATATTTCCGGATGAGCTCCTCGCAGCCAAAGATTTGCATTGACTCTAGGCTAGCAGGCAACCCACCTGGAGGAAATGACTCGAGTCTTGGGCACTTCCAGATATCCAGGTTCTTAAGGTTGCTGCAGAGTCTATCAGGTAAAGATGCAAGACTTTCACAATCATATATTCGTAACTTTTGTAGCTGAGCAGGTAGACCACTTGCAGGAAACTGTACAAATGCAGTACAATTTTCTATGTCCAGCCACTCCAGAGACATACAGCTAGACATTGCCTCAGGCAATGTTTGAAGTTTGTGACAGCCATTAATGTGCAATGTCAACAGGTGAAGAGGAAAACCGTCCTCTGGAAGTAACTCAAGCTGTGGACAATTTCCGAAAGAGAGACACCGAAGAGAAGGAAAGTTGGTCGGCATACTTTTGGGTGGTGACTGAAGGCTATCACATCCATAGAGGTTCAGGGTTGTGAGATTAGGAGCAAGGAATCCTTCGACTGGGAAAGACGTCAGCCGCTTACATTGTGTAATGTACAGGTCGTGCAGAGATGCAAAACCCAAGTCATCCCCATCTAGGATAATCGGGAATTCAGTGAGACCATCAGATGTTGCTATTTCCAAAAGATGTAATAGTTGGAAGTAGCCTGCTGGAAATCGTAGAGGTGAAGAAATGTGTTGTAGATAGATGTGTTGCAGTTGTGAGGCACCATTAAATATTAGTTGTTCATCAGAAAGGACTGTCATTGATCTGATTGAAGCAGGAAAATGCCAAGGATGCAGAACCATTGTCCCCTTCCTCTCCGTAGATATTGTTAGCTTCCCCAGAGATGTCAAGTGACAGACAGCTTCTTGAACTTTAGCAATTGAATCATCTTGAACCTGCTCCAAGATCAAGGTGGCAAGATGGGTAAAGCGAGCAATACTTGTTAAATCTACCCTTCCGAATGCTGTAAGGAGTAATTCACGGAGAAGTGGTGCGTCAGAAAGTGTTCCGGAGAGCTTTTGGCAGCCCCTTATATTTAGTACCGCCAAAGAAGGAAGCTCCAAAGGAAGATCACCCTCGAGCTCTCTACAATCTGTCACGTACAGCTCTTGTAAGCAAGGATATGGACTAGAATTACCTTCAAACCTGCACCACTTTTTCAACTTTTGCAACCCTTCAAACTTTAGAGTCATCAATGATCTAAATGGTGATGAAGATGCACTATGTTGTCCATAAAATTCTGCACCCAGAGTTTCCAAGTTATCAAAATCCTTGATCAATAGGTGATTAAGTACAGGCAGTTGTCCTAAGGATGGCAATGCAACACACTTTGTACAGTGTTTCAGATGTAGGACCTTCAAGTTACAAAATGTCTCATCACCTATCCAATCTGGGAATTTTTTCCCTTCGTAATAATCGATGGTAAGTCTTTCCAAATTCGCATGAGGCTTTAACACATGCATTAGTTGTTCATGCTGCCTATTAGCAACAGAGCAGTCGTCCTGCTGCACCAAAGCTAACTCAACAAGGTGTGCTTTACCCCTTAAATTAGCTGCAAAAGCATCTGCCTCGGCAACAACATTCTCAAGTCCAGATATCGTCAGACTTCCTCTCAGCTGTGATAGTTCCCCTAATTCTCTGATGCTACTTCCAGGACTGTCACTTGCCACAAAATCTGTTAAAGTTTGAAGGCAGCTTAATTTGCCTATATGTTCTGGCATCTCCTCTATGCATGTACCATGAATGTTCAGATGACGTAGGTGAATAAGATTTCTCATCATCGCTGGCAATATGCTCAGTTGTTCGCAATTATACAAGAGAAGTGTCTGTAGATTTAACAAGTCACAGATGGACTCTGGCAGTTCTTTAATAAAGGTACAAGAGCAATCCAAGTAACGTAGGTGCATTAGGCTGCCAATAGAGGGCGGTAAGCTGGTAATGCTGTAACCGGACAAACTCAGCAAACGCAAGCAACCAAACATCTGCATTGAATGTAACAAGTTGGTCGATATGTAGTAACGGGACTGGCTGGAGAAGGATCCGATTGGTAAGAATGTACGTAGACGGTCAGTACAAGCAGTGGGCCCAAACCTTTCAGCTGTTTCGTACTTGCTCTGCTTCACTGATATATGGCGAGGAGTTCCCATGACAACGTGAGAAATGTTTGGCTCGAGCATCAAACCAAATTCCCCCATAATATAAGCAGCCAAGTCATGAATCAAATCATGCATGACAAAGTGATTCTTTTTGGAGCATGACATTTGAAAGAAGGACCGTGCCAGTAAATCACGGAAGTAGATGCTACCCATATCTTCCAATCTTCTATTATCATTTCTTGCCTGCTCTATAAAACCTTCGGCCATCCACAACAAGACCAGTTTTTCTTTGTCAAAGTTGTAATTCTTGGGGAAGATAGAACAATAAGCAAAGCACCTCTTCAAATGTGGAGGAAGATAGTTATAGCTCAGCAACAATGCTGGAAGAATTTCTTTCTTGCAAGAAGGGAAATCCCACAAGTTGCTGCTCTTTATGATTTCCCATTCCTTGGCATCCGAAGAAAAGCACAAGAGACCCCCAAGCACTTTGATAGCAAGTGGCAGACCACCACACTTCGCAACTAATTCTCTACCAGTTGCTTCCAACTTCACCTCTGGAGCTGCATGTGGATCACCAAATGCATGCATCCTAAACAAGGTCCAGCTATCATCATGAGAAAGTTCACGTAACAGATGAATATAAAAAGGACGAAGCATTTTCGCAATGTCCTCGTTGGATGTTGTCACAATTATAGTGCTGCCTGGGGCGGCAGACTTCAATGAGATAAGCAAGGCTTGCCATCCAGTAATGATCATGTTCTCATCCCAAACATCATCTAACACAATCAGGATCCTCTTCTTGGCTACTCTTTTACGCAAAGAGGTTTGATTCGACTCCAAATCTTCCAAGTGCTGATTGGGCTCAAGTAGTAAATTTAGAATCGACTTCATAATTTTGATAACATCAAAAACCTCAGGAACACAATTCCATGATTTAAAGTCAAAAATCGCATCTACTCTAGGATCATTAAATATTAATTGAGCAAGTGTTGTCTTCCCAATTCCAGGCATTCCAATGATAGCAAATGTGCGAATGCTACCTTCTGGAAACCTTGATCCTTTGATCAAGCTGCCGTGCTCATCAGTTTTCGGCACACCATCCTGCAACAGCTGAATAAATAAATCTTTTTCTGAATCTCTACCACATATCATGGATTCATCCACAAAACTCGAAGTGAGTCGTGAGGATGACAAAACTCGAGGCTTCTCCAAACCAGATTTGAGATGAAGGACATCAATTAGTTGAGAAAATCCTTCAAATCTTTTACTAATCATATGAATTTTGGAAACTGTTCCTTGATGAAATGGATCTAGCACAGCAACCATTCTGCCAAAGGTAGCAGTAATGCTACTAATAACTTGAGATGAATTTCCAGATTCCATTCTTTTCCGAAGAGTTTCTGTATGAATCTCATCTAAGAGATCTTCAGCATCGTATACAGCATGCTTCACTTCATTAACCCAGTTCTTCACATCTCGATCAGTATCCTGCTTCTGCTCTGCATCGTTGATCACCCGTCTCACTATAATCATTGAGGTTCTCAGCTTCGAAAGTTCGTGAGCAGTTGAATCGCGTCCCATCAAGGATTCCCTCATATTCTCAGGTGCCAACCGATCAAGCAGGACATTGAAGAGACCCGAGATAAAGGGAACAACTGCATAGGTACTCACTGCTTCCATGTTTATAGCTTAGTGAAACTGAATCTGGAGAACAAATGACTGTATGACACTTTTTCTTGCTTGTTTTTTTTTCTTTTTCAAACGTTACAAGGAGGATGGCAAAGTGAATCTTGAACAAAATGAACAAAAGGGAACACCTTTTTGTATTTAATGGTGAACCAGGTTAAGAGTCTGAAGAGCAAATGGGAAGAGGACCTTTTTTTCTAAAGGGGAAAGGCAACTGCAAAAATGCAAATGTAATCAAGAGTGGACACAATGTACAGAATTGGCCCAGGGACAATTGTATGAACAACTCAGGTAGTTCTAGAATCCAGACAACAGTTGAAGAACTGTAAGATAAGTTTGCTTATGAGAAAGAAGATAACAGAATCCGTTATAATGACGGCAATTTGGTAGTTATCGTGAAATATCCACAGATCCCTTTGGAATATTCTACTACATTTTTTTACAAACATCAAATGTTTGTAACTGTTATGAACTTGTTATTCTTCCTATGAGGACCGATGAGATATAACTATACAAATCTTCTTGTAGAGGTGAATGATAATTATGAAATCCTTGACTCTTTTTTTTTAGGTAATTGGTTGAGCCACATAACGATAACAAATTTGCTTTTTTCGCACATCATAGAGGCAAATGTAGAATTTTTACACTTAATTGATTAACTCTAACTATCAACAACACTGGTGTTTTTTTTTTTGGCAATAGCAAGACCACGAAACATGTTAACATATACAATTAAAAACCTGAATTATATTATATAGTCAAATGGATAACTTAAGAAATTATCTATCGGATTTATACAGTCTCATCATATCTTCATACCAATTCAAAGTTACTAGTACTAATTCTCGAAGCCATTTTCATAACTAGTAATAGTAGTCCATAGACCCGGGCTCAACCCACTTTGTAACCATAGTGAAAATTTAGACAAACACAGTGGACCACTTTGCAATTTGCATTGAGAAAGTGACTCGAGTGGTGTTCACTGCTCCTCAGCTCATACATAGTAGGGTCTGTGTGGTGGGAAGTCGACGATTGATATATTCAATTATATGGTGGCCTGGCTGGCTGCCTGATAAAGACGAATGATGAGTAAATAGTCACAGTATGGGACACTTAGAAGCAGTGCTCCCCACTTTGCAACCCAATGTCACCCTCATTTTGGTAATGAAGACAGTGAGTCAGTGACTATAAGAGGAAGTATTATATCCAGTTTAACACCCTCTAACTGTTAATTAAGGGCCTATTCGTTTTCAGTTTTTGGTATAAAGATTTTAAAAGGAGTATATGAAATCAATTAGCATATATATGAATTCAAAAGTATTCAAACTTATACTAGTTAAAACTAAAGTTAATTAAGGAATAAGTAGTAAACCTCCAAGCTTATGGTTATTGAGCTCCCACTTGATGTTTTGCAACGCATCCTTATTGCTTATTTTTTGCTATATCTTTTTTCTATTGCAAAATATCTAGCCTATTCATGGACCCTTGTCCATTAACAACGATATTCAATAAAGATCTTTTTAAGTTAACTTATACACTCATTGGACTACCATGTCCATTGGCCAGGTCTATCAGTAACCAAATTTATGCAAATTCAATAGCACATGTTGATCATGCAACACATCATATAAGAACCCAACTCTTGCAAAAAGAGAGGAATATATGGATCTACTAGATGGATGCATCTAACAAAATTTCTGTTTACAGAGATAGTGTTTGTGCGTTAACAAAGTGTTTATGTCCGTAAAATAGAAAAATAAGAGAAACGCAATAAAAACACTATCTGTATGCACACAAACAATATTTTTTTATACAAAAACACTATTTTGTATATACAAAAATTTTATTAGATGTATCGAACTGTTAGATACCTACCATTTTTCGCAAAAAGAGAGAGATAAGGGGACCACAACTCACTAGATAATTCCCATCTACACTAAAAACTTAGAATTTTACTCCAAAGTGGAGACCACACAATAATAAATCCTAACTAAAGTTGAAAAATAAGCATCAAACAAACTTCATGATCATAAGTTATGGGCTCTAAAGTCTAAACACTTGGACTTCTACTTTTGATAGTTTTGCAGTAATCTTTGACAACTGACCTTTCTTAATCCATGCTTCCATATCTTACTTCTATATAATTTGCTAAGATTATACATTTATACTATTGATTACAGAAAGAAAAAGTTCCTCCCGAAATTAAAATAAAATAAAATAAAATAAAATAAATGTCTTGTTTAACGGATTTACCTAATGAATGTATCGCGCATATCTTATCACTGACTTCAGTGAGCGATGTCCTGCGATCATCGGCAGTATCAAAGCAGCTTTTATCAGTCAGTGAATCCGACGCCGTGTGGGAGAAGCTTCTGCCGTCTGATTTAGATGATATTCTGATTCAATCATCAACACCAAATCTTGTTCAACAGTTTAGTTTAAAGAAGAATCTTTTCCTCCATCTTTGCCGTTTTCCTGTACTCTTGAAAACTGACACTCAGGTTACAATTCTATGTGATTCCATTTCTTTCTTCTTTTTTTCATGGCTTTTTTTGTTGATGAATAACCTCTAGGCTGCCTTCGCTTCGCATAACATGTTTAGTAAGCTCGAGTTTGGTGGGTTGAGTTCAGATAAGTTCAAATAAGTTTTGGGAATTATAATTGATGAAAATGTACCTTTAGAATTATGCTTGGAAGAGAATATGACTCTATTGATGATTTCATGGCAGAATGGTCTTGAAATTAGGGTTGGTCTTGTTAGTTGTTAGATTTAGACTATGTTCTAACATGTACTTTTGGATACGATGGAGTACAGCATTAGGCGTCGTCAAGTCTAAAGTATGTTCAAATTACTGATTTTTGTTTTGATTTTACTCATTATTTATGCCTACTTTTGAATGCTTAAAATATTATCCTTAGGTCGTTGGGGTTCCTTTTCTTCAACCAATTCGGTTGTGTCAGCTCTGAGATTGGTCTAACATTTTTTTATGAGCTGGCTGGACAAAGGTTGGGCGGAGTGAACGAGTAGTAAACACTCTAACATGAAATTTTCGTGTCACCAATAAGAATTTGAGAGAGAGATTCACATTAGGAAGACATCGTAAGATACATTTTTAGGACAATTATGTTTTATCTATTTTTTGAACTTGAAAACCTTTTTGGGCTTTTACAGTAATTTTAGTTTCAAATTTGTGTGGTAATATGTTGAGACTCAAACTCCACTCGTTGGCTTTCTGTAAATATGATGTGACATTGTGACATTATTGTTTTGGACAATTGGACATTATGCATAGTTTCCTTCTTGTATACATGTTCAATATATGTAGTTTTTTTTGGCAATGACATGTCTAATATTGTTACACAATTTAGAGCTTCTCCTTGGACAAGCAAAGTGGGAAAAAATGCTACATGATTGGTGCTAGGGACCTCACGATTGCATGGGGAGACACCCCTCAATATTGGAGTTGGAAAGTTGTACCCGAATCAAGGTCGTTTCTCATTCCATTATTTTTTTTATTATCATTATTTTGGTGATGAAATCAGGGATTGGTCATACCCTACCTTAATTGATTTAGATTGATGAGATAACAAAACTAGAAAGAAATGAAACATGGACATATATGATCTTAAAGTGTTTTAATTGTAGGTTTCCAGAGACCGCTGTGCTCCAAGACGTATGTTGGCTAGACATAAGCGGAAAGTTTTACATCAAATTTCTTTCACCAAACACAACTTATGGTGCATATTTTGTGTTCAAGATGGATGTTAACAATCATCGGGGATTTGATAATACACCAATGAACGTATTTATATCTGAGGTTGATGAACATGGGTTGTCCAGACAACGTGACATTGTGGTCTATAAGCGCTTTTATCTCAAGGCACCAACAGTTAGGAGACGTTCACGAAAGCCAAAAGAGCTCCCAATTGAGAGGGAGGATGGATGGATGGAAGTAGAAATGGGTAGGTATCATCATATTGGTGCTGACGATGGTGCTCATGAAGGGATGGTATTGTTGATGACATTGAGGCAGATTGACGAACTTCATTGGAAAAGTGGTCTTGTCGTTCAAGGTATTGAACTTCGTCCTTTGGATGGATTAATGCAATGATAGCGATGGCAGAGCTACATTATACTTCCTTTGTTTCCAAATACTTGCAAGATAGTAGTGAACCTACTTGATTAGTTGCATGTTAAAAAGGACGAAAACTGTATCTAGCTTTCGATAAAAAAAAATTGCAATACTAATCTTTACTCAACTATGTCTGGGAAGAATGTTGATACAGTGCTGGTTGTCAATCCTATCTCCAATATACAATAGATCACCAGATCATGTGTTCATCAATTTAGCGTATCTGTACTTTTGTCTTACAGTTGCAACTATCTACAAGTGTACATGAGTGTCCATTAGTACAAGGATATCATGGACACTCATGTACTGCTTTCAAACTGAAATGTCACATATTTTAATCTTCTCAATTCCACACAAAGCATTAATTTGCATCATATCCAGTGGCGGATCCGAGGATTTCGCGCGTGGGTTCGGAAGCTATAAGGCATTAAAATAAAAAGACCAAAATAAAATGATTAAAAAAAACAATACACTAGTTCAACTGTTCAAGTAAGAAAAATAATAGGAACTTTTCATCCTTCACGTTACTTTAATTATACAACTTTCTTGCATCACTATAATGGTAGCAAATTATACAACAAAATAATGAATAAGAATTATCAAGATTCCGAAATAGGAAAATTTTATCAAGTACTTTGGTGTTTCAATCACCCAATGTCCCAATTTCGTAGAAGTTTTCGGTGATTTCAATTTATCCATTTATACAAGCATCCAAATTTTGCAATCAAGCATTTTATTTCATTTTTTGCAGCTACTTCCTCCTTTTTTTTTTTAGTTTATCCATTTTTTAACGTAGAGTTGTAGGAGAAATAAGTATGTGGATCGTAGAAGGTAAAAAATACAGGTTAATTTATTGTATATTATTACAAAGATAATAATATAAAATTAATATGATCCAAAAACGGAAAAAAGAAGGTAAACAAATAAATGACAGCCCAAATATAAAAATGAAAACTAATAATAATTAATGGATATTGATAAAGAAATTGTAATTTGTAAAGACTGAAGTAGATAAGTAGAAGATTTATTAATCACATTCAAGAGGCAAAAGCTGCCTAGCTTTTCTTCCTTAATGAACAAGAACATGTAAAAAACTTATATGGACTTGGTCCACACTAAATTAGTGTGGACCTAATGCTAATTCATGTGATTTATGGAATAAAAAGGATCACTATATAAAAAAATAAATATAAAAGATGAATAGATATAAATTATGACGTTTGACTATGAAAAAAAAAATTCTTATGTCACAAAGTGAAAATTTAATCATGATAAACTAATGTGAGAAAGAGTTCTTATATTAAAAAAAAGCACCCACTATGATAGATAGTAACTGTATAGTGTAACTTAAAATTTGAAAAGGTTACTATATGGAACTAAAGGGTCACTATGTTAAATAAGTGGTTTTGGTCCACAATAATATTATTGTGGACCAGGTCCACGCAAGACTAACTCCAAGAACATCATAGCATGGGCTAGCGCCTAGTAGCTGTAGAAGCTACTGCAGAGGGGACTGGGGAGAGATGAGGGAAAAGCCCAAAAAGTCGAAGAATAATAGGCTAAGCTGCGAGTCTTTGCTGCCGTGTGTCTTTGACGATTGTCTTGAATATTTAAAATTTAGAAATAGACAAAAAATATCTTAGGAGTACTCGAACCCGCGTCGCATTTCAAACAAGGTAAATGTCTCTCTCAACACACGGAACCTTGGGCCAAACTATATCAAATGAAGATATAGCACGCGGAGTTCTTTTAACCCATTTTTCTTTTTCTTTTTCCAGATCTCCTTGTTTTTTTCCCGGAATTTCGTGGGTTCAGCTGAACCCACGCTAGATCCGCCCCTGATTCATATCCTTGTACGCCCATTTCTGAGGTACAAAGCTTACTAGCTTTCATGAGTATCATGACAGCACTTCAACTCAAAATTTTTGTTAGTAAACCAGCAGGTTAATCAGAGCTTTATGGTTAAATTCATACAAGGCTTAGCCACAATAGGGTTTAAGGCCCAGTCTTTAGGCACAATTTCAATTCGGTTTAATTATTTGGTTTTCCTCCATGTTTTAGTTCGGTTAAATCTCAATTATGTTCAACAGGGCCTAAGTTTACCTATATAAATTAGGGAAACAAAGGATCTCTCCATTAAAACTCTGTTTTATTCCAGAAAGAGGAGCTATATGCAAAAATTAGGTTCAGCAGTGATCCAAAAGTTAGAACTAAATACAACTCTGTATCATTGCATTTGCTTCATTAGTAAACCACGTGCTTTTGAAAAAAAAGAATTTGTTGGATATAGGTGTTGTTGGAAATATTATGTTCTTCGGATTTCTTCATTTGGCACCAAATCACCGTGTCGGATCGCCGACACTTGGGCATGGGTGGGATCTTTGGACACTTCGTTTTGGGCCAAAATTTTCAAAAAGTTCCAAAAAAAAAGCGCAGTCGAGTCGAACACTTGACACATACCCGTGTCGGACATGGGTCCCCGAGTCCGAGCAACATTAAATAATGCCAACAGAATTACTGTCAGCAACAAAATCAGAAATTACAGCAACAAATTACGCAGTTCATCAAAGACATTAATCACAGCTAATTAATCATTTAATCAGAAATGGACTGACCTATTTTCATAGACGAAATTCATGTGCAGTGGTGAGCAGTAGCACTCTCTAGGAGGCGGTGACAGCAATGGCGGACTCTGGGTGATTAAATACTGTTCCAGCTCAAATATCAAGAGGGATCAGGGTAAACAGTTGATGTAGTTTAATAACAATTGACAGGTCTTCTCACCTCATCTATGTAGTTACACAGCACGGCCATCCACTTCTGCAGCATTTCATTACTGTGTTCTTCGAGTCTACAAATAACCATGATGCTTACTCTTTCGGAAATGTTTGAACTCTCTTTAATACATGAGGTAGAACTCACCATATTTCCCCGAATTGGCAACAAGGTAATATTCAAAAGCATACATGTCAGCTTACATAAAAGTAGCATGACTAGGGCTGGCACAAGGGCCAACACAGCATAATTAAAAGAAGAGAGTCAAATACTTTATGATGAGGTAGAAGTCACCATAATTCCCAGTTGGAACGACATGATTCTGTTGGAGATTTGGAGTATAAGGTTAGTTTAATTCATGGTGTGTTTATTTAAGTTGCTTGGATATGGTGTCGTAACTTAAATAACATATATAATAACATGCTATATGTGTGAGTCGTACTTTGGACTCATCATGCAAAGGGTTAAGAGGACAGTATAGTGCTCGCACCTCGCGAGACTATGGTCGCACTTCGCGACGGTGGAGCAGCGAATCTTGGGTAGGCGAGAACCCGGTCGCGACTCGCGACCAGTGTCGCCCCTCGCGACGTGCTTGAGCTCGCGACTCGCGACCAGGCTCCTGACTTGGGTGTTCCTTGCGTTGTTTCGCGTAGTTTGACGGTTTGTCAATGTAATGTTTCGGATTTTCTGAAGCGTTGTTGCATTGTTATATATATGAGGGCTCTCATATGGTGAAGGGTGTTGAGAAAACAACTTCTCTCTTTTGCATACAAACACTCAAAGATCTAAATCAGAAATTCTTCATCTCTACAAAATCTCACAAACTCATTTTCATTGAATAGTGTTCATAGTAAGCGTGACCACTATTGTTTCTTCTTTGTATTTCGAAGGTGAATTCCGTGAACCCGTGCTTTACGATTAGGGTCGGAATATTACTTTTGGGAAAGTGATCCACGCCTAGAAGATTGTTGTCTTGTGACCCTTGTTCATTTATATTTATATCTAACAATCCAAAAGTAATATCATAGCAAGATGACTTCAATTCGTGAAATGTCTGCAAATTTTCACAAACTTGACAAGTTCGAAGGTGTTGGATTTAGAAGATGGCAGAAGAAGATGCATTTCCTTCTCACTTCGTTAAGTGTGGCGTATGTTTTGAGCACTCCCAAACCCGAGGAAGGGGAAAATGAAACTGTTGAAGAAATTCGGAGGAGGAGCAAATGGGAGAATGATGACTATATATGTCGTGGCCACATCCTTAACGGTATGTCCGATGCTTTGTTTGATATTTATCAATTTGTTGAATCCGCTAAGATTCTTTGGGAAGAACTAGAAAGTAAATACATGGCCGAAGATGCTTCTAGTAAGAAATTTCTTGTTAGTAATTTCAATGCTTTTAAAATGGTAGACTCTAGGTCGGTAATGGAGCAATTCCATGAAATTCAAAGAATCTTAGGGAGTTTTAAGCAACACAACATTGTGATGGATGAAACCTTTGTTGTTTCCTCTATAATTGATAAATTACCACCCGGGTGGAAGGATGTTAGAAATTCCCTTAAGCATAAGAAAGACGATATGAATGTTGAACAATTGGGTGCTCATCTTCGGATTGAAGAGGGCATTCGGGTCCAAGATGGACAAAAGGATGTCAATCCTAATTCTTCCACCGTTAACATGGTGGAGGATGGTAAATCAAAGGAGTCTTCTAATCCTAAGAAGAGGGCTAACAATTTCACCAAAGGCAACTATGGCAAGAAGCCTAAGTTTGGTGGAGGTGCTCAACGAGGTTGTTGGGAATGTGGAAAGCTCCGGTCATTTTAAGAAGGATTGCACCATTTGGAAGAAGAAGATGAACAAAAAGAATGGTGGGAATGGCGAGTCTAGCCAAACCCATACCAAGCAAGGTATGTGTACACAAGTTTCACTTAATTCAAATCTGAATTTTGTGTGTATGATTTCTGAAATCTTTTGTGTACAGGATGATTGTTCATGGTGGATCGATTCGGGAGCATCAAGACATGTATGCAAGGAGCGGTCTCTATTCAAGACTTTCAAAGAGGTTGAGAATGGAGAAGTTCTTTACATGGGCAATGATTCTACGGCTAAAGTTCTAGGTGTAGGACAAGTAGAATTAGTGTTTAGTTCCGGAAAGCCTCTTATTTTAAGAGATGTATTGTATGCTCCGGGAACTTAGGAGAAATTTAGTCTCCGGTGCTACCTTGAATCGGTTAGGTTTTAAGATGGTGTTTGAAGCTGATAAATTCATATTGTCTAAGGGTGGTACATTTGTAGGACTTGGTTATCTTTGTAATAGTATGTTCAAACTAAGTATTTTGAATGCTTTGAAAGATACTTGCTTTGTTGTTAATGACAATTCTTCTCTATGGCATAATAGACTTGGTCATGTTAACTATAAAAAGTTGTATTCCATGTCTAAGCATGATTTGATTCCCTCTTTTGATCCAAGTATAGAGAAGTGTAGAACATGCATGTTAACAAAGATAACTAGAAATTCTTTTCCAAACAATGTGGAAAAAGATACTTCATTGCTTGATTTGGTGCATAGTGATTTATGTGATTTTCATAGCACTCCTTCCTTGGGGAACAAGAAATACATGATAACTTTTATTGATGATTACTCTCGGTTTTGTTATGTATACTTGTTATTTACTAAGGATGAAGCCCTTGATAAGTTTAAGATCTATAAAAGCGAAGTTGAATTACAACTAAGTGACAAAGTTAAACGATTTAGAACCGATAGGGGTGGTGAATTCTATGATCCGAGTTATTTTCAATCTATAGGCATTATACATGAAACTACAGCGGCTTATACACCACAACAAAATGGTATAGCCGAAAGAAAGAATAGAACTTTGCAAGAAATGGTAAATTCTATGTTATCCTATTCGGGTTTAAGTGATGGTTTTTGGGGTGAAGCTATGTTAACGACTTGTCATATTTTAAACCGAGTTCCAATGAAAAAGAACGAGGTTACCCCATATGAACTTTGGTATAAAAGAAAACCAAACTTGAGTTATCTCAAGGTTTGGGGATGTCGTGCAATTGTAAAAGTGCCGGAACCCAAACGTAAAAAGTTGGGTGAAAGGGGAGTTGAGTGCATCTTTATAGGGTATGCTCTTCATAGCAAATCCTATAGGTTCTATGTTATAGAACAAAATGACTTTTGGTCAATTC
The DNA here is from genome assembly GCA_947648045.1 of Beta corolliflora. NCBI lineage: Eukaryota > Viridiplantae > Streptophyta > Magnoliopsida > Caryophyllales > Amaranthaceae > Beta > Beta corolliflora. Next base: position 288,926 of record CANSZD010001453.1, read on the forward strand.
ACACTATTGTGGAGTCAAGAGATGCAATTTTTGATGAAAATCGATATTCATCAATTCCTAGACCAAAGGATATTACTCCCAATACCAATATTCAAGCAATTGATCAAATTAACATTGATCAAGGAATTGGACTTGATCAAACTAACATTGATCAAGAAGTTGATGAACAAACTCTTGATGAGAATGTTGCATCAACATCATCACAACCTAGGAGAAGTAAAAGGGCGAGAAAAGAGAAATCTTTCGGCCCGGACTTTCATGTATATTTGGTTGAAGGATCAAGGAGTTCCATAGTGACTAAGTTTCCATATATATTTAATGTGGAAGAGGATCCTTTAACGTTTAATGAGGCTATGAGGTCTCAAGATGCCGCTTTTTGGAAAGAGGCAATTGATGATGAGATGGATTCCATCATGGGAAATAACACTTGGGTTTTAGCTGATTTACCTCCTAAGTGTAAACCAATAGGGTGTAAATGGATTTTCAAAAAGAAAATGAAAGTAGATGGAACTATTGATAAGTTCAAAGCCCGTTTGGTGGCTCAAGGTTTCTCACAAAAACCGGGTATTGATTATTTCGATACATATGCACCCGTTGCTAGAATCTCCACTATAAGGTTATTAATAGCTCTTGCGGCTATCATAAGCTTGTGATCCATCAAATGGATGTCAAGACGGCGTTCTTGAATGGAGAACTAGAGGAAGAGGTTTACATGCGACAACCTAGGAAGGGTTTGTCGTGAAAGGTCAAGAGCATAAAGTATGCAAGTTGATTAGATCTTTGTATGGGCTAAAACAAGCACCTAAGCAATGGCATCAAAAGTTTGATGAGGTTGTGTTGTCTAATGGTTTTAAATTGAATAATTCAGACAAGTGTGTTTATAGCAAATTTGATGACAACGGTAATGGTGTCATGATTTGTCTATATGTAGATGACATGTTGATATTTGGAACGGATTTGTCACAAGTTGAGTGTACAAAATCTTTTCTATCTTCACAATTCTCCATGAAAGATTTGGGAGAGGCGGATGTCATCTTAGGTATAAGAATTAAGAGAGACAATGGAAAATTGATCTTGTCACAATCTCATTATATCGAGAAAGTGCTCAAGAAGTTTAATGTTAGTGATTGCTCTCTTGTTTCAACTCCTATGGACCCAAGTGAAAAATTATTGCCAAATGATGGCAATGCCGTGTCTCAACTTGAGTATGCGAGGGTTATAGGTTGTTTGATGTATGCTATGACGAGTACTAGGCCGGATATCGCATTTGCGGTAGGGAAATTAAGTAGGTATACTAGTAATCCTAGTATGGAACATTGGCAAGCTATTCGTCGAGTGTTAAAGTATTTGAGGAAAACCATGGACTATGGTTTGTCCTATAGTGGATATCCTTCGGTTTTAGAAGGGTATTCGGATGCAAGTTGGATCTCTAATAGAGAAGATCATTCCTCCACAAGTGGATGGACATTCCTCCTTGGGGAGGTGCGATATCTTGGGCTTCCAAGAAACAAACTTGCATTGCGGATTCTTCAATGACATCGGAGTTTATAGCTCTGTCATCGGCAAGCAAAGAAGCCGAGTGGTTAAGGAATCTCATGTTTGAGATACCTTTGTTGCCAAAACCAATATCACCTATTGCTATACATTGTGATAGTGATGCAGCATTGGCAAGAGCTTATAGTCAAGTGTATAATGGTAAGTCAAGGCACATTGGTGTGAGACATAGTTATGTCCAAGGACTTATCAAAGATAGTGCTATCACTGTTGACTATGTGAGAACTACGAATAATCTAGCGGATTGTTTCACTAAGGCGCTAGCTAGAGATACGGTAAAGAGGATGGCAATCGGTTTAGGATTGGTGCCTTTTGGAAATCACGAGTAAGGGAATCTTAACTTAACGCCCAATAAGACAATTCTTCTCTATGGCATAATAGACTTGGTCATGTTAACTATAAAAAGTTGTATTCCATGTCTAAGCATGATTTGATTCCCTCTTTTGATCCAAGTATAGAGAAGTGTAGAACATGCATGTTAACAAAGATAACTAGAAATTCTTTTCCAAACAATGTGGAAAAAGATACTTCATTGCTTGATTTGGTGCATAGTGATTTATGTGATTTTCATAGCACTCCTTCCTTGGGGAACAAGAAATACATGATAACTTTTATTGATGATTACTCTCGGTTTTGTTATGTATACTTGTTATTTACTAAGGATGAAGCCCTTGATAAGTTTAAGATCTATAAAACTGAAGTTGAATTACAACTAAGTGACAAAGTTAAACGATTTAGAACCGATAGGGGTGGTGAATTCTATGATCCGAGTTATTTTCAATCTATAGGCATTATACATGAAACTACAGCGGCTTATACACCACAACAAAATGGTATAGCCGAAAGAAAGAATAGAACTTTGCAAGAAATGGTAAATTCTATGTTATCCTATTCGGGCTTAAGTGATGGTTTTTGGGGTGAAGCTATGTTAACGAGCTTGTCATATTTTAAACCGAGTTCCAATGAAAAAGAACGAGGTTACCCCATATGAACTTTGGTATAAAAGAAAACCAAACTTGAGTTATCTCAAGGTTTGGGGATGTCGTGCAATTGTAAAAGTGCCGGAACCCAAACGTAAAAAGTTGGGTGAAAGGGGAGTTGAGTGCATCTTTATAGGGTATGCTCTTCATAGCAAATCCTATAGGTTCTATGTTATAGAACAAAATGACTTTTGGTCAATTCACACTATTGTGGAGTCAGAGATGCAATTTTTGATGAAAATCGATATTCATCAATTCCTAGACCAAAGGATATTACTCCCAATACCAATATTCAAGCAATTGATCAAATTAACATTGATCAAGGAATTGGACTTGATCAAACTAACATTGATCAAGAAGTTGATGAACAAACTCTTGATGAGAATGTTGCATCAACATCATCACAACCTAGGAGAAGTAAAAGGGCGAGAAAAGAGAAATCTTTCGGCCGGGACTTTCATGTATATTTGGTTGAAGGATCAAGGAGTTCCATAGTGACTAAGTTTCCATATATATTTAATGTGGAAGAGGATCCTTTAACGTTTAATGAGGCTATGAGGTCTCAAGATGCCGCTTTTTGGAAAGAGGCAATTGATGATGAGATGGATTCCATCATGGGAAATAACACTTGGGTTTTAGGCGATTTACCTCCTAAGTGTAAACCAATAGGGTGTAAATGGATTTTCAAAAAGAAAATGAAAGTAGATGGAACTATTGATAAGTTCAAAGCCCGTTTGGTGGCTCAAGGTTTCTCACAAAAACCGGGTATTGATTATTTCGATACATATGCACCCGTTGCTAGAATCTCCACTATAAGGTTATTAATAGCTCTTGCGGCTATTCATAAGCTTGTGATCCATCAAATGGATGTCAAGACGGCGTTCTTGAATGGAGAACTAGAGGAAGAGGTTTACATGCGACAACTAGGAAGGGTTTGTCGTGAAAGGTCAAGAGCATAAAGTATGCAAGTTGATTAGATCTTTGTATGGGCTAAAACAAGCACCTAAGCAATGGCATCAAAAGTTTGATGAGGTTGTGTTGTCTAATGGTTTCAAATTGAATAATTCAGACAAGTGTGTTTATAGCAAATTTGATGACAACGGTAATAGTGTCATGATTTGTCTATATGTAGATGACATGTTGATATTTGGAACGGATTTGTCACAAGTTGAGTGTACAAAATCTTTTCTATCTTCACAATTCTCCATGAAAGATTTGGGAGAGGCGGATGTCATCTTAGGTATAAGAATTAAGAGAGACAATGGAAAATTGATCTTGTCACAATCTCATTATATCGAGAAAGTGCTCAAGAAGTTTAATGTTAGTGATTGCTCTCTTGTTTCAACTCCTATGGACCCAAGTGAAAAATTATTGCCAAATGATGGCAATGCCGTGTCTCAACTTGAGTATGCGAGGGTTATAGGTTGTTTGATGTATGCTATGACGAGTACTAGGCCGGATATCGCATTTGCGGTAGGGAAATTAAGTAGGTATACTAGTAATCCTAGTATGGAACATTGGCAAGCTATTCGTCGAGTGTTAAAGTATTTGAGGAAAACCATGGACTATGGTTTGTCCTATAGTGGATATCCTTCGGTTTTAGAAGGGTATTCGGATGCAAGTTGGATCTCTAATAGAGAAGATCATTCCTCCTTGGGGGAGGTGCGATATCTTGGGCTTCCAAGAAACAAACTTGCATTGCGGATTCTTCAATGACATCGGAGTTTATAGCTCTGTCATCGGCAAGCAAAGAAGCCGAGTGGTTAAGGAATCTCATGTTTGAGATACCTTTGTTGCCAAAACCAATATCACCTATTGCTATACATTGTGATAGTGATGCAGCATTGGCAAGAGCTTATAGTCAAGTGTATAATGGTAAGTCAAGGCACATTGGTGTGAGACATAGTTATGTCCAAGGACTTATCAAAGATAGTGCTATCACTGTTGACTATGTGAGAACTACGTATAATCTAGCGGATTGTTTCACTAAGGCGCTAGCTAGAGATACGGTAAAGAGGATGGCAATCGGTTTAGGATTGGTGCCTTTTGGAAATCACGAGTAAGGGAATCTTAACTTAACGCCCAATAAGACGTTGGGTCTTGAGTTCAATAAGATTAATTTCCTTATTTGTTGATTGAAAGAACTTGTATAATCATCCAAGGTAAAGTTCTTTAAATGCGTGATGTTATAAGAGGTTGTTTAATCTTAATAGATCTCTTGACATTGTGCTTTGTCACGGGAGCATGCTTTTCTAAGAGATCAACCTATGTAAGTGCGAAGTTTGGCCGCTTCAAGGAGCTAGTGAGGCATAGCTTTGATGCACTTATGAATTGATATGGACACATGGCTAATTAGTGTCAAGTATATATTGAAAATGAGTAGTTAATCTTGTGTGTGTAATATCTTCAAGTTTTCATTATGTGTTGCTAATGGTTCAATCGTTTATCGACACCATTTGGATACGAATGCTTGGAATGTGTATTATACTAAGTGGAAGTTCAAGTCTTTGTACACTTTCATTTATGCATGAGGTTGTTTTGTTATGATGATGTTTGTGCAATAACTATTTATGTATACTCTAAATGGGGGAGGATTGTTGGAGATTTAGAGTATAAGGTTAGTTTAATTCATGGTGTGTTTATTTAAGTTGCTTGGATATGGTGTCGTAACTTAAATAACATATATAATAACATGCTATATGTGTGAGTCGTACTTTGGACTCATCATGCAAAGGGTTAAGAGGACAGTATAGTGCTCGCACCTCGCGAGACTATGGTCGCACTTCGCGACGGTGGAGCAGCAGATACTGGGTAGGCAGAGAACTGGTCGCGACTCGCGACCAGTGTCGCCCCTCGCGACGTGCTTGAGCTCGCGACTCGCGACCAGGCTCCTGACTTGGGTGTTCCTTGCGTTGTTTCGCGTAGTTTGACGGTTTGTCAATGTAATGTTTCGGATTTTCTGAAGCGTTGTTGCATTGTTATATATATGAGGGCTCTCATATGGTGAAGGGTGTTGAGAAAACAACTTCTCTCTTTTGCATACAAACACTCAAAGATCTAAATCAGAAATTCTTCATCTCTACAAAATCTCACAAACTCATTTTCATTGAATAGTGTTCATAGTAAGCGTGACCACTATTGTTTCTTCTTTGTATCTCGAAGGTGAATTCCGTGAACCCGTGCTTTACGATTAGGGTCGGAATATTACTTTTGGGAAAGTGATCCACGCCTAGAAGATTGTTGTCTTGTGACCCTTGTTCATTTATATTTATATCTAACAGATTCAGACTGATGCATGGGCCAGGCCGAGCATGGGGGCCTCTTTGGGTAAACAGGCACGAACTCGACCCAACACGACTATTTTCCTTGGCACGTACCCTGCATGCTGTGACAAAGCTAGCTGACCCGGCACGGCATGACCTGTGCCAAGCTCTTACTAGCATCCTCAAGTTTGGATCTTATTTTGGCGGTTATCGGTTATCACGAGAGGTAACTCGAGTCCCTCATTAGAAGCTTTCACAAGCATAGTTAAGCAGTGGTATACAAGAGGCTGTGACAATGTATAGAACAAGAATACCTTGGGCCTGTACCAGAATTGTCCAGGCCCGGCTCAATACCGGCCCAACCGGTTCAGTGGAACAGGGCCCCAAAAATTTGGGGCCCAATTTTGGTTTGCAAATGGAAGGAAAAAAAAAAAAGAAAAAAAAAGAGAAATCAGTCATCACTCATCACGCATGCACTGTCCCCCGCAAGAAATGGAAATAGACTTTCCATCTTCTTCATTTGTCACGCCACAATTCTCTCTCCTCTTCATAAATCAAAATCCCCAAAAAATCATGATATTATTCAACTTCCCATATTAATTTTAATAATCACTCTTTATTCAAGGAAATTTATCTCATTTCCAATCTTAATTTTAGCCAAAAAAAAACTCAATTTCATTACTCATTCCATATTTCCAATTCTCCTCAAGAACACCAAAGATGGAGAATTCTAACGGGAAGATTTTTTTTTTTGCTATTTATTTGCGATTCAGATTCAACTCCTCTCAACTCATATCCAAAAAATCGATTTCTTTTATCATCCAAAAAGAAATTTTAAACGTTGGATTACAAATTACCATACGGGAAGAACAAAGTCTTCAATTTTGATTGTGGGAGGTCCGGTCCGGAGGTGAAAAATCAAGAATTGGTGGGCTAATTTGTTATCAAAGTCTTCAATTTTAAGGTAATTTCACTTTCTTTTATGCAATTTTTCTAGTAGAGATCAACTTTATAATTTGAAATTAAAATTTATAATATGTAATTCTGCCTATTTGATGCCTATTTTCGATTTCATGATTTGGTTTGTCTCGCAATTCGCCCTTATTAATTTTTCTGCAATTTTATGCCTATTTTATGTATAATAAGAAACCTACTATTACTTCTCGTGAAATTCGATCTTTGTTAGGCTTGTTTTGCCCGGTGAATTGGCTAAACATCTTTGTTTCTGAGGGTACTAAGACTGTTACTAAGTTTACTCGTAGATTTGAGAATTTCTGTTTTGTTGTTTGGTGCTTTAATTTTGGAATGAATTTGGTGTATAGATGATCTGATTTGAGATTAATGGAATGATGAAACTTTTGTTGAATCAAGTAATTGTGTGTTGGTTTTGCTTTTTAATTTTCATCAATTTTTTTGATATTAGTTACAGATGGTCATATTGGTCAACTGTTTTTATATTGTGATATTCAGTTTTTAATATTGAGATCATACGAGTAATAATGAGTTGTAGGTGTAAAAGAAAATTGCTGTCAAAATTTGTCTTTGTAATATGATAATCTTGTACTGTCTTTCATTTATCTTTTGCAAATCTGCCTAATCTGAAATTACTTTGCTTGATTTGTCTTGCGAGAATGCAGTCTCAGACAACCTCCAACCAGATTTTTTTTTCTTTTTTCCAAAGAATGACATTGCATAGAGGAAATTAAAAAGATTGGAGTACAGGTGGTTTCTATCTTTCTTGTTGTTTCTTTATAAATTATAATTTCTTCTTTATAATTTTTTTTTGAAGGGCCCCATTTTAATAGATAGCACAGGGCCTCCATATTTCATGAGACGGCCCTGGAATTGTCTATCACACAGAGCACCACAATAGGAGCCAAAGACAACCATTAAAGCTCCTGGATTAGAGTTTGAATCCCAAAAATTGAACACACATTATGCATGAGCCAAAATGAGTGCAGAAAAGTATTTATACAGAGAGATTTAACTTAAGTGCAAAAAGTAATGGAGGTCCTGCACATTGGTTTATCATTTGTTTCATCAACCTTTCTCAAAATCATGTACTGCTTTTCTTACAAGTTCTACCGGCAACTTTATCACAAAGTACATAAGCACTTCATTCAGCAACGACTACTAGTTTTTATCAGCAAACAAAACGGTCAGATAAAAAAGCGAAGCTTGATTTATCAGCTACATGAAGCTAAGCACTGAGAACAGCATCAAACTGTCAGTGGCTTTGTTTCGACAATCAATTGACTAATTTCAGTTTGTTGCAACTATAAAGAAACAGAGGATGTCTTTTCACAACATAGAGATATTGATACATGATTTGTTTGCTTAACAAGTTTCCATCATTCGATCCTTGTTCAGCTTAACCAGTAGATCAGCAGGACATAGAAAACCATTCTGCTAAAGGATTTTTACTGGACGTATTAGTTCCCATAAGCAAATTAACATTAATGGCGTTAGAAGAAAAGCAAATGAACTCTTGGACAACACAAAGTAAAATGTTAATATTGAAAGCACAATATACAGGCCAATCACTAAGGGACTTTTTATTGGAGGTATGAACTCTCACAATGATTTAAAAAAATAAAATAAAGGGGAGGATGAAGTCTTGAACAACACAATGTAAAATGCAAAAACTTGTTTTAAAAATATAGTGCAAGCATACAGTACATCAAATGGGTACAAATAGAAATTATTAAGTAGCAAAATATTACACCATATATAGAATAACTCCAGTTGGAAAACAGTCTTGGAAAAAGGAAGACACTGCAAGCATAGAGTACATCATATAGGTAAGAACAGAAACTCTTAAGTAGCAACAAAGTACTCCATATAGAAGATTCTGAATGCAAAACATGTTATATGGAAAAGAGCCTGGGAAAAAGGAGGAGAGAAAACAAAAGCTAGTGAATCCCTGGTGAGGGTGAAAGGGAAAACAGGTGTTTTGAATTTTGATGGTACATCTTTACCAAAAAGCCAAACTCCCATGTATAAGCATTGACTCTGTCAAATTGTGCAATGCAATTTTTATGTAGAATCCTATGATTAGCATTGATTACTATGCAGTAAAATAAGATAATTAAAGGAAGAAAACATAGCTTAGTTGGCGAGGCAGACCAAGTGCTATGCAAAAGTTATCAAACATTGGAAGTTCATATTTTTGTTGACATACTATTCCTTGTACTCAAATACAAACTTTATATTTGGCTCCTCACCACTGATTTAGTACTTGTGAAGAAGTTCATGATCATCCTAAAGAAATCTAGTAATCATACAAATCCGTTTTCTTGACTTTCTACGAGGAAACTCAATACATGTGGCCTAAAAAAGCTCATGTGTGCAGAAATTTTTCAGCCTAAACAATGGCTTAGAGAACTCGCCTGACAATATTTTGGATGCAATGACAGCATTTGCTGCCTCAGTGTAATGAACTCCATCCCAGCTCACGGAACGAGATGGATCAGCACAAGCAGTTGCTGTAGGCTCACCGCAAGTCTTCTTGTTTACATAGTTATAGGGAGGTCCTCCATTGCCACAGCAAGCCATCAATGGCTTCTCAAAACCTAGATATAACCATAAAACAACATTAATAATAGGAGCAATGACATCAACAGTTCCAACCATTGGTTCTTTTTGTAGTCCCACTTTGGGGGGTGTCTTCCTAAAGTAGTCCCTAATTACTTATAACCTGTTAAACTGGTCATATAACAGAGAGTTATCGGTGGCCAGAATGAGAGAGAAAAGCAATAAATTATTAAGATAAAAGTATTTTCCTTAAATGGTTGACAAGTTATAAGTCATATGGGACTGCTTTGAGAAGACACTCCACAAATTGATTATATTTTGAGTCAATCAATAGTTGGAACAGTTCACAGAATAGGGTGCATAGTTGGGAGTTTGGGACTGTCGGTTTCAATTTTTCAATTCTAAAAAAGTTTTCTATGTTCTATCTAGAGAAATGATCCTTTAAACTTTTCTAAAGCATGAATTAGAACTCACCATATCTTACTGGATTGGCAAAGAGATCATATTTGATAGCATACATATCAATGTGCACAATGAAAGCATCCACGAGTTCAGATCTTATTTTATCAGAAAGTTTACTCAACCCTTCATTGAAAGCTTTTGCAGCATTATTATAAAGTGCCAGGCACCCCAATTCATCCAGTTCACTGTCATTCTTCTTTCGCAATGCTAGAGTTTGTGGTAAGCAGCCTAATGGCCCAGTATTGTATATCCAAAACTTTCTAGCACCAATTTTGTATAATGCCTGCAATATGAAGAGGAGAGCAATCAAGACACTTGCATATTCTTACGCAAATCATTGCTCGAATTAAATGAATGAGACAATTAATTTAATCACACTTTTTCCAGATTACACCAGAGTTAAGGCTTCAATGAAAGAAACAAGGGCCACAAAATCAATTTCATAGCGGTCAAAATTGATCAGAGATTCTTCCTGGAGGAATCTGCTTCAGGCAGTTTAAATTCACACGAAATAAAATCTTTAAGATAAATTACAAGAACAATTATATAATGGATTTAACAAAATACGAAATCTGACCTTGGTAGAATTTTCGATCCTCTCAAGGATGATAGGAATCTTGTTAACAACTTCTTGATAGCTTGAATTTGCCACAAGAGCAAGATTAATATCGTTCTGCCCAATGTCTATCGAATAAACAGCATTTCTGAACTCCTTTTCATTGATCACCGATCCCTTACCTGTGACAAAGTGCGCAAGAACGGTAGCTATTAGCTAGGCTATTATCTGTGTGGACAAGCAAAAACAAATTTCCAAGAGATGGCTCAAACAGAAATGAACCAACAACAAAGATAATTACTCAAAAATGACACTAAAAATAAATCCTTGTAAGCACAATCATCACAGAAACCATAACAATGAAAGGACCTCTTCTCCTGAGTTCTCTTGTGCGATTCTGGAAGTGACCAAATTGCCCTGCCTGAGTAGATAGTGAGAAGGGGTTGTATAGACTAACTTCAGTAGAAGCACCAGATACAGCAAAGTTGACTCCATGAGTAAAATCTGACCCTGAAGATTCTAGGTATGCACTTAAGAGATCAATATTCAAGCTCTGACCTGTAAAATAAGTAAAAGAGATTTATAATCTGTAAAACAGACAATTTTCACAGCTTATAGCAAGAACAAATTCAGATAAGTTTAGCTGTATAATCATAGATTATCTATATTCTGTTAAGTGAGAAAGATACATACAAATGAAATCGATGTATAGTCGACCATTGCAGAAGCGACCAGTGGGCCTGCGGAAAAATTGTTGACCAGATGGAGGACCTAGATAGAGACCAAGAGCAGCCATTAGAGCTCCAGGGTCAGAGTTCGAATCCCCAAAATTGAAGAGAACGCATTTTGAATGAGCTGAACTGAGTGCAGGAAGGAGTACTAGCAGTAAGAGATGCAACTGAAATGCAAAAAGGAGACTAAGCCTTGCATGGTGATCTCTCATTTCTTTCCCTTCGCCCTCCTTTCCTCTGATAAGCTGTCTTAAAACAGTACTGTCTGTTCTTCAGTATTTATAGTCTTCACCTTACATTTGACTGAGAGTATTTAATCAGCAAACAGGAAAGATCACATGCTGTTGGGCAATCAAATATTACTCAATACTAAGTATAATAATATTCATATTAAGGTGAAGATAACCAAGAGAGTAGCATAACTGTCAGTGAGTTTATTTTAAAGAACAGTTGTATATTCAATTTGCTAAATGTCAAACCATCGCCAAGATCTAAATTTTAGTAAATCTAAAAGTAAAATTAAATCAACCAAAAACCTTATTTTTTCTTAATTGAGACTTGAGAGTTACCTGTACACTAATCATTCCCTTGTTGATCTATTGTTTGATGGACAGTTTCAGCTGCTGTAGCAATATTATCAACAAGCAGGCACAAAGAACTTCAACATTAATTGAAATAGTGTACATAGCAAATCATCTGATGCTACTTCAAAAACCTCAACTAGCATGGGCCAATTGTCCTGATAATGGGATCTCTGACCAAACTTTTAGATAAGACCACTTGTGTTGATGAGAAGACCAACTTATACATTAAGTCTTCTTCAAAGTACAGATGTTTATGGGTAAACAAATTCCCAAAAAAATAAAAAAGCCTTTTCATCCTCAGGACATTATAATATTCACAGGCTAATGTGCAATTTTTGGGTTGATCAGGCTAAATTCAAGGAAATTTTACTGGCCGTACCAGTTTTTGCATGCAAATTGACATTGAATAACATATAACAGAAAAGAGGGAAAGTCTTATCCAAAGTATAATATACAATCCTATAACCATCAGCTTAATTTTTTAAAGGTAGTGTAAGCATACAGCAGATCACGCATTACTAAGTAGAGATCTTTTATGCAATAATATTACAAATTAGCATTGACTTTGTCCAATTGCAGAACCTAGTTGTATAGATGTCATGTGGATCTCAAGAATTTCTGCATAGCTTACCCAATTGTCCATTAGCAGTCTTCACGGAGAGCGAATAAAGCATCAGGATTGCAAAACAAGATATGCTTTAGCAGATGATCTCTTATTTCCAATTTATAAAGAATGGGATGCCAAGTGAAAGCTTCAAAATGTTTATCATCCCTAGCAAAATTGCAGTCGTTCTCTTCCTGTAACTTCTTGTCAGGAAACATAACAACGAACTCCAAGTAAAATCGGAGCTCCTGGAATTCCACGCATCTGTGAACTGGAATGAAAATTCAATAATTTCAATGGAAGCTCCTTAAGTCACAGTTGATCTGAGATTTTTCATGAAGGTGCCTGCTTCAGGCAGTTCAATTTAATTTCAATCTCACATGAAACGAAATCTGTAAGATGAATTACAAGATCAATACTAACACTCATGCACAATATACAATATCTCACCTTGGTAGAATTTTCTATCCTCTCTAGGATGATTGGAATCTTATTAACAACTTCTTGGTAACTTGAGTTAGCCACTAGAGTAAGATTAATATCATGCTGCCCAATGTCTATCGAATAAACAGCTTTTCCGAATTTCTTTTCACTGATCGCTGATCCGATGATGATAATGTGTAGAAGAAACTAGCTATTAGCTATAGTAGGATTTGTGAACAAGCAGTAATAATTTTCAAAGAGATGGCTCAAACATGCACACAAGCAACACAGAAACAGTAATGAAGAAAGGACCACTAGAGTAAGGTTCTACCGTTCTAGTATGCACTCAAAAGATCTATCTTCAAGCTCTGACCTGTAAAGCAAGTAAAAGAGACTTACAATACAAAATACTGACTACATTACACAGCTTATAGCAAAATCAGAACAAAACCAGCTGGACTTAGCCGTATAATCAGAGATACATACAAATGAAATCAATGTATAGTCAAGCACTGCAGAAGCAACCAGTGGGCCTGTGGAAATACTATTCACCAGATGGAGGACCTAGATAGAGGCCAAGGGTAGCCATTAGAGCTTCATGGTCAGAGTTTGGATCCCCAAACTTGAAGAGGAAACATTTTGAATGACCATTATAGTGTATTTTTTATGTCTCAGTAAACTCTGACTCAAGTTGTATAGCATATAGAAATTTCTTTTACTTCATTCTCACAAGAATAGAAACAATCCCTTTCCAATCATGACTCGAGCCAACCCCAACAGTTTAAATGAAGCACCTACCTCATGGCCTGAGCTTCAGTGTTGTGTATCTTTGAGTGACCAAATAGTTGTGATTAATCATTTGGAAAACAAGAAATAGCACAATTTTTATAAGAACTGATTGCTCCAATGAATCTGCAATTTTCAATAAAGAAAGAGAGGGATAGAGAAAGGAATTGTGTCAATGGTAAAGCAAAATGACTAAAACACAACTTAAGCAGTAAGACGTATAGAAACTCAGTAGTCAGTACTGAAGATACCTGATGAAGATTCTGTGATTTCTGTTTACAGATTCTTTTTCAGCCTCGGAGGGGAATATCCAAGTCCAGTCGTTTAACAGATGCTGGAAGCTGAGCAATCCAAGCTGTTGGACTATTAATGAGCCTGGGACAAGATTTAATGTGAAGAGCGTGAAGGTTTGGAGGCAAATCATCAGCTGCAATTGGCTCAAGTTCTGGACAGCATATAATGGATAGCAGCTGAAGGGAATTGAGTTGGATTTTCATCTCTCTTGGGAGCCACTTAAGGCGCTTGCAATTGCTAATTGAAAATGAGGAGAGGTTTGGAGCAGGCAATCCTTGATTAGGGAAGTTTAACAGGTTGGGACAAGTTATAATTGAGAGCTCATAAAGATGCTGTAGAGTAATTCCCTGTGGAAGTGCAATCACTTTTAAGTTCGAGCACTGCTCAATCTTGAGATGAATAAGCATTGGGAAGAATTCAAATGGAAAGGATTCAAGAGAGCCGCAGTGGCTCATGTCCAGGGACTGAAGTGAGGAGAAGCAATTCACGTTAAGCTCCAAATTCTTGCAGTGACTGATATTGAGTGATCTTAATGAACTATCTGGACAAATCAACTGGAACGCGCAACTCCGGAGGGACAACTCTTGGATACTTTCACCAATCAGCATTGTATACCCTGGCACAAGTTGTCTTCTGTCACCATTGCTTAACATCATAGAATTCTTATGACCTTCAAAGTGTACAATGTTCAACTTTGTCAGAGAATTAAGTGTGTGGAGATCAGATGCTAATGAATTCTTAATACTTGCACCTCGAATATCTAAGGAGACAAGTGTGATCAGACCAGAAATACTCATAAAGTCTAACTTTTCACATTCCTGCAGCCTCAATTTGCATATGGACGGAAGTTCTGGAAGTAAACTAGTAAGCTGGCCACATTTTATGATCTCAAGCTTAAGCAAAGAAGGGAGACACTTGGGTAGATGCTCAGATAGTTTGGGACAATTTTCTATACATAATTCATGCAGGCTAGAGAATGGTTCACCATTACCATGATAAGGGGACCAGACCTTCCATTCAGGCATCTTCTCTAATTTTAGAACCTCTAGAGCTTGAAAAGGTCTTAAGGATGAAGAAACATTAGCATAAAATTCAGGACCTACAGTGACTAATTTTGGAAAGTCTATAATGTGAAGCTTTTTTAAGGATGGTAGTTGTCCAAGGGATGGCAAGCAACTACACTGGTAACAACTGGTAAGACACACAGAAACTATATCACAAAATGCAGCAGCACCTATCCAATTTGCTAACTTTTTACCCCCATAGGAAGAAATGGTGATTTTTTTCAAGTTTGGGCCAGGCTTTAACAAATGACAAACATGTTCTTCCTTTCTTGGAGTTTGAGTTTGACCTCCCCACTCCAATGTTAGCTCATCAAGGTGCATTTTGGTCTTCATGTTGGCATTTGAAGCATCTAGTTCCGAGACAACATGTTGAAGCCCTGAAATGCAAAGTTGCCCTCTAAGATTATGAAAATTAGCTAGCACTGCGAGCTTTGCTCCACTGTCTCTGCCCACCACAAAATTTGTGAGTGTATGAACTTTGTTCAATTTGTTGATTTCGACAGGCAGATCTGGCAATCTATTACAACCGCTAATATCAAGATGGCGCAAGGCCACCAAATTTCCTACTCTTTCTGGCAATTTTGTGAGATAAGGACATTTCTGCAACAATAGTATCTGCAAATTGTACATATCGCACACCAGGGAGGAATATTTTTTACAGAAGTTCTTGACAGGTCCAAGAAGCGAAGGTGCTTAAGACAACTGAAGGATTGAGGTATCTCATAAATATTATAATGTGACAAGGATAACACTCGCAAAGAAATAAACCTCTGAAAGAAAGATTGTGCCTGCTCATTGTCTAGACGACAAAGGTTTATTGGAGGTGATTTTAAGGGCAAGAAGGTTCTCAGGTTGCCAAAATGGACATGTCCATCAATGGCTTTGAAGTACTCAAAATTATCATGTTTGGTCTGGATATAAGAAAAATGGCGAATCTTGGAAGGACATACTTGTGGATTGTCAGGCTTCAACATGAAACAGATATCACTAGACACATTCTCAGCTAAATCGTGGACCATGTCATGCATCCTAAAATGTGATCTACTAGAGCTTGATTTTTGGAACAACGATCGACTAAATAGCTCTTGAAAGTAGCAACTACCGACCTCTTCCAACAAAGTGTCACTCTTTGATACCTGGACAAAACCCTCCGCAATCCACAATAAGATCAATCTCTCCCTATCAAACTCGTACTTCTTGGAAAAAATTGAACAATAAGAGAAGCACTTCTTTAAATGGGACGGAAGATAACTATAGCTCAATCTTAAGGCAGGATGAATGTCGTTTGGGCCAGACATAAGATGCCACACCTTACTTCTTAGTATAGAATCCCAGTCCTCCACATCTCTTGTGAATCTCAAAATGCCACCAAGTATTCTTGCAGCCAATGGAAGGCCTTTACATCTTTGTGTAATCTGATTTCCAGTTTCTTCGAGGACTTGATCTATTATTACTTCTTCTCCAAACGCAACGTCTTTAAGTAAAGACCAACAATCTGCATCAGACAGAGGGTTGAGATGCAGCACAAGATTAACCGGAATATTCTTCTTCATGATAGCATGATCATCGCGTGTAACGATGACTATAGTGACACCTTCTGGCCCAGCTTCCAGAGGACGCCTCAAATCGTCCCAAGATTTTTCTTCCACATCCTCAACATCATCTAGTACGAGGAGCAATTTTTTGCCCAAGAGAACCCTACTCAATATAGCTTCGAGGCTCTCTAGGTGACCGTTTGGTGCATCAGTATGAGTTATCGACTCCAAAATCTCCTCGATCACCCAATCACTACCCATTGCTGTTGAAACAGAGACCCATGATTTCACATCGAAGGCGCCTTTCAACCTTGGATCATCATACACCATTCGGGCAAAAGTTGTCTTTCCTACACCTGCTAAGCCACTAATAACAACCAGATGAACACCAGTTTTGTTATTTGGTTCTTCTAAGAAAGACATTATCTCCTCTTTTTCTGACTCCCTACCAACTATGTTGTTTCCGGAATTCATCAATCTTGCAGATGATAGAGGTAGGTGATGGATTTTGTTTTTCGCTATCTTGAGAGATTCTCCTAAACCAAGGACACTTACTTGGGGCAAGAATACATCCAGCCTATCACATAAGTTAAGCAACCTGTCAACTATAGGATCATGTTTCAACCCAACAGCAGACGAAGTCGAAGAGATCATCGTCCTCCATTTAGCTACCAGAAAGTGACCATCAGTAAAAGATCATCACCCACATTGTAAACAGCAGACATTTGAGACTCAGCATTTATCTTCAATTGCAGTGCTTCAGTCTGGATGACATCTTCAACGTCTTCCGCATCATAGATCACACTAGTGAGCTCCTCCAGCCACTCCAACACCGCCAAGTTAGTGATGTGTCTGTCCATAGCATCATTAAGCACCGCACTCAATGCTAACCTGGTTGTTCTTAGCTTTAGGTGAAGCACACAAGGATCAACATTAGCTTTACTGCGTACGTAGCTCATAAACTCTTTCACAACAGTGTCAAGAACCACGTTGAATGTAGCTGATATAGCTGGTATTGTAATCAAATTTTCAGCCATTTCTTTTTCCAGTGAAGGCAAAATCTTGGGGTTGAGAAAGCAAGATAGTATAGTTTTGACTACTCCTAATACTTTTTTTTTAAGGGGAGACTACTCCTAATACTTCATATGAAAAGTGAAAACCAAGATGTTATTGGATTTAATTATGACGAAAAGTAAAAGCATTATCAATAACTAAGGACAGTGTATAATACACTACCTCTCTATTTTTTTTGTTGCACCATTTGCTTTTTCACGTTTATCGAGACGTTTTTTTGAACGTTAATATCTCTTATTGGGTGTAAGTAAAAATTACAAAAATTTGATATTTGGAATCCTCGCATTAAGACGAATCCTAACAAGCTTAGTATGTTTTTTCTTATATAATGGTGTGAGATAATTTAACAAAGTTGGTTGATGAATAGTCAAAAAAGCGCAAATGATCTGTTAAAAAAATACGGAGGTAGTATTATACTGTCATGTTAAGAGTCAAGTCTCGGTTATCAGCATTTGTTCTTTACAGCATTCTCACCACTGACAAAGAAAAAGTCATGGCAAGACTAAAATTAAACCTACCCCGCTCATGATCAATCACAAATACACCAAAAGTGTTGGCCATGGCCCATATGTAAATTTGATCATGTGAAAAAACTTCAAATAAAGCTATGAGAATTTTTAGTCAAATAAAAATAACAGAATTTTTTCCTTGAATAATGCAAAATGGGGTTTTAATTCCCGAAATATGTTGGAAGGGAAATTAATTTCGCGTCACCGTCCACGTAGGACGGCACGCGCGAGTAAACGTTTTTTTTTTTTTATCCCAGGTAAACCGCTACTTGAAGTAGCGGTTTATTTTAAATTAAACCGCTACTTCAAGTAGCGGTTTATACACATAAACCGCTATTTCAAGTAGCGGTTTATGTACATAAACCGCTACTTGAAGTAGCGGTTTACGTGGTCAAGATCTTCCACACAAATCATACTCTATAATATGTAAACCGCTACTTGAGATAGCGGTTTATGAAAAATTTGAGAGTTAGCCGTTCGAATCTGAGAAATTGGGAAAGCTAGGGTGGGTTTTGGGGATTGTAGTAAACCGCTACTTGAAGTAGCGGTTTCCATTAATGAACCGCTACTTCAAGTAGCGGTTTACTTTAGTCAGGGCCACTTGGGGGTCCAGGTACCAGTAAACCGCGACTTCAAGTCGCGGTCAATTAATATTAACCGCTACTTCAGGTAGCGGTTTATTTTTACTTAACCGCTACTTGAAGTAGCGGTTTATAAAGGTTAACCGCTACTTGAAGTAGCGGTTTTACTTAAGTACAAAAAAAAAAAATTTCTCGCGTGCCGTCCTACGTGGACGGTACGCAGGGAATTAATTTCCCTTCCAACATATTTCGGGAATTAAAACCCCATTTTGCATTATTCAAGGAAAAAATTCAAAAATAACACGTCTAACAACTTTTTAGAGTTTTTTGTTTTTTCATTTGATAACTTAAAATTGTAGAAAATATATATTAAGAGAATAATAAATAATATCATTAGTCATAATATTTTAAGATCTATAAATAGACCCTAGACATCTATTTGTTACATTTTTACACACTTTTGAAAATTCTCATTTTTCCTCTAAATGTGGTTGGATATTAGGGTAGAAAGTAAAAGAGAGAAAAATGATATTTTTTTAAAGTCATGAGAGAGATGATTTTGTAAATATGGTAAAGTTTTTGTGAATTCATAAGACATTTTTTAGAGGGGAGATAAAAAGAAAGTGATGAGCATTTTTTATTATTCTTGAATCTTGAGTGAAAATACTCCCAAAGTTGACAATTCTTGTTGGAACAGTATACACTTTACGTGTCAGATTTAGCATGGCACATTTTAATTGGGTATTAAATTATTTTGTAATCTTTCTTTCATAAATCTCCCTCCCTTCTTCCCTCTCAACCACATAGACAGTGATAAATCTCCCTTCCTCTCAACCACATCGAAAGTGATGGAGTCCTAGCCTACCTTGTTAGTTCGAGCTGGCGAAGGAACCGTATTCATGCCCATGTTTGTGTCATATATAAATAGGTTGGAAAACTGTTGACACTAACTTAACCCATAAAACGTATTTTAGTAGTGGACAATTAAGGTAAATTGGTCATATTGAGGTTAACTAAGGTTTAGTAAGGGAATTAGGAATTAATGACTACAAAACTAACGGTCATTAGTCATTAAAGACATATGTTGAATTTTCACGAAATTGAGGGGTATATGGTGAATTTTGGAAGGTTGGAGGCTATGTTGGTGGGGGGAAAAAATTACTCTGAGAAATTTGGTGAAAACCCCGATAAAATAAAGTTTTAGAAAAGCTAGCTATAACCACCCTTTGTTCATATAATACTAACTAAACTATTTGTTATAAATTATATGAAACTTACTCTTAATTAATTGTGCAAGATCATATGAAGCTGACGGGCTCATCAATGTCCAAAGTTTACAAGTATATTTTGCCATTGGCAAAGTAATAGAAGCAATGTAATTAGTACTTTTCCCTCTCGAGTCTCCCCCCAGTTATTGTACGAATGCTTATTTGAAGGATTGTAAATATATTTTTGATATGGTAACTTAAGTATGGTTGCGTTGTTCACCCCAAAAAAAGTAGGAGAGAGACGTTTGATAAAGTATATAGGTGGGACCCTGGAATTTTTTTTGGTAAAGCTGTAATAGTATATAGGTGGAACCCTGGAATTTCTTTTGGTAAAGCTGCAATAGTATATAGGTGGGACTCTCATTTTTGGTATACTATACTACTATGTAGTATGGTTCCTCGTTCAAATTTGTTATCATCAAGAGTAGCATAGGGTAAGGTATTGGGTATCTAACTGTAATAAGATGGCGTCCAGTTCCAAGAAAAGTGACTCTTGCAATCAAGTAAAAGATCATATTATTGAACTCCTGAGAGGAGGGAGTTCACTTGGCAGGGATATATATGTGGTAGCTATAGTTGGAATAAGTGAGAGTGGTAAAACAACCCTCCATCATCTTCTCTTTGATGATGCAGGTTTAGATGCTATCTTTAACTTCAAAGCATGGATCTCTGTTGGCAAGGTATTTGATGTTCTGGAAATTACAAAATCTATTTCTAAGTCAACAGGCTATTTTTTTGAGGACAAAGCCTGTGATCTGAATAGCCTTCAAAGTAATTTGTTCAAAAGAATAGCAGGGAAGAGATTGTTGATCGTTTTAGACGATATTGGCAAGATCTACACAGAAGCAAGCTGGCAGCTTCTACTACTCTCACTTCGTTCAGCTGCTAAGGGCAGCTGCATAGTTGTAACCACAAACTATAAGGATGTTGCCAACTTCATTCATCCAATCCTTACTCTTCATTTACGGCAGCCTTTGGTTTATGCATTCTTTGATGCAGAGTCAGTGTCGGAGCTCAGCCATGCGCAACAAGACGTACTCAAGAAGATCAGTTGTGAGCTTGAGAGCTTGGTTGACTTCTTTGATGCAAGAACTACAGTTAAGCAGAAAGAAGTGATGACCACAACCACAAGCAGGTTCATCAAAGAGGCACGCTTATCCTTTTCTGCATTAAATCAGCTTGTTGCGCAAATTACTTGTGCTCCAGAACCGGAAGTTAAGGCTATGAAGAAGTTACTGGAATCTATTGCAAGAGACTATGCCCAGTTTGACAGAGGCACGGTCAGCGTGCTGTCTGCCAATCAAACACAAGCATGGAGCGTTCAAACAGCTGGGTCTCACATCATCACTGATGTGGTCATCGGCAGAGACCAGGACAGGGATTTCATTGTAAGCAAGCTTTCTGATAACTCAATCGCTTCTCAGACCCTCTCCATTGCCTCCATCGTTGGGATTGGTGGAGTCGGGAAAACTACATTGGCCCGGTATGTATACAATGATGAGGGGGTGAAACGATGTTTTGATCTTCGCTTTTGGGTTTCTGCAACTAATGACTTTGCTTTCGAGGTGCTGATGAGTCACACACAAGCTATGGAGGACATCAAGGGATTTTTGGCCAATTTCCGGTAATTGCTCTCTCATCATAATATTAGGCCTATATAAATATACAACAGGAGGAATTTATAATGAAATGCTTTTGAATGCAGTTTTTCTTTTTTTATGTGTGTGTGTGTGTGTGTGTGTTTGGGGGGAAGAGGGGGGGTTAAGGCTAGCTTTCAAGCTCTTCACTTATCAGGGCTCAGGAGTTATACCTCTCCAGAACTCTGATCTAATAGTTCTGTCAGGCACAAATCTTTTAACATCCTTATTTCCTTTCTAAGATTACTTTTTGCCTTTGTCTTTGCATCAGTTTTCACAAGTTCTGGGAGATGATAAAGCATGATGGAAGGTTGGCAAGTTTCTGTAAAATAACTAATTTCATGGGAGACGAGGATTTCTGGACAAGAATAGAAAAGATGAAACAGAAGAGAAGCCTTCATATCTTCGAACTTGAAAATATTGCTTCTGAAGCAGATGCTTTAGCATACAATTTGAAAAACGAAGAGTATCTTGATGAGTTGGTCCTGGAATGGAGTGCCACCGCAACGTCAGATGATCGAGAGAAAGTAACAACTGTTCTTACTGCATTGAAGCCTCACAGTACTTTGATAAGGCTTACAATAAAGAATTATCAGGGAACAATTCTTCCAGACTGGGTAGGGGATTCCAGGTTTTGTTGCTTAACAGCACTACATCTTTGTAATTTTCCAAACTGTGTATCTTTACCGCCCCTTGGAGAGCTTCGCTCTCTGGTATACCTCTCCATTAAAAAATTTAATAGATTGGAGACTGTCGGTCCAGAATTTTGTGGAGACATTTCATCTCATTTTATATCATTCCAAGCACTGAAGATACTCCACTTTGAGGATTTGCCGGAATGGCAGACATGGGTTGCCAGTGAATTTGAAGGCCAAACATTCCCTGTTCTACAAGAGCTGTACTTAATTGAATGTTCACAGCTGACTGGAAAGCTACCTCATGAACTCCCTTCTTTGAAAACGCTCGAAATTCTAGACTGTGAGCAACTTAACATTTTACTTCCCCAACTTCCTCGGATCACCAAGTTAAAACTTCAAAACTGTGAGCTAGTGGATTTAACTAATCTGGTCAATCTTTCCTCACTTACCACGCTAGATCTTTTTTTCGATGGTGAAAACAGCACATTTGTACCAAATTTGGAAAAGTTAACATCTCTCACAGATTTGAGGATAGCTGGTCACCACAACCTCTGTAATTTTGAAGAATTGCAATTTCCATGCACGCTTGACACCCTTTTCATTTCACAGCCAGCTAGACTTCTTGACTACCCATTGCATAGTTCTTACAGTGCTAACGAAGTACTGTTACCATCTCTGCATATATTGAGATTCATTTCTCCTTCATTAACATCACTGAGCATTGGGGGTTTCAAGGACTTGGGCCTGCCACAACGTTCCTACATGTCGCTTCAGTACTTGTCTATCCACGACTGCTATCTTTCAGAGCCTTCATATTTTCCCTTGGGCGACTTTGTAATGCTTGAATATCTTGAAATAAAAACTGCTTCCATCTGGAGTCATTTGAAATCACCTCAGCTCCAGGGCATGAAACTTGTCTCCCATTTCTTAATGAGTTGTCTATTGACAATTGTCCTCATCTCCTATATTTTCCCACAGAAGGCTTTGCAGCTCCTAACCTCAGGACACTTTCCATTACCAACTGCAAAAATCTTCTCTCTTTCCCTGAGGGAATGCATACCAGTCTTACATCATTACAATCATTGTCTCTTGAAGATTGTCCAGATCTCGATTCATTCCCAAAAGGCGGTTTGCCTCTGAGCCTCCAAACCCTCCGTGTTACATATTGTAGGAGACTCACTTCCCATTGGAAACAATGGAAACTTCAGCAACTAGTCTCTCTTACACTACTTGAAATCCATGGGTGTGAAGAAGTGGAGTGCTTTCCACCTGAGGGTTGGTTGCCCGAAAATCTCACCACTCTCATCATAGCTCATTTTCCTGCTCTTGCATTCTTGATTGGTGAAGCACTCCAGCAGCTCACCTCTCTGCAAGAGTTGGAGATTATGTACTGCCAACATCTCTGCTTGCTGCCTGAAGAAGGAATTCCCTCATCCCTCAAATATCTGGGAATACATTTTTGCCCTTTGCTTAAAGAACGGTGCCAAAGAGAGATAGGCGAGGATTGGCCCAAGATTTCTCATCTTCATCATGTTAACATAGATTTCCAAGATATCTAACCAGCCTTGGTTTACCTGTACATTCATCTTATAGTTGCAACTACTACAAGTGCAGAGGAAACCCCGAGTCATTGCTAAGGTTTTGTATCATGGACAATCATGTATCTTCTCAAACTAAAATTCCACATATTTTAATTTTCTCAATTCCATAACCATAACCATTACTTTCCACCGTATTCTTGTAATCCCATTTCTTAGGTAAAGAGCTTACTAGCATTTCATAACAGCACTTCAACTCAAGTTTCTGTGAGTAACCTAGCAAGTTAATTGGAGCTTTATGATTAGCTTCATATAAGGCTTAGCCACAATGGGGCTTTAAGTCTACCTAATGGAAATTTAATTTATATCTTCCCATCATAAGATGGAGGTTCAAAGGAAACTTTAATAAAACTCTGTTCCATTCCAAAAACAGGAGCTATAACCAAACTATCCTTTTTGCAAATTTCGGTTCAGTAGTGATCCAAAGTTAGAACTAATAGAACTCTGTATCATTGCATTTGCTTCATTAGTAATACATGTTCTCTATTTCGGGTTGTAAATTACGCGGTGGTGAGCAAAATCCGAAATTAGAGCAGCAAATTATGCGTTTAATCAAGGACATAAAATTATAACTAATTAATCATTAAACCAAAAGTGGACTGACCTATTTTTGTGGACGAAATTCATGAACGATGATGAGCAATTGAGCATTGTCTTGGCAGCGGGGACAGCATTGACAGACTCAGTGTGATTAATAGCTTACTAGCGCACAGAACAAGCAGGATCATGGTAAACAGTTGCTTCAGCTTCCTGACAGTCAACAAGTCTTTTCATCTACGCAGTTACACAAGATAGGAGCCAAAGATAGGCGTTAAAGCTCCTGCATCAGAGTTTGAATCCCAATAATTGAAGAGGGTATATTTGGCGTGAGCCAAAATGAGAGCAGGAAGAAGTATTGATAGAGTCAGAAATGTAACTTAAGTGCGAAATGTAGAGGAGGCCCTCCACATTGGTCTATAATTTCCTTCATTAACCTTTCTCAAAACCATGAACTGCTTGTCTTACATATTTCGACGGCAGCATTATCATATACTTAAGCTCTTCATTGAGCAATGACTACTAGTATTTATCAGCAAAGAAAAAAGATCAGATAGAAAACCAAAGCTAAGCACTGAGAGCAGCATCAGTTAGTGGCTTTGTTTCGACAATCAATTGGCTAAATTCATTTTCATATCATAAAACAGAGAACGTTTCTCAACAGAGTTATTGATACATGATTTGTTTCCTTAACAAGTATCCATTGTTCGATAATGGTTCAGCTGAACCAGTATATCAGCAGAAGACAGAAAACCATCCAGCTAAAGGACGTTCAATGAAAACATTAGTTCTCATAAGCTAATTAACATTAATGGTGTTAGAAGAAAAGCAAGTAAACTCTTGGAAAACACAAAGTAAATACTAAAACTATCATCAGCTTGCTTAGAAGGTATTGGAAGCATGATATACAGGCCAAAATCCAAGAGACTTTTTGTTGGATGTATTAGCTCCTATAAATAAATAAACATCACTTACATGATAAAAGCAAATAAAGGCTGGAACAATACATTATAATATGCTAAAACTATCAGCTTGTTTGAAAGATAATGCAAGCATACAGTCCATCAAATAGGTACAAAGAGAAATTAATATGTAGCAAAAAAATAAACCATAAGTAGAAAAACTTGAAATGGAAAATAGTTTAGGAAAAAGGAAGACAGTTCAAGCATAGAGTACATCATACAGGTAACAATAAGATCTTTTAAGTACCATAAATGTACTTTATATAGAAAATTCTTAATGGAAAACATGTTCTATGGAAAACAGTCAAGGAAAAAGGAGAGAGAAAACAAAAGCTAGTGAATCCCTGGTGTGGGTGATAAGGAAAAACAGGTGTTTTCGACAGAACATCTTTTCCAAAAAGCCAAACTCCCATGCATAAGCATTGACTCTGTCAGACTGTACAACTCCATTTGTTAAAGAATACATTAGCTTAGTAGGCGAGGCAGACCAAGTGCTAACAGAAGTTATCAAGCATTGGAAGTTCATAATATAGTGGAAATATTTTCCCTTATGTTCAGTTGTGAAAAAATTCATGAACACATGTTCATTATCATCTGAAAGAAATCTAGTAATCAACAGATCCAGACTCTTGACTTTCTACGATGAACTCAAAACATGGGCCTGAAAAGCTCATCCTTGCAGAAACCTTTCAGCCTAAAAAATGGCTTAGAGAACTCGCCTGACAATATTTTGGTTGCAATGACAGCATTAGCTGCCTCAGTGTAATGAACTCCATCCCAGCCCACGGATTGACATGGATCAGCACAAGGATTTGCTGTAGGTTCACCACAAGTCTTCTTCTCTACATAGTTATAGGGGAGGTCCTCCATTGCCACAGCAAGCCATTGTTGGGTTCTGAAAGCCTAGATATAGCCACATAGCAATTTTAAACAGAAACTGACATCAACGGTTCCAACCATTGATTAATTTGGAAAAGTCCCACTTCAGGGGTATCTTTCCAAAGCAGTCTCGAAAGACTTATTAGCTGTTAATCAGGTTATACAAAAGGGAGTTTTAAGAGAGAAAAGCAATACTTCATCAAATATAGAATTTTTTCTTATATGTTTCACAGGTTATAAGTCATGTGGCCCTGGCTGCTTTGGGAAGACAATCCTAAAATTGAGTCTATTCCGAGTTAATCAATAGTTGGAATTGTTAAAGAAGAGGGCGCATAATTGGGACTGTTGGTGTCAATTTTTTCCTTAATGCTAAAAAAGTTATATATGTTCTATCTAAAGAAATGATGACCTCAAAAAAATCTAGAGAAATGGTCCTTCAAACTTTTAGAAAGCATAAATTAGAACTCACCATATCTAATTTCTTACTGGATTGGCTAAGAGATCGTATTTAATAGCATACATATCAACGTGCACAATAAAAGCGCCCTTGAGTTCGGATCTTATCTTATCACAGAGTTTACTCAACCCTTCACTGAAAGTTTTTGCAGTATTATTGTAAAGTGCCAGGCACCCCAATTCATCCAGTTCATTGTCATTCTTCTTTCGTCATGCTAGAGTTTGTGGTAAGCAGCCTAAAGGCCCATGATTCTATATCCAAAGCTTTCTACACCAAGTTTGTACAATGTCTGCAATATGAAGAAGTGAACCAACCAAAATTCTTGCGAAAATCATTGCTTAAATAAAATGGAATGAGACAGTTAAATTGATCTCTTTTTTCCAGATACTTTGAAGTTGGGGGAATGCTACATGGTGACTGTGTTCTGGAAAATTCTACATGGTGAAAAGAAATCTTATTTTCTCAACTCTCAAGCGACCCTGTATTTATTGTTTAACCCACCAATGCGACCTTAATGACCCTATGTTCTGTAACTCAGGTATTTGATCAGCTTTTTAAATTCAGAAAATAATCAGTGATTAATGACCCCAACCCCTCTCTCAGTCCTCTCTCCTCCACAACGTTAGTGGTTGCTGCTTGCTCCTCCATTGCACTTTTGTTTATCCTTTCCAATGTTTTTTCTTTCCAGTGAGCTGCTCTCTCTCTCTCTCTTCTGTTTTTATTATGTTTGACTGTTGAATGTTTCTCCAGTTAACTAACTTTATAAACAATCAAATAACTAATAATTTTATCCAAATGCGTCATACATCAAGGAACAATAATCATGGCTAACCTGACATAGGAATGTTAATATTCATCAACAAGATAGAATATTCCACTTTCACATTTGGCAAGTTAAAAGCAGCTTCATTCATTTATTAACTAATATACTTCATATGCATTAGTAACAAGCTCGAATTACAATAATTTCAGAAATTAAACATGCTAACACGATTCCAAACCCACAGTACAAACCCAAAATCAATCTCCAAATTTGAACAAAAAGGACAAATTGCACAACTGATATAGATGAAGACGCCACGGAAGGAGGCTGAAGAAAATGAAAAAGGAGCACCATTTATGCATGACCCATTTCACCAAAAAAAAAAAAAGGACCACCATGACTGACTGTTGGTTGGGTTTTGCTACTGTTTTTTTTTGTTTGCCAAAAGGATAAGCAGCCAAAGGGGTAGGAGTGGTAGTGATTTCAAAAAGAAAAAGGGATGATATGATTTGGAAGGTCGGAGTGGAGAGAGAAATTGGTGGTGATGATGATAGAAAATTATCAACGGTAGTGGTGGTGGAGGTGGGTAGTACCCATTTGGCGGTGGTGGTGGTGGAATAGTAATCCGGAAGTGGTAAAAAACCTATTAACGTTACGTTAGTGGTGTAAACAATAACAGTCACTTGAGAAAAATGCAGAAAAGAAAAAAAAATTAACATGTAGAATTTTCAAAAACATCGGGTCACCATATAGAATTTACCTCAAAGTTGAGGCTTCAGTGACCGAACAAGGGCCATAAAATCAATTTTATAGCAGTCAGAGTTAATCAGAGATTTTTCATGGAGATATCTGCATCAGGCAGTTCAGTCTCAAACAAATGAAATCTGTAAGATAAATTACAAGAACAATATTATAAGGCATTCAACAATATAAGAAATCTGACCTCAGTAGAATTTTGAATCCTCCCGAGGATGATTGGAATCTTGTTAACAACTTCTTGATAGCTTGAGTATAGCTTGAGTTTGCCACAAGAGCAAGATTAATATCGTTCTGCCCAATGTTTATCGAATAAACAGCATTTCTGAACTCCTTTTAACTGATCATCGATCCCTTACCTGCGACGTGTAAAGGAAGGGTAGCTATTAGCTACGGTATCATTTGTGGACAAGCAGTAACGAATATCCAAGAGATGGCTCAAACAGAAAGAGACCAACAACGAAAACTTTCAATCAAGCAGACTATTTTTCACAGCTTATAGCCAAAGTAGAACAAATTCAGATAAATTTAGCTGTACAATCATAGATCATCTATATTATGTTAAGTGAGAAAGATACATACAAATGAAATTGATTTATAGTCGACCATTGCAGAAGCTACCAGTGGGCCCGTGGAAAAACTGTTGACCAGATGGAGGACCTAGATAGAGGCCAAGCCGCCAAGGGCAGCCATTACAGCTCCAGAGTCAGAGTTTGAATTCCCAAAATTGAAGAGAACGCATTTTGAATGAGCTGAACTCAATGCAGGAAGGAGTACCGGCAGTGAGAGATGCAAGTATGCAACTGAAATGCAAAAAGGAGACTAAGCCTTGCATGTTGATCTCTCATTTCTTCCCTTCGCCTTCCTTTCCTCTTATAAGCTGTCGTAAAACAGCACTATCTGTTCTTCAGTATTTATAGTCTTCACCTTAAATTTGACTGAGTATTTAATCAGTAAACAGGAAAGATACATGCTGATGGGCAATCAAGTATTACTCAATACTAAGTACAATAATATTCATATTAAGGTGAAGATAACCAAGAGAGCAGCAAAACTGTCAGTGAGTTTATTTTAAAGAACAGTTGGCTGTATTCAATTTGCTATATGTCTAACCATAGCCAGAATCTAACTTTTAGTAAGTCTAAAAGTAAAATTAAACGAGTTCAAAAACCTTATTTTTCTTGATTGAGACTTGAGAGTTACCTGCACACTAATTATTCCCATGTTGATCAATTGTTTGATAGACTGTTTTAGCTGCTGTAGCAATATTATCAATAAGCAGGCACAAAGAACTTCAACATTAATTGAAATAGTATCATAACAAATCATCCTGATGCTAATTCAAAAACCTCATCTAGCATGGCCCAATTGTCCTGATAATGGGATCTCTGACCAAAATTTTAGATAAGACCACTTGTGTTGATGAGAAGACCAACTTATACATTAAGTCTTCTTCAGAGTACAGAAAAAAGAAAAGCCTTTTCATCCTCAGGACACTAGAGTATTCACAGGCTAATGTGAAATTTTTGGATTGAACTGGTTAAATTTAAGGAAATTTTATTGGCCGTACCAGTTTTTGCATGCAAATTGACATTGATAAGATTAAAAAAGGGCAAAGTCTTATACAAATTATAATATACAATCATACAACTATCAGCTTAATTTTTTAAAGGTAGTGTAAGCATAGAGCACATCACACATTTCTAAGTAGAGATCTTTTAAGCAATAATATTATAAGTTAGCATTGACTTTGTCCAATTGCACAACCCAGTTATATAGATTATAGATGTCACTTGGACCCTCAAGAATTTCGGCATAAAAAACCTTATAGAATAATACTCAAATGGGCCAGAACCCAATATTAGCAGTCTTCATGGAGAGCGAATAAAGCATCAGGATTGCAAAACAAGATATGCTTTAGCAAATATGATCTCTTATTTCCAAACTAAATTGAAAGGATGCCAAGTGAAATCTTCAAATGTTTATCATCCATAGCAAAATAGCACAGTCATTCTCTTCCTGTAACTTCTTGTCAGGAAACATAACACTGAACTCAAAGTAAAACCAGAGCTCTTGGATTTCCATGTTTCTATGAACTGGAATAAAAAATTAATAGGAGCACTTTGATAGTTCATTAGCCTAAGGAAGACCTTAGATAACTAATCACAGCATGAGAACCTGATTCATATCTCTTCATATGATCAACAGCTTTAAACATGAAGCACTTTCAGCGTCACTAGCTTTACAATGGCCCTCGTTGCAAGTGTTGCACATCACTAATCACAAACGGAGTCAATTCTTGCTCAGTTGCTTGCAAGTAGCTCGAGCTCGACTCAGCTTGCTACATAGTGCCAATTTCAAAGTCAAATACTTCGTTTAATTGGTGCATGAGCCAACACAATATCAAAACTTTGTTAAATACTATTAGGCCGGTATATGGAAACTAGCATTCCTTTCTTTCTCTGTCTTAATTTTCTCAATCAGTGGTTTGATTACACCTTTTCTTTATTGCCTGTGTACTTTTTAGTTTTTAGAGCTTATAACCACCCTAAGCGTGCATATTGTCACACCTAAAGAACATCAAAGCATACGCCACTATTAACCTCGACTGATCTAAAGGAAAATTGACTTACATAAGAGTGTGATGCATCAAATAATCCTAACTTAAGCTTGAGCTAGCCCATAACTTAATTGTACTTTATATAGCTCAAGCCCATCAAGGTTTGAGCTCAGCTAGACTTGCTAACATCCATCAGAAAAATAATCCCGATTGTAATCGGTTCCCAAAAATTGGCGTCCGTCAAGCACGGGAATGTCCTTTAGGCCCTGTTCTTTTGAACTTATTTTGGCCGAACCGAAATTAAATTAATCGAACCCAAATTAACCGAACCGAAATTAAATTAACCGAACTAAAATTAAGCAACCGAAATTAATCGAATCGAACCGAAATTAACCGAAATGAGAGAACCGAAGAATTGTATATTTAATTTTCTAAAATAATAATAATCGATAATAATCAATAAGTATTAACATAATATTATCAATACCGATTATTATTATTATTATTATTATTATTATTATTATTATTATTATTATTATTATTAAATAATAATAATAATAATAATAATGACAATAGAAATAAAAATAATAAAAAATTATTGTTATTATAATTATAATATTAATAATACGGTTTTTTACCAAATACGACTTTTTAAAATTCACCAAATACCCCAACTTTTTTCAAAATTCACCAAATACCCCCGACCTTCAAAAAAATTCACCAAATACCCCCGATTTTATAAAAAATGACACAAAATGCCCTTAATGACTAACGGCGGCTAACTCCGTTAGTCATTAACCTTAATTGACCTAAAAAACCCTAAGTAAAACCTAATTAACCCTAAGTAAACACTAAAAACCCTAAGACACTCTCTCCTAACCAACCCCCACCCACTAGTCCCCCCCTCACCTCCACCCCACTGCCTCCCCCAACCCCAACCCCGGCCCCCTCCCCTCCTACTCCCCGGCCCCCACGCAGGGCCCCCTCCCGTCCCCGCCGCAAAAATCGCTCCCCTCCCCTTCGAATCCCACACCCCCCTCCCCTCTTCCTCCCCTTCGAATCCCACGCAAAATCGTTCCCCTCCCCTCCCCCTTGTTAACTCCGGCCTTGAACTCATCATCGACACCGCTTTGCTACACCATTTTCGCTGGTTTTGGAACTCTTTCGCTCATCGGCAACATCGGATTTTAAGGGAGGGAGCGATTTTGTTGCGGGATTCAGAAGAGGGGGAGGGGGACGGGAGCGATTTTGCGGCAAGATTCGAAGGGGAGGGGGAGCGATTTTTGAAGCGGGATTCAAAGGGGGAGGAGAAGGGGGAGCGATTTTGCGGCGGGATTCGAAGGGAGGGGGAGCGATTTTGCGGCGGGATTCAAAGGGGAGGAGAAGGGGGAGCGATTTTGCGGCGCGGGAGGGCGAGGTGCGGGGGGGCGGGGGCGGGGACGGAGTACCCTACGTGGGGCTGGGGGGGAGGGGGGCTGGTGGGGTTGGGGTTGTTGTGGTGGGGGTGGTGGGGGTCGGGGTGGGGGGTGGTGGGGGTGGTGGGGTTGGGGTTGGGGGTGGGTTATGGAGAGACTTAGGTTGACTTAGGGTTAATTAGGTTGACTTAGGGCTAATTAGGTTGACTTAGGGCAAACTTGTAAATAAACGCTAACGGATGACTAACGTCCGTCAACAAAAGGGCATTTTGTGAATTTTTTTAAAAGTCGGGGGTATTTGGTGAATTTTGAAAAAAGTGGGAGTATTTGGTGAATTTTTTTAAAAGTTAGGGGTATTTGGTGAAAAAACTGTTAATAATAATAACAATATTAGTAGCAATATTGAAAACAAAAATAATAATTAAAACATTAGATAAGATTGAACTGAAACGAACTGAACTGAAATTTAACCGAATCGAAATTAACCGAAATGAAATTAACTGAACTGAAATTAAATTAAATTAACTGAAATTAAATTAATCGAATCGAAATTAAAATTGGAATCGGCCGAAGCGAAATTGGCGAAAATAAGTCCCAAAAGAACGGGCCTTAATCTACCATTCATCCTTTTCTTTACTTTATTCAATGGCTTGATCTGATCATGCTAGCGTGCACTAAAGTTATTTGACTACTGGGTTCAGCTCAAATACTCGATTTTGATTTCAGTAAAACCCAAACAGAGAAACCAGAAAATGAGGGAGCATATGTTCCTCTCGTTATGATCTTATCGAATATCTTCAATAAGATCTCCCATAAAATGAAATTCTTCACCCAATCCAAGCACATGAACTAAAACCACATAACTTACTGAACCTTCTCAAGTTCAGTGTTTAATTAGCCTAAGAAAATCAAGTATTACATGGAAAAAAACTCGCTGAATTAATAAAATGATAAAATCAATGTTACAACTTACAAGCCTTAGTACATTTTCAAGACAACGATTTCTTGTGAAAGATGGAGAATATTGTTTTGTTGCATACTTACACATTTACATCTGAATGTCTCATAACTGCTGTATTAAAAGAGTAAACAAAGATGATAATTCAAGCAAGCTGGTATTGTAACCAAGCTGGTAGCTAAAAGTGTAGAACATGAATAAATGTTCTTGTTCACTTGAATGAAACCATAACACAAATTCCAGCCTCTTGGCTTTCTACGAGAAACCCCGAAAATGAGGGCTACAATATATACCCTCCACATAAGCTTTCCAGCCTAATAAATGGTTCAGAGTACTCGCCTGACAAAATCTTTGATGCAGTGACAGCATTGGCTGCCTCAGTATAATGAACTCCGTCCCAGATCACAGAACGAGAGGGATCAGAGCAAGCAGTTACTGAAGGTGATCTACCACAAGCCTTCTTATCTACATAGTTATATGGAGGTCCTCCTTTTCCACAACAAGCCATTAATGGGTTCTCAAAGCCTACAATTAACCATAATGCAGAATGAATAGCTTAATATGTAAGCTTTCGAGATTCTTATTAGATTATGTTCCTTGACACATAGTAGAAGTACTTCCTCCGCTTTCTAAAGGTTGCAAAATTATGACTAACACGCTTGCCAACGTAGATATCTATTTAGTGTAAATTGTAGAAAGTTGGTAATTTATAATTATACATTAAGACAAATCCAACATCACCTTATACCTTTGATTTTGTTCTATATATTAATCAGAATATTCGGTCAAAGTTGATACGTAAATAGTGCAAAAGTCAGAATGCTACGACCTTTAAAAACAGAGGAAGTATATTTTTAAAGCAGATATTAGAATTTAGAGCTTACCATATTTCCCTGGATTGGCGAAGAGATCATATTTGATAGCAAACATATCAGTGTGCACGAGGATAGCATCTTGGAGTTCTGATCTTATTTTATCACAGAGATTTCTCAACCCTTCATTGAAAGCTTTTGCAGCATTATTATAAACTCTCAGGCACCCTAATTCATCAAGTTCACTGTCATTCTTCTTTTGCAATGCTAGAGTTTGCGGCAAGCAGCCTATTGGCCCAGTGTTGTATACCCAAAACTTTCTAGCACCAAGTCTATATAATGCCTGCAGTATGACGAGGTGAACCGGTCAAGAAACTTGCAGAAGTTGGCCATTTCATTGCCAAAATAAAATGGAAAATTGATCTTTTTTGTCTGTTTTGAGGATTCAATGACATTACTATCGATATAATAACAGCTGGTTTTGATCAGTGACTTTTCACAGACGTAGCTACTTCAGGAAGTTCAATTTCACATATCTACAGCTTCTCAAGAGCAAAAAAGCAATACCTACATCCTACAGAGTAAAACAACGTAGTCCTAGTTGCATCTTGCATGTTCTATTCATTAAACTTGCATGTTCTTTTGTATGTTCAGATTTTGGGAAAAATTAAAAAAGGCATCATAAAAAAAACATAAATGTAAAAACAAATCATTATGCTAAAAAGAACATGCAAGTGCATTGAAAAGAACATGCAAGTACTTTAGTAAAAAGAACATGGAAATATGAGAAAAAGAACATTCAGGTGCAATAAAAGAGCCTGGACATGTGTGCAGGATTTAAGTTGCGTGCAAGATGTAAAATAAAGCACAAGAACAATATTGATACTTAAGCAATATAGATTATCTCACCTTCATAGACTCTTCAATTCTCTCAAGAATAGAAGGAATCTTGTTGATAACATGTTGATAACTTGAGTTCGCCCTAAAAGCAAGAGTAATATCATTTTGTCCAATATCAATCGAATAAATAGCATTCCTAAAGTTTTCTTCACTGATCACCGATCCCTCACCTGTAACAATAAGTAAAAGAAGGGTAGCTGTGGTATATTATCAAGAGAAACAGTAAAAATCTCAAACACGATGGGTAGTTAGAACTGAACCAACGATTACATATCTATCAACATTCAAAAAGTGCTTTGTAAGCACAAACTGAACTGAAGCAGTAATCAGCAAAAGCAAGCACCTTGTTCCCTGAGCTCTCTTGTGCGATTCTGGAAATGACGAAATTGCCCTGTCTGAGTGGACAGTGAGAATGGATTGTTTCCACTAACTTCAGTCGAAGCACCAGACACAGCAAAATTTACACCATAAGAAAATTCTGAACCAGAAGATTCTAAATATGCACTCAGAAAATTTATCTCCAAGCTTTGACCTGCAAAATAAGTAAAAGAGAGTTACATTCCAAAATACTCACTACTAATGAAAAAGTTATAGCAAATGTGGAACAAAACTCAACTAAGATTAGCTGTATAATCATAAACCATTTGAAATTTCAATACATGAGAAAGACGCATACAAATAAAATCAATGTACAGTCGACCATTGCAGAAGCGGCCAGTGGGCCGGTGGAAGAACTGTTGGCCAGTCGGAGGACCTAGATACAGACCAAACGCAGCTATTAGAGCTCCAGGATCAGTATTTGAATCCCCAAAATTGAAGAGGATACAATTTGAGTGAGCCAAACTAAGTGCAGGAAGAAATACTAACACCAAGAGGTGTAACTTAAATGTCAAAGGGAGACAAAGCATTGTACATTGGTCTGTCATTTCTTCCCTTCCACTCCTTCCCCTAAACAACTTATCTCAAAAGAGCACCAAGATTCTTAATTCTTTTATCCGTGAACAAGAACAATCATCCAGTTAGGTAAGTCAATATTACTAATAAATAAAAAATCAACAAGGAGAAGCAGGCCTGAGGCCGGCTGAATGTTCTCGGTATGGATAACCACTAGAGCAGCATAACTGCATAACATCCTGATATAATGCTTATGATTAACCAAATTCCTAATGTAATGATATCATAGCATCCACAGTCAACTTCAAGATGAATAAGGCCAAATTTAAAAAACTTAAGTTTTTCTTGATGTACTATATATCATATGCCAATGGAGGTTGAATACCAATAGAAGAGATAAGAAAACGATGTCAAGGGTAATATAATATACAATGCATAGCACACGGAGTTTTTTTATGAAGAAAAAAAATACTATACTATAAGCATTGGCCGTCCTGCAACGCTTTGATGTCATGCAGCATACCTTATAAAATGAGGAAATGTTACACGCCCCAAAACCCAATATAAACAATCTTCATGGACAGAAAACAAAGCATTTGATTGAAACATGAGATAAGCTTCAGTAAATTAACAGGGATGAGATCCTTGGTACAGAACAATGAAAGGAGGAGTGGCCCCACCACTCTCCGCATCTCTGTCCTCCTATCATTGAGCTGTGCACATCGTAACCAGCCCCCTCTGACCTAGCAAATATTCCATAGTATACATGGACCTATATTATATATATAACATATCGACATTTAATATAAAAGATTCCTCACCCCAAATCTTCAACATGTTGATCTATAGATTAATGATATAGTCCATGGTCAATATCTTATACCTGTAACTCCCTATCAGGTAAACTTTTACTGAAGTCAAAATGAATTCAGGGATCTCCAAACTTCTCCTTCAGCACATTCTCATTTGATTCGAAGCTGCAGTTTTTCAGGAAAGGCTCCTTAAATTAGGATAAATCCTGATGAATTAATAATCACATGGGAACAAACCAATCGAACTCATCAAACTTCTCGGAAGCAATATCATTTATCAATGCATTTCATTTCCATCCACTTAATAACATCATACAATCACAGCATAGGAGTCTGGCTCATATTTAATCATACAATGAATAGCTTTACACATGAAAGATGAACCACTTGGTGACCTTATAAACTGTACTGTGACCATGTCCATTGTTACAATTACAACTTGCAAGTGTTGTAGTCGAAAACCAAGTCAAATACTCCCTTCCAAATAACTCAAGCTCCACTCAACTAATTCGAAATAGAGCGTCACCACGCTCAAAGTCGAAGACTAATAAACGAGCCAAGTTCGACCTCGAGCTTAATGCTCAGTTTAGGCATGTATGTGATCAAACTATCCTTCCATTTCTCACTCTCTTGCATTTTTAAAAAAACTATAGGTAGCATCTTGTGCTTGTCAAATTCAATAGAAATCAAAGTATACACAGTCTTTAACTCTAAACAATCAAGAAGAACATTGACTGATGAGCTCTCCATACAACAAGAGCAGCCATTAATAGAGCTTGGAGTGAAACCATGCTCAAATTCCATAACCAAGGCTTGCTTAAGAGTTAAGCCCATCAAGGTTTGGGCTTAACTGGGCTCATATGATTATCTTTTGGCCCTTTTTAATACTCCCTTGTCAATTATCATCCATCAGAAGAAATTCACTAAAAAACAGTGACAGTTTCATTTCAGTTGGACATTTCGTCGAACATCTGGTATGCATCCTTTGTTCCACCTCTCCATCTATTCTTTGACTCGATTTAAGGGCTCAAATTTAAGCATGAATTTGACTTGTGGGTATAGTTGAAGTAGTTAATTCTGATTTCAGTAAAACCCAGTTAGTGAAAATTAGGGATTTGAATTTGACACACTCTTTTTGTCATGATTTTTTGTGAGGTTAGGAAAGAAGACCCTTTACACGAAGATGCTTTTGCGTAAAGATAACTTCTTCCTTATTTGTTTGGTAGGATTTTTGTGGAAAAAAGCGCGAAGGTTGGCATCTAATTGAGCGCAAATTGCTAATTGAGCACTGATTCCCCACTTGGTCAATTTCCATCACGTAGCACCTCCGCAATTAAATGGATTTGATTGGGCTGTTCTTCTTCACCTAGAATAATAAGAACTCCCGAAAGCCCAGTTTTATATACGCGACGTTTATGTGTGCGAAGTCGTTATTAAAGTTCAAATTCTTGTATAATT